>CM036755.1:37975805-38448305 GCA_020796225.1 Arion vulgaris
GAGATAGGAAGGCTGGTATGAGTTGGCTGAGGGCCTATGCCCCAATCCGGGTTAAAATGACAGAGAAAGAGAGAGAGAGAGAAAGCCAATATACTGGGCAGTTCTTCTTCTTCTTCGAATGCTCCATATCGACCACTTGTTAACCACTCTGTGTGATTTGTATGTGATCTGAGCCTAAACGCGATTGTACGTTGTGCCAGTTATGCACCTACAAGTAGGCCAGCACATCCGATTTATGCGATGCTTTTATTTACTAGGTAGCTTCCTAGGCCCTGCATCAGTCACCTCTTATGATATGCCTTGTAGGTCTCAGTGGTACTATTCTTTGCTTCCATTGCAAATTCCCGCCACACGGGCGATTGTGTAGAGTTCGATATACATTACCATATAAATACGTTCGGAAGTCGACAAAACAGGTTGGCGGAGTGAATAGGTTAATATAACTGATCTTACATCACTTCTAGCAAACACATAGCCTTCCATTCACCCCCATCCCCAACCAAAAAAATATGATGGCACCCATGCTTATAATTCCTGCACTTCACTGGTCAAGCAAATTCGTCATCTTGCCGTTGTCAATGCTTTATGATCGAACACGATCTGATAGTCATCATGGTTTTATGATCTGAAAGAGATATGGTTTTACAGAAGAATGATGAGAATCTCATGGACTGCTAAAATCACTAATGTTAAGGTGTTGAATGAGATCAAGACACAGAGAAAACTTATCATCAATATAAGAAAGAGGCAGTCATCATATTTCGGGTATGTGATTAGGAGGGGACGTTTAGAACACATTGTGACAACTGGTAAAATCAAGGGTAGACGAGACAGAGGGAGACAGAGAGAGAAAATTGTGGATGGCCCGACTTCGTGGCACGGTAGAGCGTCAACATCTGAATTGATAGCAAACAACAAAGATAGAGATTTGTGGAGATCCATGATCACCTACACAAGCCGACACGGCACCTGATGATGCTGACTTGTAATTTAGATGTTCAAGTAAAGGATCAGGGTTTCCTGTAGTCCAACCTCGTACCGTTTGTATACAGAAGATTGCTTGCCCAAGCTGGCATCGAGCCCGGATTCTCACACGCCTACGGTCGCTAACGCCGCGTGTTATCAATGTTGCTATTGGCGAGCCCATCGTACTGATAACTGTTATGTTGAAACAAAAGACTCGTGTGTCGCAGATTTGCTACAAGCTGTCACACAGAGTATCAGAAGCCACGATGTGTGTTCTGCGTTTGGTTCTGATGATCGAAGTCGATTTCTTTTAGAAACTCGTTTTATATCTTTATATGGTGACTACCAGCATCAGAGAAAAGGTTGGAACAAGACTGTGCTTGAACTATATAGCGAAACAGAGAATGAAGTGGTTTGGCCACAGTAAGAATGCGAACAGACCAAACTTCATATGAAGCTTTCCACAACAGAATATCAGAAAAGGCAAAGAGATTGATTAATCAACATCGAACTGGCGTGTTGGGCTGCTGGACGCTACTGGATTTGATGAGACGGAGATCGGAGCACCTATTGACATGTCCGGAATGCTATGATGATAGTCCTCATATAACTGATAACTGATATCAAGAAGGAAGGCGAGAGGAAGACCGAGGAAAAGGTGGATAGATAACGTAGCTGAATTCTGCCAGGGCACTAAGAAAACAATCACACAAGTCACCAGAGAAGCACAAGACAAATACATAAAACCACGACACTGGGTTAACAGCCCGGTAACAGTGTGCTGACAAAAGAAAAAGATGATATGGTGACTTTTTGGAGGCTGACATCCAAGGATAGAAGAAAACTAGTCACGACAGAGATGAAGTGTCTACGCAGAATGCCGGGAGTAACAAGAAGAGACCGATTTAGAAATGAAGACATCAGGAGAAAAGTGGGTACAATATCAGTACTAAACTTCATCAAGAAACAACAAATTAAATGATTCGGCCACATAAGTAGATTACCAACAGACAGTGCGCCTCAAATATGCAATGCTACTCCGATACAGTAGATACAAAGCAAAAGGTCAGCCACGCAAACGGTAGACCTCAGAGATAACAGAGATGACGAAAGACACTGTTTATTAAGCACACACAAAAGCCCGTAAAGAAATCTCTACTTCTTGACGCTGTGAGGCAAAACAGAATTGGAGAAAAGAAAGAAATATGGTGCCTTGCAACATCATTGACCCAGCGCATTACATTGCTATATTTCTTAACCCTTTCGCTGCTACATACTTTTCGAAGGCTGAGCTAAAAATAGCTACTCTTTTTTTCTATGTCACAAACGTGAATATACAAACGGATACGCCTATAGATAGCAGTGACAGTAGCAATGTATAACGTGTTAATACGTGCTTATCCCACAGAGGAGAGATAATAACAGACGTGTTAATGCGTCTTTAGAAGTTAATGGGAAAAAACGTATATATACGTCCTTAGCAGCTAAAGGGTTAATACTGTCTCTTCTTATGCTCCATAATATATGTGTATGTTTCATTATACATTACATTGCTATGTTTCTTAATACTGTCTCTTCTTATGCTTCATAATATATGTGTATGTTTCATTATACATTACATTGCTATGTTTCTTAATACTGTCTCTTCTTATGCTTCATAATATATGTGTATGTTTCATTATACATTACATTGCTATGTTTCTTAATACTGTCTCTTCTCATGCTTCATAATATATGTGTATGTTTCATTATGCATTACATTGCTATGTTTCTTAATATCTCTTCTATGCTTCATAATATATGTGTATGTTTCATTATACATTACATTGCTATGTTTCTTAATACTGTCTCTTCTCATGCTTCATAATATATGTGTATGTTTCATTATACATTACATTTCTATGCTTCTTAATACTGTCTCTTCTCATGCTTCATAATATATGTGTATGTTTCATTATACATTACATTGCTATGTTTCTTAATACTCTTCTCATGCTTCATAATATATGGATGCTATAACAACATATTCTATGTTCAATACTGTTCTTATAATACCTCATGACTTTACGAATTCATGCTTTGAACTTTTAATTTGGTTGGTAGCTTGGTTGATGTAAAAACGTTTTTGTTATATAATTCTGCATAATTCTAACAAAATGATAATCACAATTTAGAATTTACAGTAATACACAAAATGGCTGTGAATGTTTGGAAATGGCGTATCCCTATTACATATTATAACAAGCAATGTGACAGTGAACAAATGATACCTTCCACTTCTATCAATGAAAACAAATGGTGTGTATACATCAATGACAATCGTTCGGATACAGTGTGAAATGATTAATTCCACGGGAGTTTGGATTTTCACTGGTGCTGAATAGAATCTGCAGTCTTCCCTTATGTCGATAATGCTCTGCGTTAAACAGAGACCCGCTAGTATTGAAACTCGTGGGCAACGTTTCCCAGTCTACACTACTTAGAGGTGATGTTGGCTTGTGTTTTGCGGGCCATCAGCAGGCTACTAATTTTCATTTTTCGTCCTTCCCACGAGAGACCAACAGACCTCACCTCTGCTGGATGCAGAGTCAGGTGGAAAACACACCTTGTAGACTAAGAAAGAAAGACATCATCAAATAGCTTGTCCTACGCAGAACTTTGTCACCCCAACAGTCCTCCGGAATTTCTTTCTCTCATAGGCCAGATGTCCTGCCTCTGTAGCCGTCACGTTCAAACCATCAGTTACATCCTGAATCCATCTTTTCCGTGGTCTTCCTCTTCATGTCTTTTTATGTGTAGAAAATACTTCAATTCTCTCTTTCTTATTTGTAGCATCAGCCAGTTTTCTTTGATTTTGATTTCTTTCTGGATAGATCTATTTGTTCTCTTCTCTGTCCGTGATATACTGAGGACTCTTCTGTAACACTTATATTCAAAAGCACATATATATATATGTTTTTTTCCACTGCCTTATTAAATGTACATGCTTCACACCTGTACCTGTACGTTGCCACTGGGAATATGCATGCTTTTAGTATTCTGATACACACAGATCACAAAGAGTGGTTTAACAAGTGGTCGATATGGAGCGTTCAAGGAGAAGTAGTTTGGAGGGGAAAAAGAACGAAAATTTGGGGAAGACCTAGATGGAAGGAGGCACACCGACAAAGAGAAGAGGAATGCCACGAAGATGGGTTCATGTTGTAACTGATGAGGTGAGCATAGCGGCTGCAGAGACGGAACATCTGATCTATGGAGAGAGAAATTATGCACTGGGAATATGCATGCTCTTAGTATTCTGCAGAAAGAAAGTAAAAGAGATTATTATCGCTAGTTAAGTTCAAGTAAGAATACGTTTACTAACTGAGTGAGACGAATGGGGTCGCCGATAACAGTCTTGTCTTATCTTATCCCCATGTACTGTGAAGCGCCGTGGGAAGTTTCAGTTTCTATCCTGTGCCATGTGTGTTGCATCTGTAGTTGTTAACATTTAATGTCGCAGGATATATGTGATATTATCTATCCCTCAGGTTCTTAGTAAAAGGGAGCAGAATGTGAACACATAAATAACGAAATCACATACTTTGAAGAAACAAAAAGAGCTATCGTGGACACTAGAAAAGAGTCTAAACTATCCAACGATGACTACCACACACTTGACAGACAAGGACAGGCTATCATCTTCCCACTCAGGATAGGTCATAACAGACTGAACAAACACCTACACAGGCTATGATTGTCCCCATCCCCTCTGTGCCCCTGTGGCACCGCTGATCAAACCACAGAACAAGTCCTGCAAGGCTGTCCCCTGTATGCCCTCCCTAGAAAGAAATGTTGGCCCTACAACCCAACACTACATTTAAAACTTTATGGCACTAGAGATGAGCTCCAGACAACAGTCGACGTCATCATAAGAACGCGTCTAACGGTATAATCATCAAAAAGCGATCGCAAAGAAGTAGGTTCTTAGTCTTCCTCTGGATCTGCGTCCGGTTTGCCGGCTGTTATAGGCGCGAAATGGAAATAGATCTGGTTTCACTCTCATTAATTGACCGAACCATTTTATTTATTGCCTTCTAATATGTGTGATTTCAACGACATTTCAAATGTTCTCATTTCTTAATAAAGAAAATGTGGGTTTGCAACCTTCTTCTTATAATCTTCAAGAAAATACGAGTTTTCAATCGACTTTCTCCACTCATTTTGGGAGAAATCACTACATAACAATATGTAGCTCAACCACGAATCTCAGCGGGGTTGTGTGCAATACCGTGCGGTGGATCTCACACAACTCAACCAGGAATCGTTGATCACTCCCAAACAAAAGACACGAAGACGAAGAAAAAAATAGAACAGAATAAAATAATAAACAGAGAGTAATAAAATAACGGAGAGAAGAGTTGTATAAAGAAAAGAACGTTTATCCAACAAAACAATGTGTACATTTAACACAGTACACAACTCAGGCTTTTCATCGTAAACAGCTTGTTATTGTAACTAGCCGGTGTAGAAGTAATTTTTCTATACCGATAATGTTTTGCTTGATTTAGTTTGCACATCCCCAGCAGACGTTAGTATCAAAATAGAATAGCTCGTCTGTATACATACAATGCAGAATGTTAGCAATAGAAGGTGAATGTAATCAAAATGAATATAATGTCGTAATGATGTGAAGCATTAGCTGTAATAAATGTCGGCATTCGGTAGTAAGGTCTTCTTCTTCTTCTTAATCATCTCCTTCTTTTCCTTCTCAATTTTCTTTTTCTTCTTCTTCAACTTCTTCTTTTTCTTCATCATCTCCTCATTCTTCTTTTATTTCTTTTTAATCTTCTCCTTTTTTTCTTCCTCGAACGCTTCATATCGACAACTTGTCAACCACTCTTTGTGATTTGTATGTGATCCGAGCCTAAGAGCGATCGTACGTTATGTCAGTTATGCGCCTACAAGTAGAGTCAACACATCTATTTCTGCGACGCTTTTTATTTACCAGGGTAGCTTCCTTAGAGCCTACCTTAGTCGCCTCTTACGACATGCCTTGTAAGTAGAAGTGTTACTATTCTTTTCTTCCCTTGAGAGCCCCGGCAATACACGGGCGCTTTTTCTTCTCAATCTTCCACTTTCTCTTCTTCTGTTCTCTCTTTTTATTTTCTGACTTCTGCTTCCTCTTCCCCGTCTTTCTTTTCTTCGTTAACATCACGCCAACCGTAAGAAGAATCCTGCAAATTTTCTGGTTAAATACCATAACAGATTAGAAGCTTTTGAAACGAACAGATTGTGCATCATTGGAGACCATCATTAAAAGACGAAGATGGAGGTGGTTTGACATGTATGATGTATGCCAGGGGGCATTGCTAGGACAGTTCTCAGATGGACAACGGATGGGAAGAGAAGGCCTGATTGTCCAAAAGAAACATGGAAAGAACTGTGGCGAGAGAGTTGAAGGTGTGACCTGACGTGGGGAACGGTTCGTAGAAAGGCAGCAGAACGGCAACAGTAGAAGTCTCTTGTGGAAGTCTTATATGTCAATATATGTCAATCGGAACACGAAGAGGATATAGATAGATAGATCAGGCCGACCACTTTTATTTCTCAGTGCTTTCATGGTTGAGGTTGACTCGAACTGAAAACCGTAACGGTCCAAACAAATACCAAGCCCACCCACCGTAGAGCTTGATTCGGGAAACACACCTCAAATAAGCAGTGCTCTAGCCACTACGCTATAAGAACTCTCTCTCTGTCTCTCTCTCTCTCTACTAGATAGTAGCCAGGATTAAGTCTTAAACTTTCCCTAAAGGAGAGAGGGCGTATACGTGATTCAAGTAATAGTGGTGAATCTACAACCCTAACCACACTGCAAGAATTTGAAGTCAAATGTGGTGTAGCTAGACAAGAACACTAAGCTGGTAGCAAGAAAATAGTAAACCAACACAGAACCGGGGTAGTTGGTGGAATCTGGTGAAGTTACTCAATCTCTTAGAGTGGGCAAGGAAAATGCATAATGAAATAGCTTGTCCTCTGCAGAACTTTGCTCTCTTAACAGTTCTTCGTAATTTCTCTCTCATAAGCCAGAAGTCCTGCCTCTGTTGCTGTTATGCTCAAATCATCAGTTACATTCTGAATCCATCATCTCTATGTATTTCCTCTTCTCATACTTGCAGAGATGCCTCCTTGCATAATGGTCTTCTTCAATTCTCCGTGTCTTTTCATTATATGTCTTCTTCTTCTTCTTTGCGTTCGGTTTCGTATGCTCGTCTAAACCATGAGATGGGTTGCCTCTATGAAGCTGCATGTCAATTGGAGTTCCTAGAGAGTTCACATAAGCTTGGTCTGTAAACTTTGTTCATGAGGCCATGTTTCATTTCGTTGGTGTATGTATGATGGACATGACTGCTGGATATGCTCTGGAGTCTGTGTTTCTGTCTGACATGCACACTGTGCAGTCTGAGCAGATTTTATTCTGTGCATGTGATACAGGTTGAGCCTGCAGTGACCTGTTCTTAGGCGAAAGATTGTTGTGTGCTATTTTCTGCTGATGGGATCTTGTGGGTGTTTGCTGTGGGTTTGTTGCCTCCATACCTCTTTGTACTTTCCTTGATATGTGTCTTGATTTCTGGTAGTGACACTGGGTGTTTCTGTTGTGTAAGATTTGTTCCCTCCTTAGCCAGCCTGTCTGCTCTCTCATTTTCTGGTACGCCACAGTGGGCTGGTATCCACTGGAGAATAGTTTTGTTGTGTTCTAAGAGCTTGTTTAGCTGTAGTGTCAGCTCTCTTTCCATGTTATCGTGTGGTTCCCGTTGTGTGGCCTGCAGGACTGACAAGCAGTCGCAAAAGAAGACAAGTTTGTTGTTTTGGATGTTTCTTTGCTGCAGTATTTTGAGGCATCCACAATTGCCTGTTGTTCGGCTCTAAAATTTGTTGATAGTTCTCCAGTGGCACTTGAATTTGTTAGTGTGGTGCCGTCTTGGAGTATGAGGATGGTTCCGGCCCCTCTTTACCTCGCTGTCGTGTCTGATGATCCGTCTGTGTATATATGGGTCCACTCGGGATTGGGGTATGAGGTGTCAATGCGATCTAGTGTCTTTGCTCTCAAAATGGGACTGTTTCTTCACCCTTTTTGTCTACATTTGGAATTGTTGTTATCACTGTGAAGTTGGGCTGTAAGTCTGTGTTGTTGAATGGTACTATCATTTCCCAGGTTGCTGGATCTTTTGAGAGGATGTCCATGTTTTTAGCAGAAGTGATTTTGACAAGTGATGGAAGCTGTGTCTTTTTATGCGGTTTTGGTTGGTTCGTTGATTGTTTGGTGCATGGGGTTATTTTCTGTGCACTTGAACTTTTCTGATAGTGTATTTTGTTTCCTGCGTCGTCGAGGCTCTCATCCAGCATTAAAATACTTCAATTTTCTCATTCTTATTTGTAGCATCAGCCGATTTTCTTTGATTTGAGTTTCTTCTTGATAGATCTATTTGTTCTCTTTTCTGTCCATGGTATACGGGGAACTCTTCTGTAACACTTATGTCAAAAGCGCACACATACTTTTCAACTGCTTTGTTAAATTTTCATGTTTCACATCCATATGTTGACACCAGAAGTTACCAACTCGAAATTCCCATTTTCCAGAATACAGCACGTGATGGTGACTGACAGGTTATGTTAGATAGCTAACCTTGAATTAACACATACGGCGAACCAACACCGCTCTTTTAGTAATTTGCACTACTTTTTTCAACGCAGTCCGCGACGGAACACAAGTCAGCCATTGTGTTTTTCGATCGAATCGATGAAACAGCGTGTAAACAATTGCTTCATATGAAATATGTGTCATTCATATAGTAAAACCGATTGTTCTACGTGTAACTGTAACATATTCTACAGATCTGGAAAATTCTATGATTATATGTTAAGTAGAAGCTATTTTGAACGAAAAATTTTTCGATGGTCACTACCATTATTTTGGAACCTTGAAAATTTCGCTTGGGTACTACCCATAAACATCGTATTTACGTGAAACTGCATTATTAACTTCTCTTTACTCATAAATTTTCATTACTAGAAACATTTTCTCTCTTCTAAGGGCAACTTTACGTCTGCACCTCGTCAATAACCTACCAGACTTACCATTTATCTGTGCTACGAAGCCGGTTTGCTTTTGACGTCCATAACAACCGCTGCAGTTTGCGATCTTCTCGTGAATTATTTTCGTCATTTTACTTGTATCAACGATATCCAGCAATGCTAAATACAAATTTTTAATTTTCTTTTTATATTTCAAACATTATTTATGCCTTTCAGTTGACTTTTGTATCGAGTATCAACAGTAATATTAAATATCCCACACTAGATCTAGCTGTCCAAAGTCAACCATTCGTCAGCGATAGACGGCAATAATGATTGGCCCGATCTTTATCGTACACTATTCAGATTTACTTGAGAAGTCTCATATTATTGTATTGTGATTTTAGAATTAAAATAACTAGTGAATCATTTCAGTATCCTTTTAATTGTCTTTCTTAATTATAGGCATTTCATGTTTAAACGTTGTGCCATTTAAATTGCACTCATTGTTTAGCTGCAATGAAGCTTTGTGACAAAATATAGTCTAGTAGCAATTTCAAATGTAACTATTGCAAGATCATCTACATTTTCTTTTTATGTAAACTTCTTCTGTGACTTTTAATTTGTTAGTGGTTGAACTAAATGTGATCATTTATATTTATAACATATATAAATGATTTACCAAATAAGTATCAGCATGTTTGTATGTGAGATGTGCATACATAAGTAAATATATAAAACTCACACTATTCAGTCACTCAGAACAGCACAACATATTGCAGATAAATCAAGAAATATATGAATACAAAAATTAACCTCTGATGCTAGAGTGAATAATTTACCAATATGCTTTTATTATTTTCTAAATTGTTTTGGTTGTGTGGAACATATAATGAGCACTAGATCAACAGTTTCAATAAATAATATTCATTATGATCTCCCATGCAACTGCTTCCAACCTTGCAATAACATTAAATATATTTATTACTTTATTTTAAAAACTGGAGATAGAGGTTGTGTGAATAATTTACTCAGAAAGTGTTAAAGCTTGACCATCATTGCAAGACTAAGGTCAAATGCATGGGGAAATTAGAAAGGATATTATTCAATGAAATTGTTGATCTAGTAGTCAATACATTTTTAAAACAATCAAGAAAGGTTTTGACAATAATGAAAACACACTGGTAAATCATTTACCTGTACTTCAACTATATATAAATTAGGATTTATACAAAGATCTGATTTGCTGTATCATTGTGTTTACTGTACCATTGATTAATCAATTTCACTCAAAGCTCAGGTCCTACACAAAACTTTCAATGACATAAAATGTGCTTGTTTAATATATGTTCATATAGAAGACATGATGCAGTATTTCATCACTAATTATCACATTTAGTTCAACCACTAACAAATTAAAAGTCACAGAAAAGTTTACATAAAAGAAAATGTAGATGATCTTGCAATAGTTACATTTGAAATTGCTACTAGACTATATTTTGTCACAAAGCTTCATTGCAGCTAAGCAATGAGTGCAATTTAAATGGCACAACTTTTAAACATGAAATGCCTATAATTAAGAAAGACAATTAAAAGGATACTGAAATGATTCACTAGTTATTTTAATTCTGAAATCACAATACAATAATATGAGACTTCTCAAGTAAATCTGAATAGTGTACGATAAAGATCAGGCCAATCATTATTGCCGTCTATCGCTGACGAATGGTTGACTTTGGACAGCTAGATCTAGTGTGGAATATTTAATATTACGGTTGATACTCGATACAAAAGTCAACTGAAAGGCATAAATAATGTTTGAAATATAAAAAGAAAATTAAAAATTTGTATTTAGCATTGCTGGATATCGTTGACACAAGTAAAATGACGAAAATAATTCACGAGAAGATCGCAAACTGCAGCGGTTGTTATGGACGTCAAAAGCAAACCGGCTTCGTAGCACAGATAAATGGTAAGTCTGGTAGGTTATTGACGAGGTGCAGACGTAAAGTTGCCCTTAGAAGAGAGAAAAATGTTTATAGTAATGAAAATTTATGAGTAAAGAGAAGTAAATAATGCAGTTTCACGTAAATACGATGTTTATGGGTAGTACCCAAGCGAAATTTTCAAGGTTCCAAAATAATGGTAGTGACCATCGAAAAAAATTTCGTTCAAAATAGCTTCTACTTAACATATAATCATAGAATTTTCCAGATCTGTAGAATATGTTACAGTTACACGTAGAACAATCGGTTTTACTATATGAATGACACATATTTCATATGAAGCAATTGTTTACACGCTGTTTCATCGATTCGATCGAAAAACACAATGGCTGACTTGTGTTAAATTTATTTACCGTCACGGACTGCGCTGAAAAAAGTAGTGCAAATTACTAAAAGAGCGAGTATCTCAATGCAAATATGACGCCGTGACATAAACATGGGCGTCCATCCATTCGTTTAGGCAAGGACGGAGGAGGAATGGGGTGCAGTTCTCCCCTCTCACAACAAAATGACTTTTTGATTAAACAGTTTTATGTGAATCTGGTCTTCTCTATTTCCGCAGTAAAATACCAATTTCCAGAAGTAAACTACCAATTTATTAAGCAAAGAAACAAAAGTAAGACTTCTGAGAACATACATATTTCCTATGGCAACATATGGATACGAATCGTGGACCATAACACAAACATTTAAAAACCAAATTGAAGCTTGTGAAACAAGGAGCAACAGAAAAGTCCTTAGAACATCCTGGACAAAGATGGGAAGAAACATAGACATCCTACAAGACCTGAATATCAAGGAGCATTGGCTCATAAATAACATCATGTCCCGTAAGATGAAATATTTTGGTCACATTAAACGCGACAGTGGTCTGAAGAGAAGGTAATGGAAGGTAGGGTTCCTGGGAACGAGGCGGGGACGACCAAGACGAAGATGGCAGCAGGACATCAAAGAAACTTTGAACATGACGCTGGAAGAGGTCGGAGAACTTGCAAGAGACAGAGAGCTTTTCAGGAGGGCTGTGATGAATGCGAGGTTCCGCAAGGGACATGCTGCTACTAGAGGAAACTACCAACTGTACGACGGATTTGCGTAATGTGTAAACTTTCGTCTATCAACTAAGACACTTAAGGGTTGTGGGCTTAATCTCCCACTCGACGTTTCATACGTGCGGAAAGGAATTGGCCATCCTACCTCCTGAACAATAGGGTCTAAAATGTGAAGTGGTACGGCGGTGTCGTTGGACGATGTTGAAGATATTCTTCTTCTTCGAGCACTCCATATCAACCACTCTTTGTGATTTGTATGTGATCTGAGCCTGAGCGATTGTACGGTGTGCCAGTTATGCACCCACAAGTAGGCCAGCACATTCGATCTCTGCGATGATTTTTATTTACTAGGGTAACTTTCCTAGGTCCTACATCAGTCGCCTCTTACGACATGTCTTGTAGGTCGCATTGATACTACTGTTTGCTTCCTTGCGGACCCGGCACCACACGGGCGGTTGGAGATGTGCCGAAGATTGGAGCACCTACGGATATGTCCGAAGTGCAATGAAGATATTCCAAACTGAAACTGAAATGTGAAGTGAGATGACGTCATACCGCCGTAAAGCCAGAACAGGCTACGAGAAATTGCTTTTAATAACTACTACTAACTAAAATGTTTGAAATTCAATTTGCACCCTCCTGCGTTCGTTGGTGCGGGGCCCGCAAGGAAGCAAGAATAGTACCACTGCGACCTACAATGCATGTCGTAAGAGGCGACTGATGTAGGCCTAGGAATGCTACCCTAGTAAATAAAAAGCAGCGCAGAAATCGGATGTGCTGGCCTACTTGTAGGCGCATGCTAGCACAACTGTACAATCGCTCTTAGGCTAAGATCACATACAAATCACACAGAGTGGTTGACAAGTGGTCGATGTGGAGCTTTCGAAGAAGAAGAAGCACCCTCCTGGAAAAAATGATATGGACGCCCCTACACCGAAACGATATTTATATTCCTTTGTATCTGAGATAGACCGTTCACAAACATGATACCATAACTTGATATATCATTGATATCAGTAGGATAATGATAACTGGGACATGATACTTAGATAGGGTTACATTTAGACCAAATATCAAAACAGCATGATATGATTATGTTTAATAATACCATCACGACTATGCGATAAATAAGCTTTTCATTTGATAATTCAAGAACGTTTCAAGGTTGACCGAATTATATATACAGATACGAAATGCATTTTCGCTTCAGTAGGTACATCATCATCATCAAGTAGCTTGTCCTTGCCAGAACTTGGCTCCCATGTTAGCAGTTCTGAAAAACTCTCTATTCTGTGAAAGTTGACGGGCGTCAGCAGCAGTCATTCTCAGATCGTCAATGACAGCTTGCACCCATCGTCTTATAGGTCTTCTCATTCTTCTTCCAGGTATCATTACCTCCAAAATTATCGTCTCAGGGCAATCATGTCGTTTGATGTGTCCGAAATATTTAATTTTCTTTGATGTTATGCTCTTTAATAGCAAACTCTCTTTAATATCAAGGTGTTACAGAACAGAAGCATTTATTTTTTTCTCTGTCCATGAAATTCTAAGCATTCTTCTGTAGCATTTGCATTCAAAGTCATTGATGATCTTCGCCGCTTCATCAGTGGTTCGTGTTTCATACCAAATGCATTTTTGCTTAACCCCTTCACCCTTCTGAACCGACATATTGGCTCATATTATTTGTTAAGATGACGCAAAACCATACTTTTTTTCTTTCTTTTATCGAATCCTGTTTTGACTCAGAGCGTCAGGTCTAGAAGAGATTTCTAAAACGGGCCATTGTATGCGTTTCGTAGATAGTGTCTTTCGTCACCTCTGTTATCTCTGAGGTCCATCTTTTGCGTGGCCGACCTTTTGCTTTATATCCATTGTATCGGAGCAGCATTGCTATTTGAGGTGCACTGTTTGTTGGTAATCTGCTTATGGGGCCGAACCATTTAATTTGTTGTTTCTTCATGAAGTTTAGTACTGATGTTGTACCCACTTTTTCCTGATGTCTTCATTTCTCAACCGGTCTCTTCTTGTTACTCCCATGCTAACTGGAGTCTGTTAATGTGTTGTTGTCAGACTCCAGTTAGCATGTAACGAATACAACATGAGAATTATACCATTTTACAAAGCCATTATACTGACTAATTTCAGTATGTGTTGCAATATGAATTCGTCCGTAGAAATAAATAAATTAAGGAGTGAACGGGTTAAGGGGTTACAGGGTTGCAAATTATGTGTGTAAAGAATAGAACCACTATTACCTGCCACGTATGTCGTTATTGGTTACTGAACTGACGGCACACAACAATCCGGACAGACCCATAGGTGCTTAGTCTCCCTCAACAACTTTTGCAGAGTATGCATAATGATGGTTCCTGTGGCTCGCTGATTAAACACGCATCCCTCTTTCTCTCTCTCTCTCTCTCTGCCCATCAAGCAACCATCTGTACTTGTACAATGTGTAATTCCAAACTCCCTAAATCACTATTGATTCAAGGTCTACTTGAGTGCCCTCTGATATAACCAAAATCTTCTTCTTCGAATGCTCCATATCGATCACTTGTTAACTACTCTTTATGATTTGTATGTGATCTGAGTCTAAGCGCGATGTATGTTGTGCCAGTTTAGTAAAAAAAAAAGCAAAGGAACCCTTTCATATCTCGTGGTATATAGGGCAATACAGTGTTAGGCCTGTTTTTTTCATTGACCGTCGGTACACGATGGGTGATGTGGTCAGCATCACGCCGGTCACCTTTACTTTCACAGAGCATGTCTGGTACCCAGATGAGGATGGGTCAACCTGAGAGCCGTCGTGGTCTGGAAAAATTCCACGCGCACTGCGGGAGTTGAACCCAGACCACCAGCCTTGGAAGCGAGTTCACTAACAACTACGCTACCGCGGCTCTCGTTGTGTCAGTTTATGCGCCTACAAGTAGGTCAGCACATCCGATTTCTACGCCGCTTTTTTACTATTAGCTTAGATCAGACTTTCCTTTTCTAGATGTTCCCCCTACATCAGTTACCTCTTGTCTTGTAGGTAGCAGTGTTTATTTACTATGATGGTTCCAGCTCATATCTGTCTTGTAGTAGCGTGTTATTTACTTGATAGCTTCTAGGTCCCTACATCAGTTACCTCTTGTCTTGTAGGTAGCAGTGTTATTATTTTGTTTCTCCCCTTGCAAGCACCGGCAACACACGAGCGATAACCAAAATAAGGTTTTTTTCTTAGGTTCAAAGGAGCATGCATCGGCTTTTTTTTAATTGATCCAGAAGCACTTGAGCTTTCAGCTCTTCGGTTCGGTGCCATGGACATCGAAACCCTTCGGTTCCGTGCCACGAGCACCGTAAATCTGGAGAACCTGTGACTTTTCTGCCAGCCCGCGGAATTGAACCTTACTCACCCATCGTCCAACGCGGTACGAACACGCTGGACATGAGGGCATATGCCTCGGCTTAAAGAGTCTTGGATCCCATACATAACGAACAAACTAAAATGTTCTGCCAAAGGCGAAACACGTGAAGTAGTTTTACAAAGTCATCAACATCAGATAGTTTGTCATAAGCAGAATTTTGCCACCCTAACATTTTATTCGGAATTTCACTCTCTCTCATAGACCAAATATTCCGCTTCTGCAGCCATCATGCTCAAATCATCAGTTACAACCCGAATCCATCATCACCGTTGTCTGTCTCTCCTCATCTTTGTCGGGTGTCTTCATCTATTATGATCTTCGTCAACTTTTCCTGTCTTTTTATATGTCCTTTTTCTTCTTATTCCAACGCTCCATATCGACCACTTGTTAACCACTGTGTGATTTGTATGTGATCTGAGCCCAAAAATGATTGTACGTTGTGATAGTTATGCGTCTACAAGTACCTAGTACATCCGATTTCTGCGATGCTTTTTATTTACTAAGGTAGCTTCCCTAGGTGCTACATTAGTCGCCTCTTATGACATGCCTTGTAGGTCGTAGTGGTACCATTCTTTGCTTCCCTTGCGGGTCCCAGCACTACACGGGTGTTTTTATAAGTCCAAAATACTTGAATTTTCTCATTGAAAGACTGGAGAGAATAACGAATGAAACTATGCGTACCATCCTGGGTTGCACAAGGGATACAGACTGCTTGGCGATGAGGTTTCTCCTGGTTGTCCTGACCATGGAGTTATAGACTCAAGCTAGATGGAACACGTGCGTTTCTCAAAATAATTGCTAAAAATGATCACCCATTGCAGGAGCTGCTCGGCATCAGTAATGAGAATGAATTAAAGCGGGGCAAGTCTTGGGTTGGCCGTGCTGCAGATATTGATCAATTGGTATGAGGGATCACAAATATCAACCATAGTAAAGAATGTATACCGGTGTCTTTAATATACGGGAACATTTTTTCAACCATCATTCAATTTGACAAAGGTTGCAGAGAGGAAATCCGTGGCGTTGGATGCAGATATTAAGGTCATCATTAGTGAAAATTGCAATGAAGATGACGTTGTGATTTACACAGATGGACCGGCAGTCCGACACAAAAAGTTCGCATGGGTCTTCTCATACGGCAGAATGGTCAAAGAAGCCAGGGGTGCACTTTGTATGACAACAAGTAGCATGACAATGGAAGTACTGGCGGTAACTAAGGCACTACTCTGGCTAGAGTCACAAAACTACACTCATGCATGTACTCTGAGTGATTCTTAAGTATGATCTGAAAGGTGTAGGCCTGTTCGGTGTGCAGGCAATGGACTGAATCACTACACTCGTCAAATATTTGCAGAATTACACTTATCTTCGTTCCGTGGTACATAGGTGTCGTTGGCAATGATAGATGAGACAGACTGACTGACTCTGCCACCATATCAGGGAGCCAGCAATGGATAGAGCTGACATTCTGAACGCTCGCATGGAGTGTGACCGGAAAGAAGATTTTATTTAAGCCAATCCAAGTCAACTACTAGATTGCAAGAGCTAGGATTGAAGATTAGAGTGGCCAGAAAATAACAGCACAACAGGTATATGAGTAGACTCATCAATCAACATTGAACTGGTACGGCCAGTCGCTGTTGGAGATATCGAGAAGGAGATTTGAGCACCTCTAACTCAGCAAGGACTGTAATCAGATCCATACAAGAGATTGTAACCAGTTCCATAGGAGTCCAGTCCATACCTTAAAGCAAGGTGGGTGGAGTATGGGTGCCACCCCATGGCATTTTTGATAAAATTGTTTTATGCAAATCTAGTCTTCTCCATTTCCGCGTAGTAAACTACCATCTAAAATTATTGTTTTCATTTTGAACCCTCCTTGAAAACGTATGTGGACGCCCATGACCAGATCTATTCAAAAGATTCAAACCAAGTCTGTACAGCACAATGAAGGTAAATATGTACAAGATATTGCATACACTGTTGCATCAGCGTAACATTTCTTCATTAAAAAGTGCGAAAGACATCCTAAAATTAACGCTTAAACTTTCTAAAAGACAAAAACACAATTTGTTTGTGTCAATGCGATAGACATGCGTGTTTGATTCACACACATCCGTTGTTGTGCAAAAGATGCACCAGTTTCTGGTATGAAATCCCGAATGTACCAGATATCCAATATATCGTAATATGTTAATTTCTATGAATGCATACATTAGGAATGTAAACCAAAATAAAAATAGCTAATTTGCAGCAGCAGTGGGCTGACTAGAATAGTCAGCAGTTATTAGGCATTTGTAAACAGCCTCATAACGTTCTTCACCTTCAACAAACACTCTGACCGGGTCAAGGACAGTGTACCAGTTTAGACCAATAAAAAGAGCTGTTACATCAGCGATGAGTTATGGTTGGCTTGTTTTGAATTGCTCTGAGTGGGGATATGTTTACTAACATTATAAGTGTTACTTCTATAAGGTAGATATATATAAGGAATTGGTTCCTGTAGCAGTAATGCACTTAGTTGGTGGAATTCATGAATTTCATCATCATCAAATTGCTTGTCCTGAGAAGAACTTTGCCACCATAACAGTCCTGTGGAATTTCTCTCTCAAATTGCGGAATATGCCAGATATCCCCTGCAGCCATCATGCTCAAAACATCAATTAAATCCTGAATCCATCTTCTTCGTGATCTTCCTCTTTGCCGGGATGCCTCCTTCCATGATGGTCTTCTCCAACCTTTCGTGTCTCTTTATCTGTCCAAAATACTTCAATTTTCTCATTATTATGTGTAGTATCGGCCAGTTGTCTTTGAGTTCTTTCTGGATAGATATATTTGTTCTCTTCTCTGTCCATGATGCATTTAAATTGTGGAATTAATGCCCTTCGTTAGCGAAAGTTGAAAGCTATGCCCTTATTTGGTGGAAGCAATGCCTTTCAGTTGAGTTATTAAGTATAATATTCGTGCCAGCAGAAAGGTACTTGGTTCGCTCCTTCGTAGAGCCATCGAGATATTTTTTGTCCGAAATCTCTGATCTCAATGTAGGTGAGATCGATCTCCTAGTCCTATCGGAGACGGAAGATAAAACGTAGGTCCCGTGTTCAAGGTGAGCACGTAAAAGAATGATTGGCAGTTCACTTTTAAACGACGGATGTTAGTGTAACTGGGCCGTCATTAAACTGCTCTGAAACTCGTGGTGCCATCATTAAACATCCGATTGGATGGCAATATCAAGGCCTGTGTGGAACTACCTTTCACAGAAACGCAGCACATTGCACAAATTTAGCAGAAGTGGGGACTGATAGTCTAATAGCGGGACCCTAAGGATTACATCATCATTGAATCTTTATGAATTGAATCTTGTTGTTATTACTTACTTTTTCATCTTCACTCCCAGTGAAGCATAGGGCCTTAACAGTTGTTCACCACTTCCTTCTTTCTCTGGCTGCTTTCTTTATGGTTTCCCATGATAGTCTAGTATCCTGCGGTTTCCCAAGAGACTCTTTCTCCAGGTCTGTTTAAGACGTCCCTCTTCCATTTCCCTTGAGGGTCCCACT
Organism: Arion vulgaris; assembly: GCA_020796225.1. Taxonomy (NCBI): domain Eukaryota; kingdom Metazoa; phylum Mollusca; class Gastropoda; order Stylommatophora; family Arionidae; genus Arion; species Arion vulgaris. Next base: position 37,994,846 of record CM036755.1, read on the forward strand.
CAAGTGTGTGCCTAGTGACACTCGACTGTGTCTTCCGAAGGGTATGTTCGCCACAACGCCATTTTCTTTTAACTTTTAAACGACGGATGTTAGTGTAACTGGGCCGTCATTAAACTGCTCTGAAACTCGTGGTGCCATCATTAAACATCCGATTGGATGGCAATATCAAGGCCTGTGTGGAACTACCTTTCACAGAAACGCAGCACATTGCACAAATTTAGCAGAAGTGGGGACTGATAGTCTAATAGCAGGACCCTAAGGATTACATCATCATTGAATCTTTATGAATTGAATCTTGTGTTATTACTTACTTTTCATCTTCACTCCCAGTGAAGCATAGGCCTTAACAGTTGTTCACCACTTCTTCTTTCTCTGGCTGCTTTCTTTATGGTTTCCATGATAGTCTAGTATCCTGCGGTTTCTCAAAGACTCTTCTCCAGGTCTGTTTAGACGTCCTCTTCCATTTCCTTGAGTCCACTCAAACTGTGTGCCTTCGTACACCCATTCGTCTTCTGAAGGTTGTATACCGCAACCATTCCCTTTGCTAAGGTTAGTTGCACAGAATTTTGCATAGGATTGTTGCCTAGAATTTGACATGATTGCTAAGCGAGCTTGTAATTTGTGCAATAGGGCAGTCTGCATTTTGAAGGCGGACCTATGTAAACCTTTGAATAAGACTTGGTTTAGCTTGTATTTTAGAACTGGTTGCCTTCGACACGCATGCAACATTTGAACCTAAGAAAAAACCCTTATTTTGGTATCGCTCGTGTGCCGCTGCAGGGAAACAAAATAAACACTGCTACCTACAAGACAAGAGGTAACTGATGTAGGGACCTAGGGAAGCTATCATAGTAAATAAACACTGCTACCTACAAGACAATAGGTAACTGATGTAGGGACCTAGGGAAGCTATCATAGTAAATAAACACTGCTACCTACAAGACAAGAGGTAACTGATGTAGGGACCTAGGGAAGCTATCATAGTAAATAAACACTGCTACCTACAAGACAAGAGGTAACTGATGTAGGGACCTAGGGAAGCTATCATAGTAAATAAACACTGCTACCTACAAGACAAGAGGTAACTGATGAAGGGACCTAGGGAAGCTATCATAGTAAATAAACACTGCTACCTACAAGACAAGAGGTAACTGATGTAGGGACCTAGGGAAGCTATCATAGTAAATAAACACTGCTACCTACAAGACAAGAGGTAACTGATGTAGGGACCTAGGGAAGCTATCATAGTAAATAAACACTGCTACCTACAAGACAATAGGTAACTGATGTAGGGACCTAGGGAAGCTATCATAGTAAATAAACACTGCTACCTACAAGACAAGAGGTAACTGATGAAGGGACCTAGGGAAGCTATCATAGTAAATAAACACTGCTACCTACAAGACAAGAGGTAACTGATGTAGGGACCTAGGGAAGCTATCATAGTAAATAAACACTGCTACCTACAAGACAAGAGGTAACTGATGTAGGGACCTAGGGAAGCTATCATAGTAAATAAACACTGCTACCTACAAGACAAGAGGTAACTGATGTAGGGACCTAGGGAAGCTATCATAGTAAATAAACACTGCTACCTACAAGACAAGAGGTAACTGATGTAGGGACCTAGGGAAGCTATCATAGTAAATAAACACTGCTACCTACAAGACAAGAGGTAACTGATGTAGGGACCTAGGGAAGCTATCATAGTAAATAAACACTGCTACCTACAAGACAAGAGGTAACTGATGTAGGGACCTAGGGAAGCTATCATAGTAAATAAACACTGCTACCTACAAGACAAGAGGTAACTGATGAAGGGACCTAGGGAAGCTATCATAGTAAATAAACACTGCTACCTACAAGACAAGAGGTAACTGATGAAGGGACCTAGGGAAGCTATCATAGTAAATAAACACTGCTACCTACAAGACAAGAGGTAACTGATGTAGGGACCTAGGAAGCTATCATAGTAAATAAACACTCACCACAAGACAAGAGTAACTGATGTAGGACCTAGGAAGCTATCATAGTAAATAAACACTGCTACCTACAAGACAAGAGGTAACTGATGTAGATTTCTCTGTCTATTTTATCCAATTCAGTTCGTAATTTTTCTTCGTAAACAACTTCGGACGCATTTATATTGCAATATATACTAACTTAGTCAGTATACTGGATTTGCGTCATCTTAAAAAATACAGCGAGTCAGTATATCGTCTCAGATGGATGAAGGGGTTAAGCTTACCTAATGGATCTAACAACCAGCCGTATCAGAAAGTAGATCCACTAATCTGGAGATTAAAGTGTAAACTCCATGATCCAGTGCAAGGAACATGAGTTTAAACTTATTCTTCTCCGTGAAACAATAACAAAAACAATAAAAACAATGACAAAAACTAATAATAAAAACAAAAAAATAACAGAAATAATAACAAAAACCAAAATAACAATAAAATTAAAATCAATTAAAAAAATTAAATCAACAATAAAAATAAAAGCAATAATAAAAGCAATAATAAAAGCAATATAAAAACAATAATAAAAACAATAACAACAATTACAACAATAGCAAAATCAATTAAAACAATAACAACAATAATAAGAACAATAACAAAAGCAATAATAACAACAATAATAACAACAATAATAATAACAATAATAAAAAAATAAAAACAAAAATAAAAACAATTTTAAAAAACAATCATAAAAACAATAATAAAAACAAAAATAAAAACAATAACACTAACAATAACAAAAACAAAAAACAAAAATATAAACAATAATAAAAACAATGATAAATAACAAAAATAAAAAACAAAAATAAAAACAATAATAAAAACAATAATAAAAACAAAAACAATAATAAGAATAAAAACATTAACAAAAATAAAAACAAAAACAATAATAAAAACAATAATAAAAACAATAACAAAAATAAAAACAATAACAAAAACAATAACAACAATAAAAACAATAACAATAATAAAAAAAAAAAAAACAAAACAAAAAAAACAATAACAAAATAAAAACAATAACAAAAAAAAAAACAATACAATAATAAAAACAATAACAAAATAAAAACAATAACAAAAATAAAAACAACAAAAAAATAAAAAAATAAAAATAAACAACAAAATAAAAACAATAACAAAAATAAAAACAATAACAAAAACAATAACAAAAATAAAAACAATAACAAAAAAAAAATAAAAATAAAAACAATAACAAAAATAAAAACAAAAACAATAATAAAAACAATAACAAAAACAATAACAAAAATAAAAACAATAACAATAACAATAACAATAACAAAAATAAAAACAATAACAAAAATAAAAATAACAAAATAAAAACAATAACAAAAATAAAAACAATAACAAAAAAAAAAACAAAAATAAAAACAATAACAATAATAAAACAATAACAAAATAAAAACAATAACAAAATAAAAACAATAACAATAAAAAAAACAATAACAAAAACAATAACAAAATAAAACAATAACAAAACAATAATAAAATAAAACAATAACAAAATAAAAACAATAACAATAATAAAAACAATAACAAAATAAAAACAATAACAAAAAATAAAAACATAAAAAAATAAAAAAATAAAAACAATAATAAAAATAAAAACAATAACAAAAATAAAAACAATAATAAAAAAAAACAATAACAAAAATAAAAACAATAAAAAAAACAATAAAATAACAAAATAATAAAAACAATAACAAAAACAATAACAAAAATAAAAACAAAACAATAATAAAAACAATAACAAAAATAAAAAATAAACAATAACAATAATAAAAACAATAACAATAAACAAAACAATAATAAAACAATAAAAACAAAACAAAAATAAAAACAATAACAAAAACAATAACAAAAATAAAAACAATAACAAAAATAAAATTACAATATATCAAGAAATAACAGATCAAATGGTTCGGACACGCATTAAGGTTACCAAAAGACAGTCTCCCACAAAGAGCACTAGCACTCAACAGACCCAGGGAACGACCACGTAAACGACGGAACGACGGAATATCGGATGCACGAAATTCCACCTTCTACACAACCCCTAAGGAGGCTCGCTCCATGTGTAATTTTTGTCTCGACCTGACAAAACAGCGATAGAGAATCGACTAGAAGAAAATCGTGTTATTCATAATTTAGCAAGTGTAATTATCCATAACAGGACAGAATGACTCACCTGTAATATCGATCACGTGATGTAGGTCAGTGCAACAAATAAGCTTATCTACCTGGACGCACGTGCAGTATGTTTAACAGGTATTTAAAGGTGAAGGATTTACTTCATTGCACCTGGTTTCTCCATATGGCTCGGTCCTCCTTCCGCAGAAATGGCACACCACCTGCCAAGAGGATTGCATAAAGCACAAACTCCGTTACTCCAGTAGCAATACTCCTCCACGGATCAAAAATGAATTCGTTAATCGAACAACGCGGTCCGGAGTTGAATTATGTTATTCAGAACGAAAAGCAAACTTGACCATTTCGTCACGTAGACCCCCAAATGATGTATGTTGGTAGAACAAATAAATGTACTCACCTGTTTACACGTGGTTTTTGTTGATCTTCTTCCTCTTGTTCTCTTTATCCAGACGGTGAATGCCAGACGGTGCATGCCAGACGGTGCATGCCAGACGGTGAATGCCAGACGGTGCATGCCAGAGGTGCATGCCTGGTATCCAATTAAGGCTAGATCGACCCGAAAGACATTACGGTCGGAAAAATAGTCCATGCCCACTGTGGATTGAACCCGGACCACACGAATAAGAATCGAGTCCACTAACAACTACGCTACTGTGGTTCTCATGTGTACATATGGGTTACTGCTCAGATTTTCTAAACATAAAACGAAACGCTTCTGATGTGGACCTCAGAAATAACAGAGGCAGTGAAAAACAATATCCATGAAGTGCATACAAAATCCCCCTCTAGAGATTTCTTCTTATCCTGAAGCTGTGAGGCAAAACAGGATTAGAGACAAGAAAGAAAACAAAAATATATAGCATCACATCTACTAATTGATTGATATAACCATCACTATTGCACTTCGATGATTAACCATGTGTGCTCCGATCACTTTCTTACACAGGAAGATTTCAGTGGAACTTCGTAGTACTGGGGAGAATCTCCGGTGTAATTTAGAAGATGGTGAAAACATTTAGAAGAAATTATACTTTTAAAGTATTCTTATGAATTTTGCCTTTGCAGCGGCTTTCAAATCTGATCTTATCGATTTTGTACTGCCAATCGCCAATCTCTCTCTCTCTCTCTCTCTCTCTCTCTTTCTGCCTTTTTAACGCGGATTGGGGCATAGGCCCTCAACCAACTCATGCCAAGTCTTCCTATCTCTAGCTATCTCATGCAGCTTCCTCCAGCTCTTCTTTATATTGTTGATCTCTGTCTCTAAATCTCGTCTCTGTGTATTCCTCGAATGCGCCAATGCCAACCTTTTACGCGCTCAACTTGAACAAGAGACCTACGTTTTACCGCCGTCTCCGATAAAGACTAGAAATTCGATCTCACCTACACAGAGATCAGGGATCTCTGGAAAGATATCTAGATGGCTCCACCAGTAAGCGAACTCAGCATCTTTAGTACGAGAGGCGAGCATATAACCTCTATGTCACAGACACACCCATCACAGAAACATCTACCGAGTTATACACACCCATCACAGAAACATCTACCGAGTTATACAGAAGTCATGCACGGAAGAAAGCCTGCTCAGACTGCACAGTGTGCATGTCAGATAGAAACACACACTCCAGAGCATATCCTGCAGTCATGTCATTATATATACACCAACGAAACGAATCATGGTCTCATGAACGAAGCATACAGAGCAAGATATGGGGAACTCTCGAGGAACTCCAACTGACATGCAGCTTCATAGAGGCAACCCATCTCATGGTCTAGACGAGCATTGGTAATTGGTATTTAAACTAACGTCATTGCACTCCAGTCAGACCCAAAGGTGTTCAGTCTCCCCCAACAGATATCGAAGGGAATGCATATTGATGGTTCCCGTGGCTCTCTGATTAAATACACTCTTCACTCTGCCCCTCAGGCATCCAGTTCGACTTGTACAACGGGTAACTCCAAACTGCTTACATCGCTGGATCGATTCAACATCTATTTTAGTGTCCTCATCCAACAGACAGTCGCGAAGAGACCGGAGAACATCCCCCTTTTCCATCTTCAACTCCCCAACAGTCGATGCTGTTGATAGCCTGTCCGCTCTCTCATTACCTTAAACACCCGCATGCCCAGGACAGTATATCCACGTAAGTCTCTGGATGTTAAAAACTTCTATATACGACATTCACTAATACCGAAACCTGCCCTTTTAGATCTTGTCGTTCGTGTGGTGTCGGATCCGCAAGGGAAGCAAAGAATAGTACCACTGTGACCTAAAGGCATGTCGTAAGAGACGACTGATGTAGGACCTAGGGAAACTACCCTAGTAAATAAAAAGAATCGCAGAAATCGGATGTGCTGGCCTACTTGTAGACGCATAACTGGCACAACGTACAATCACTCTTGGGCTCAGATCACATACAAGAGTGGTTAACACGTGGTCGATGTAGAGCTTTCGAAGAAGAAGAAGAAGGATCTTGTGAAGCATCGACTGAGTCAGATACAACAACGGCCCTAGTAAATAAAGTCCCAGAGAGCCAATGGATGACAGCAGTTTAGACGAGCATACGAAACCGAACACAAAGAAGAAAGAAGAAGACGATACAGAAGCAAGGGTTAGAGATAGCTAGTGCCAGAAAACCTTCCCAAAAACCTCATGGGAGTAACAGAACATTAACTCGAAATTTTCCCTGGCTAAATCAACATCAACAAGTGTGGCAGGGTATCCTTTCCTAATATGGTAATATATATCAGTATGTTTGACCTCTGACACCCGGCCATAATTAGTCACTCATCTTGTCCCATTTTACAGAAGGTATTGTGTCGTCGCACCTGACCACAAAAAAAAAATCAATACCGATTTCTGGTTCAACAACAGTTTTGAGAATTGAAGTGTTTGTCAGTGTTTCTACTTCTTTTTTTCTTTTCTGTAACCCTGTTTTGTTTCACTTCGTTAGGATAAACAGAGATTTCTTCTTCCAACGTTCCACATCGACCACTTGTTAACCACTCTTTATGATCTGTTTGTGATCCGAGCCTAAAGAGATTGTACGTTGTGCCAGTTATGCGCCTACAAGTAGGCCAGCACATCCGATTTCTGCGACGCTATTTAATTTACTAGGGATGGTTCCCTAGGCCACTACATCAGTCGCCTCTTACGACATGCCTTTTAGATAGCAGTGTTACTATTCTTTGCTCCCCTTGCAGACTCCAGCAACACACGAGCGTCCAAAATACAATTTTCTCATTCTTATTTGTAGCATCATCAACATTTTTTTTTGTTTTTTTTTTTACTTTGAGTTCTTTTCTGGATAGATCTATTTGTTCTCTTCTCTGTTCATGAAGGGATATTCTGTAACAGTTATATATATGTTTTCCAACTGCCTTGTTAATTAACGATAGTAACCCGCATATATGTTTGGCATTCTGTCACTACATTCTCGTCATGCCACCGCCCACATCAGTGTATATATATAAGGGTTACCGCGGATCAAATACACCACCCACTGCACATGGGTCTCTGTCACGTAGAGGTTAGGTGCTCGCATCTGGTTCCAATGGTACTCGGTTCGCTCCCTCGTGGAGCCATCGTGATATTTTTAAAGAGATTCCTGATCTCAGTGTAGGTGAGATCGAGTTCCTAGTCCTATCGAAGTTGGACGATAAAACTAAGTCCCATGTTCAATTTGAGCACATAAAAGAACCACTGACAGTTAACAATTGGGAAGAGCAGGTTGGAAACCACTACTCGGGTTCAAAATTCATAAGAATGTTTAAAAAAAAAAAAATGCAAATTACTTTCACCATCTGAAAAATTACATCGGGGACCCTTGCCGGTGCTATGGAGTTCGTGCACTGCCGCTGATATCTTCTTGTGTAAGAAAGAGATTGGAACACACATGGTTGCTCGACGAAGTGCAATGATGATTGTCCTATCAGTACATCAATCAATCAATAGTAATGATGTTAAGAGTACGAAATCAAGTGTGGCATGTTATGAATGGTGATTGCTAAGAAAATAATTGGCCTGGTGACCCTAGTTCCGACCCTACCGAAAGGGGAAGAATGGATCCTGAAATATGATAGCATGACCAACTTCTGCAACGTTATAATTGCTCTTGGAAGGGTATGATTGCACAGACTAGGAATAAGTCAAGTAGCTTTCTGACATTGTCAGCAGGCGGAACAGACACAATAGCATGTCCTGCAAGAATGTCCTTTTATGGGTGAGCTGAGAAGCAACACTTGGTGGTCACACCCAGTCGACCTAAAAACTAATATTTGTGAAAACCTTGATTGATTGATTGACAGGACCATCAGCATTGCACTTCGGTGAGTAACCATATGTGCTCCGATCTCTTTCTTACACAGATCTCAGCTGCAGTGCACAGACTCCGTAGAGCCGGCGAGGGTTCCAGAGGTAATTTTGAAGATATTTTTGTGGGAATTTTATTTTTAATCTTTTCTAGTGAATGTTTCCGGACAGCGGCTTTCCAGCCTGCTCTTCTCGATTTTGAACTGCCAAACGCTCCTTTATGTGCTCTAAATGAACACGGGAACCTACGTTTTATCGTTCATCTCTGATAGGACTAGGAACTCGATCTCACTACACTAGAAACAGAGATTTCTGGAAAAATATCTAGATGGCTTCCCGAGGAGCGTACCTGGTACTTTTGGCACGAGAGACGACACTAACTCTACGTCAGACCCAAGGATATGAAACCTAAGACCTGAAGCTGACTGCACAGTTTGTGTCCACAGTAACAGCTCTACCACAGACTCCAAGCGAATAGGAACCTAAAACCTGAAGCTGACTGCACAGTTTGGTCACAGTAACAGCCTCACGCCACATAGACTCAAGGATATAGAACCAAAGACCTGGTGACTGCCAGTTGGTCCACAGAACAACTACGCCACATAGACTCAAGCGAATAGAAACCAAGACCTGAAGCTGACTGCACAGTTGTGGTCCAGTAACCTAACCTCTACGCCACAGAGACTCCAAGCGATATAGGGAAACCTTAAAGACCTGAAGCTGACTGCACAGTTTGTGGTCCACAGTAAACTACCTCACGTCCAGAGACTCCAAGAGAATAGAGAAACCTTAAAGACCTTTAAGCTGACTGCACAGTTTGTGGTCCACAGTAACAGCCTACGTCAGAGATATCTGAGAGAAGAAGAGAAAGGAATGCAGGATGTGGGCAATATGAAGGCTGAACTTAAAGGAGCTGATAGCAGATAACGCAACTGATGATGTTGTTTATACGTGTATATCGGGGTGAAAGGTCAGTCTGTGGTGTCCAAGCTAGTACGCGTTGTAGGGTTGTTGCAGAGCGCTGGACAACAACTGCTTCCAGTGTGAGGATGGTGGTTGAGGCCGTTATGGCTGACCTCCAGTGGCTCCCAGACGTTGTTTACTAAGGGATAGCCCGTGTGTTTCCTGGGCCCATAGTGGAGCAAAGAATAGTAACACTACAACCTACAAGGAATGTCGTAAGAGGCGACTGAGTTAGGACCTAGGGAAGCTACCCTAGTAAATAGAAATCGGATGTGCTGGCCTGCTTGTAAGCGCATAACTGGCACAACGTACAATCGCTCTTAGGCTCAGGTCATACACAAATCACAGAGAGTAATTAACAAATAGTCGATACGGAGCGTTTAAAGAAGAAGTTGACTGGGGTTGTTGTTGTATCTGACTCTCAGTAGATGATTCGGAAGGTTCCAAATGGCAGATTGCGGTATGAGTGGAAATCGTCTATTGAGATTTGCAACCTCCAGAGGCTTGTGTGGATCTACTGAGGGTGCATGCATATTGTCCATCCACAGAGTGTGCAGGCATATTGTCCATCCATAGAAGATGCAGACATATTGTCCAACCACAGCGGGTGCATGCGTATAGTCCAACCACAGAGTGAATGCATATTGTCCAACCATAGAGAGTGAATGCATATTGTCCAACAAGACACAAATTTGTACAGATGGGCGTCTCGTCTTTTTTTTTTAATTCGAACGTTCCATATCGACCCCTTGTTAACCACTCTGTGATTTGTATGTGATCTGAACCTAAGAGCGATTGTACGTTGTGCCAGTTATGCGCCTACTAGTATCCCATTTCTGCGATTCTTTTTATTTACTAGGGTAGATTCCCTAGGTCTTACATCAGTCGTCTCTTACGACAAAAGATTTTACAAACATAAAACTCCATTTTATAATATCACATATGCTACGATATAGTGAAAAAAGCTCACAGATTTGTATGGGTGCAGCAGGCTAACAATGGCTACGAGGACACACGGCTCCCCAAACAAAACAATTTTAGCAAACGAGATATAACAGCAATAACCCAAATCAAATTACAAACGCAATGAAAAAATTAGGAACATTAATATTGTAAATAATAAATAAAGTTGTTAGGCTGTTAGAAAAAGAGTATGGTGAACTTGTTACACTGCAATCTTCCAAACCAAATCGAGATTTCGCCGGCTGAGAAAGAATGTTTATCAACAAGCTCGTCCTTCACCTCAGGAAGGCCTAGGTCAGGTCACAACTTGGCTAAGCTCCAGTACAGTCATAACGCAAAAAATAAAACATCGAGATTGGCGCGGATCAGGACAATACAAGTATGGTAAACCATGATACCATATTTGACAGTTCTAGATTTAATTAAACAACTGAAAAAAAATCGAAAATCGTGGCATATCCTTTACAAGACGTAGCCTTCAACAACAGTAAACAAGTCGATTTTCTTGGCACCACTTATACGCTCAGTAGTTTGTCACTGCTTTCTTCTTCTTCTTCTTCTTCTTTGCGTTCGTTCTTTACGACCAATTTTAATCACTCGTTGTGATATGTTTGACCTTTGCCAAGAACGTGTTTACGTTGCACATTGGTTTGTAGGCCCCTAAACGCATAGACTTCTACACGTTTAGGACATGTGCATCCGATTTCAGCCAAACTGCTTTCTGAACGGTGAGATCTATATAAAACAAGAAGAGACTATATAAGAAATGAGGAAATTAGAAGAACAGTCGGAACAACACCTGTTATTAGATTCATTGAAAAACAGAGACTCAAATGGTTTGGCCACTTGGTCAGAATGAACGCGAATACACCAGTTACAAGAGCGTACAACCTGAAAATAGAATCATTAAGAGGTAGAGGCAGACCTAGCTAAAGATGGATTGACGAAGTTACAGACATCTTAAAACTCCACAACACCACAGCATATCAAGCGACCGAGCGTGCATTATCTCGGAAACCGATCTCTAGTTAAACCTGCTACGCCTAGCAGCAAAAAGAAGGATAAAGAAACATCTAAGGAACTAATTTGCTTCCAAACTTGCCCGCCGCGGAGTTTGAATATCAAACTGGACAGTCAGCTTAAAATCTGTCAGGTGTTCCCAAAGTTTAGTTTTCAGGTCGACTGAGTGGGATCACATGTTGCTTCGCAGCTCACCCAGAAGAGGACAGTCTTGCAAGACATGATCCAGCGTTTGATGAAGAATATATTTTCATATCTTCTTCTTCTTCTGCGATCTCTGATCATACTCTTAATTTACTGTGGACCACAAACTAGGCAGTCAGCTTCAGGTCTGTCAGGTTTCCCCAAAGCTTAGCTTTCAGGTCGACTGGGTGTGGCCACATGATTCTTCTCAGCTCCCCCAGTAGAGGACAGTCTTGCAGGACATGCTCTGATATCTGTTCCGCCTGCTGACACTGGCAGAGAGCTGTTTGACTTATTACTAATCTAAATAAGTGTTTGTTGAGTCTGCAGTGTCCGGTACGTAGTCGAAATATAATGACGTCTGTTCTGCTTAAGTCTTTGAGGGAGTCGTTTCCATGATCGTATCCAGCCTAATCTAATGAAGAAAGCAACTACAATTGAACATCTGCATTACATGTTTCCAGAAGACAGCGGGATAAGAATTTACACCGATGTATCGGCAATGAGGCAACCTTGAATGGTGGCCAGGAGTGTACATTAGGCACCCAGATGTTACTACTGTGGCGTCTGTGGCCTAGGGGTTAGTGACTCTGTCTATTAACCCCGACGTTCTGAGTTCGAATCACGCTGCGGACAGTTTGCTGGCAAATTGTTTCCGTTGATTTTAACAAAAGGACGATGGCGCCACCCGTTCAGAAAGCAATGGCAAACTACTGAACGTATAAGTGGTACCTAGAAAATCAACGACTTGTTTACTGTGGTTGATGGCTACGTCCTTTGGGATATGCCACGATTTTCATTTCATGTTACTACTGTGTCTCTAGTGGCCCCTACTGGAAGAATATGCTCAAACTACAAAGGATAACTCTTAGCCCTTCTGATGGCAGCACAGCGCATGAATAAGCTGCAAGCACCTGCAGGCAAGATGGTATTCTTACAGACTCACTGTCAGCTATACAAGCCCTGGAGGCAAAATCCGCTGACAGCGCAGTACAAAGCCTAAAAAGATAACTTGCTCAGCTTTCAGAAAAGGCAGAAATTCACTTGCAGTGGATTCCATCTCACTGTGGCATTGCAGGCAATGAGAGTGCCGATGTCTTAGCTAAGGAGGGCAGTGCCAAAGAGCAAATTTACCAACCCATATCTTTTCAAGAGGTCAAAACCATTCTTACAGAGAAAATCTGCAGTAGACTGGAAGACAAACACTGGATATTTTCATGAGTTTTACTTAAGTAACTTTTCGGTCTACCGTAGGTTATACGTATTATTTACCATCAGAATTGCACGTACGGTCATTTTCACATACAGCCCAGCCTCATTTTCACGTCTTTTGCACAGTCTCATTGTCTATGTCCTACTTTCCTCATCTCTCATCCTTTCCACATTTGCCATTAACTCTTTCCGTACCAAGAATGTTACTGAGTTTTGATCGCAATTGCAAAAAAACATCAAACAAACAAGGAAAAGCTGACAATGAACCAGAAATATCTACACAAGACATCGAGATACAGCAAGAATTCCTCACAACTCCTTGCTGGTTGGAGCTCGCAGCAAGATCTTTGAGGATCATCCCCCGGAGCTACGTACTGGACACTGCAGTCTGCTTTGCGATCGCTATTTTAATGGCTAGACGCGTTCTTATGATGAAGTCGACTGTTGTCTGGAGCTCATCTTTGGTGCCATGTAGTTTTAAATGTAGAGCTGGGTTGTAGGGCCAGCATTCCTTACTTAAGTCTCAACAGCTCATCTTTGGTGCCATGTAGTTTTAAATGTAGAGCTGGGTTGTAGGGCCAGTATTCCTTACTTAAGTCTCAACAAACATGTATATAGACTAGGAATAAATCAAACAGCTCTCTGCCTGTGTCAGTAGTCGGAACAGACACAGGAGCATGCCCTGTAAGACCGTCCTCTCTTGTGTGAGCTGAGAAGAAACATGTGGTCACACCAGACGACCTAAAAACTAAACTTTGGGGAAACCTGACAGACCTGAAGTTGACTGCCCAGTTTATGGTCTATAGTAAATTAAACGCATGACCAGAGATCACTGAAGAAGGAAACCTGACAGACCTGAAGCTGACTGCCCAGTTTATGGTCTATAGTAAATTAAACGCATGACCAGAGATCACTGAAGAAGAAGGAGAAGAAGAAGATCGCAATTGTTTTATGACACTATAGGTTGTTTTTTTTTATTACACAAGGTCCCTGTGTTTAAGTTGTTTGTAGTAAGTGTTTAAGTTGTTTGTAGTAAGTGTTTAAGTTGTTTGTAGTAAGTGTTTAAGTTGTTTGTAGTAAGTGTTTAAGTTGTTTGTAGTAAGTGTTAGTTGTTTGTAGTAAGTGTTTAGTTGTTTGTAGTAAGTGTTAGTGTTTGTAGTAAGTGTTTAAGTTGTTTGTAGTAAGTGTTTAAGTTGTTTGTAGTAAGTATTTAAGTTGTTTGTAGTAAGTGTTTAAGTTGTTTGTAGTAAGTGTTTAAGTTGTTTGTAGTAAGTGTTGTTGTTTGTGTAAGTGTTTAAGTTGTTTGTAGTAAGTGTTTAAGTTGTTTGTAGTAAGTGTTTAAGTTGTTTGTAGTAAGTGTTTAAGTTGTTTGTAGTAAGTGTTTAAGTTGTTTGTAGTAAGTGTTTAAGTTGTTTGTAGTAAGTATTACGTTGCAGTGGGGCGGATTAGCGTAAGCGTATTCTCGATATAAGTCGTAGGTGTTCATCTATCGATCACACACAAGATGTTGTGATATCTTATTCTTCTTCTTCTTCTTTGCGTTCGTTCTTTACGACCAATTTTAATCACTCTTTGCGATATGTTTGATCTTTGCCAAGAACGTGATACGTTGCACATTGGTTTGGTAGGCCCCTAAACGCATAGACTTCTACACGTTTAGGACATGTGCATCCGATTTCAGCCAAACCTCCTTAGTCGCCTCTTACGACATGCTTGGCAGGTAACAGTGGTTCTATTCTTTACACCCCAAATTTGGGCCGGTAACCACTCGGGCGATGATATCTTATTAGATCGACGTCATGGTACATTGGGCATTCCCATGCATACCCCACCCTCCGCTGTAGCAGCCACCATAAAGTCCACTTGTTCACCCACAGCCAACTCTAAATTGGGTAACATAACTGATCGGGTAAACCATGACCTAGTTTTGAATTGGGGCTGGATTTTGTATATGTTTGATAGAACACTGCAAGCTTTTCTGCAATTTTATTCAATTCTGTGAGTCTATGGTTATTTATTGATGAAAAATAATAATGCTGATATTCCTTATTGTTAAACTTAACTTGTAACATAATATAAATTTGATTTAGCATTTTGTATTGATTTTAAAATGAATTCGTCTATATACAACAATACTGGAATGCGAGGTCACGCGATGGTTGTGGTCTTATTTACTAGAATTTTTACCCGAGTCCGCTGGCCGTTTGGTTATCGGAGGCTAGGCTCACCGTACCAATGAGAAGTTGATAAGTATATCTTCTCTCCCTAACACGAAGACAACACTGTCTGACATGTCCGGCAAACTTAACTCCTAATTATCGCACTTGTTCCAGTGTCTGAGACTCGCCTATATCGCATAACTGAGCGCGTACCGCATTGATGACATTGGCTCTGTCCATACGTCTGTCTGCTTCAGTCGGTGTATTGTTTACATCAATATAGATGGTGACTGCAGTATAACTATATAGAATGGCGAAACGCGTGTTTCTTTGAATAGATAATATAGTTACCAGCGGCGGCTCGTGATAGTTTTTGTTGGTGGGGCCAGACAAAAATTTGCGAAAAAATCATGATTTTGAGTTAGGTTATATTTTAATTCATAAAATAAATATACGTTACATATTATTTTTAGTGGGGCCCGGCCCCACTGGCCCCTAATGACGAGCCGCCACTGATAGTTATGAAATTGTCTACAAAGTACTTTGTTATTACGTGTTTCGGCATTGTTTACAGGAAAAGTCAGCACGTTCTGTCGAAACAGACGGAGCCAGACCCAGTGCAATGAAGTCCATCCGTCGCCTTTAGATCGTTTTTTAGACTTAAACACCTTTAACCACTACAGAGCATACACATTTAACCACAGAGAGCCACAGAGAGCCACACACAAAAGTATAATGAGTACAAAGCAAGAGGAAGACCATGCAAAAGATGGAGCGACGGCATCAAGAAAGCCTTACAAAAATGAATATCAGCTTACAAAGTGCCTTAAAACAATCACACACAAGATCACTACGCCCCCAAACTTCTATAGAGAAGTAAAGGGTGGAAGAGACGAAGAAGAGAAGGTTACTAAACTGACGTCTGTGCACTCCGGACAGACCCATAGGTGATCAGTCTCCCCCAACAGATATAAAAGAGTATGCATACTGACGGTACCCGTGGCTCGCTGGTTAAACACACTCCTCACTCTGCCCATCAGGCATCCAGTTCTACTTGTACAACGGGTAACTCCAAACTGTTTAGGTCGCTTGATTTTGTTTTTACAATCTATATGTGGTTTTTGTCTTTACAGATTAACAAGCGTTTTACTGTGACTTCTTAGTTTCCGCTTGTCTCTCTTGTCTTAAAGCTCACCTCTATGTCTCTTTTCAAAAGATTCTGCACCTTTGCGTAATGTTATTTTTCATATAATTCGATCATCAGCTAGTTTTTTTCCATTTGATGGGACCGATAGAAAAGTTCTTCATTGAGGTCTTGCAGACATCCTTATATCTGAGCAATGGTCTATCTTGAACTGTGCCGGATTAAGCCAGTATGGGGCCTGTAGCAAATGTTACCAAGAGGCCCTAGGTTTTGTATGATAATAAAATAAAACACAACTTTTACAAAGAAACTTTTCTCGATTTAATGTGAGCAAATTTAGAGATAATACTAGACAAATCAATTTCTCTAAGTAAATTACATTCAATATTCATTAAGATGAGGTTATTTATACGAACTTATCACATCATGTTCCTAACTCACTTTTTATACGCTTTCATGTCGGAAAAGAACGCTCTTCATTGCAGATCTGAACAAAAATAAACTGAAATTTTACAAGCTAAATATTTTCTGCTCTAGGCACGGGGCCTCCAGAAACACGGGGCCCGGCATTTGCTACTTCTGTATATGGATAATCCGGCACTGGTCTTGAACCTCTACACCTCTAATCTTATCTTATCTATAAATATATAATCTAGATTTAGTAAAAGGTTAAGGTCACAAAGTACAAATTTAAATACTATATGACTTACAGATAAAATGATTGTAAGTGCCTTCATTCCGGATAAATGTTGTTGTTCATTTTTCTTGAGCTGTCATGAATAATTGATAAATCATATCCTATCTGTGATACTAATAATAGCCTGTGTCGTCACATATCTCTTCATCGTCATAATCAAGTAGCTTGTCCCATCCGGAACTTGCAGGATATCTAAGTTCGTGTATTTCTTTTCCTTCGAAAAATAAAGTCGGATATTAAAAAATTCATATTATCTTTTCTTTATCTTTCTTCTTTTCTTCCTTCTTCTTCTTTTCTTCTTCTATCATTCTTCTTTCTTCTTCTTCTTCTTTCTTCTTCTTTTCTTTTTCTTTTCTTCTTCTTCTTCTTCTTCTTTTCTTCTTCTTCTTCTTTCTTCTTTTCTTCTTCTTCTTCTTCTTCTTTTTCTTCTTCTTCTTCTTCTTCTTCTTCTTCTTCTTCTTCTTTTCTTTTCTTCTTCTTCTTCTTTTCTTTTCTTCTTCTTTTCTTTCTTTCTTTTCTTCTTTCTTCTTCTTCTTTTCTTTCTTCTTTTCTTCTTCTTTCTTCTTCATTCCCTTCGACCACTTATCAACCTTTCTTGTTTTTGTTCTGCTACTTCGTTTCTTCCTCTGCTTCTTTCTGTCTTTTTTTCTTCTTTTCTTCTTCTTCTTCTTCTTCTTCTTTTCTTCTTCTTCTTTTTCTTCTTCTTCTTCTTCTTCTTCTTTCTTCTTCTTCTTCTTCTTCTTTTCTTCTTCTTCTTTTTCTTCTTCTTCTTCTTCTTCTTTTCTTCTTTTTCTTCTTCTTCTTCTTCTTCTTCTTTTTTCTTCTTCTTCTTCTTCTTTTTTCTTCTTCTTCTTTTCTTCTTCTTCTTTTCTTCTTCTTTTCTTCTTCTTCTTCTTCTTCTTTTTCTTCGAACTCTCCATATCGACCACTTATCAACCACTCTGTGTGATTTGTGTGTGATCTGAGCCTAAGAGCGACTGTACGTTGTGCCAGTTATGCGCCTACAAGTAGCCGCAATGCACATCCGATTTCTGAGCTACTTTTTATTTACTAGGGTAGCATCCCTAGGGTCTTCATCAGTCGACTCTTACGACATAACTTGTAGGTCGCAGCTGCACTATTCTTTGCTTCTCTTGCGGGCCCCAGCACCACACGGTTGATTATTGTTCTAATTACATCTTCGGTGTGTGTGTGTGTGTGTTAAACAGTTATGTACAAAGATCGAGAGCCGCAGTAGCGTAGTTGTTACTGAACTCGATTCTAAGCTTGAGGTTCAGTGCTGCCACTGAGATCTTTCTGTGTACAAAATAGATTAGAGAATATGTGATTACTCATCGAAGTGCAAGGATGATGATCCTGTCAATCAATCAATCAATCAATCTAGCCTTTCGTGCAGTGAGTATCATTCTGACTTCTTTCTAGCCCCAGAGGATGTATGCATATTATTCGATAAAACATAGATTTGTACAGGTGAGTTACAGGTAATGTTTTAACGACAGAAAGCCCACTTCATACCACCACATCTACACAGGTATACTGTAGTATCGTGACCGTCAGAACTGACTCCTAAGTAACGAATCATCATCATCATCAAATAGCTTGTCCTGTGCAGAACTTTGTCATCTTAACAGTTCTTAGGAATTTCTCTTTCTCTACATATAGCCACATATATTATATATGTATGTATATTATATAGTTATATAGTATTAAAACTAAATTACGAATTTTCAATTCAAATGTTGTATCAATCATACATATGACAGCGAGAGTTGGAAAATGACTAAAGATATAGAAAGCAAGTTGAATGAATTTGAAAATAGATGTCTGCGAAAAATAATGAATATAAAATGGAACGAATTCAGGGAAGTGATGAAATCAGAGAAATGTCTGGTCAACAACTAGTAACAACTGTTATAAGAAAGAGAAGATGGAGATATGTTGGACACACCTTGAGGAGAAATGATCAAGAATATCAAAGCAGGCATTGAATGGGATGCAAAGGGTTCAAGAAAGAGAGGCGCCTAAGGAGACTCTGAAACGAACTTTGCTGAGAGGGCAAGAAATATCGGTCTCAGTTCCATGGAGGAGATTGAGCGAGTTGCCCAGGATAGAGGGTATGGAGAAATTACTTGCAGGCCCTATGTAACGTATAACGGTACGAGAGGAATTATTATTATTATTATTATAGCCACATATCCTAGTCTCTGCAGCCGCCATGCTCAAATCATCTCTTAATCCTGAATCCATCTTCTACGTGGTCTTCTCTTCTCCATTTACCTGGATGTCTCTTTCTATAATGGTCTTCTCAAAGCAACGAATAGCTTAAAGGGTTTAGAGCCGAAGGATTGACTTCATTGCACCGGGTTTTACCCATATAGCTCGGCCTCTCTCCACAGAAGTGACAATCCACCTGCCGAGAGTATTGCACAAAGCATGAACTTCATAGCTACAGCAGCAATCATAGGGTCTCTGAATAAACGCATTTGTCAACAGAACGGTTCGAACACACGACTTTCGTAATGCAAAGCAAATGCTTAACCACAGAGACTCCTGATTAGTTACAAATACGAGTTTCAGTTTCAGTTTGGAATATCTTCATTGCACTCCGGACATGTCCATAGGTGCTCCGATCTCCTTCGCAATATCTCCATCAGCGTCCAGCGACTGACCGTACCAGTTCTATTTTGATTGATGAGCCTACTCGTATACCTGTTGTACCGTTCTTTTCTTGCCACACCAATCTTCAAACCCAGTTCTCGCAATCTAGTAGTTGACGTGGATTGGTTGAGATGAAGGTCTTCTCTGCGGCCACGCTCTATGAGGGCGTTCACGATGTCAGCTCTGTCCATTGGCTGGCCGTCTGATATAGCGACAGAGCCAGCCAGTCTGTCTGCTCTCTCGTTGCCAACGACACCCATGTGCCCCGGAACAAAGACAAGTGTAATTCTGCAAATTGTTGACGCCTGCAGTGATTCAGTCCATTGCCTGCGTACCGAATCGGCCTCCACCTTTCGGATCATACTCAATGAGTCACTCAGAATGCACGCATGAGTGTAGTTTGTGACTCTAGCCAGAGTAGTGCATTGGTCACCGCCAGTACCTCCATTGTCATGCTGCTTGTTGTCATACTGAATGCACCACTGGCTTCCTTGACCATTCTGCTACAAATACGAGTATTAAGAAGTAACTGAAACGAACATCCCTTGCTGCATTAACCTCCGAACAAGAAGTGGGTATCGCGTATAAAAAAAGGGATATAAAAATGGATAGTAACAGAAATTCCACCACCTGAAGGAAGGCGTGGGTGAGAATCACTCAAATGCACACGGCTACAATTCCATCTACCCCACACCCATCCAACCCTAACACATCTCCCTCTATTCTAACTGTATGTCCTTCAAGATCTTGAAGAAAAAAAACACAAATCCTTAAATATGCACCAAAAACATGCAGGTATGTCTTATCTGTACCACACCAAAACAGGTGAGTTTTAATTAATTCGCCGAGCAGTGATTCTAAAACAGTGTTGTTTGTGGATATATGAAAAGTAAGCATTTTTTTAAATTCCGATCCAGAAGCACTTGAGCTCTTCGGCTCGGTACCATGGACATCGTAACCCTTCAGTTTGGTGCCACGAACACCGTAAATCTAGGAAACCTGTGACTTTTCTGTCAGCCCACGAAAGTGAACCGCACTCACAGGGGTTTGTCACCCGTCGTCCAACGCGCTACGAACACGCCGGGCAGGTGGGCTGGTTGCATATTTCAAATCCGGGAGCCGTAAATTTCCCGCAGAAAGTTAATTCTCATTGTTCCAGTTTCCCTCCCTGCCTACGCGTTCTGATAGAATAATAACAACAAAGAAGACTCGTTATTAGTTTTTCCTGCCTACGCGTTCTGATATAACAACAACAAAGAAGACTCGTTATTAGGTTAAAAAAAAGAAACGTGCCTCGGTTTAAATCAGTGTTTCCCAACCTTTTTGTGCCATGCCCCACCAAAGCCTTAAAAATTCGTATCCCCCATGTAATATATACAATAAATTTTAATTTCCCAAACAAGAAATTGTTCACAGAAGAAACTTCAATGATAGGTTTTAGGAAGCAATCACTAGGCAATTGTTGAGGAAACAAAGTAAGTAAATGTTCAAAACATGTAATGGAGAACTCAAATTCAAGTACGAAATAATTTTAATGACAGATTTTTCTATATTATTTTAATTATTATAGTCTGTCCATTAATTCGTGAGCACGTTTGAAATTGATTTTCTCGAAAACTACCTGTTGGATCTCAGTGATTTTTGCAAGCAGCCTTAGAATATCCATGACGCTAGAGAAATATTTTTTCCAAGAAAATTTGATGTAGTTTGAAATATTTCTTCTTCAGGTTATATTAAAATCAACCTCACCGGATTGTACACAATAGTAACAGATCTACGGTACACAGACGCATTGTTTTAAAAATACATTATGGTAACATTGAAATATCGTGAGTAAACAACAATTTCACGAATTCCCGTGCACCTAACCCAGTCGACTTTGAAAGCGGAAAGCATATGACGTTATAATTGGGATACCGTTGTATAGTTATAGGTGTATCTCGCTATTTGTATGAAGATATTGTATCATATTTGTTGGCTTATCAAAACTGACATTGATATCACATTCATAATGAGTCTGAAGTGCACATTTATAACAATGCAGAAGGTTACAGTTTTACTATACCAACACTTCCGTAGGGAATCTAAGAGAGGTCATCTATATTGCGATATTCATAACCCTGAGAAACGAACGCAACTGGCGCTTGGTCTGAATAGAGAATCCTTTTCCCGATGGATTAAACAGGACACAAAGTGCACTAATGTCAAGCAAGGAAGGAAAAGAACAATTGACGACTTTGACATAGATGTCATAAGACGGGAGCTCTTGAAAATGTTTGAGGACAAATCAACTTGTTACTCTCAGGAAACTGAAATTAAAACTGCAATCAGATTGCAGCATAGACATTTCTAAAAGTACTCTATGGAAAATTGTAAGAGCCGCCGGCTTCACCTTCAGAAAAACTATAGGCGGCAGGAATATTATTTGTGAAAAGCCACATTTAATTGCTGCCCGAAGTAAATACCTGAGGCAGATCCGTGAGCGGCGGAGGCAAGGCTATGATATTGTATATTTGGACGGCTGCGATTGTCCCCAACCCTCTGTGCCCCTGTGGCTCCGCTGAACAAACCACAGAACATGTCCTGCAAGACTGCCCCTGTATGTCCTCCCAAGAAAGGAATGCTGGCCCTACAACACAACACTACATTCAAAACTACATGGCACTAGAGATGAGCTCCAGACTACAGTCGATTACATCATAAGAACGCGTCTAACGGTATAATCATCAAAAAGCGATCGCAAAGAAGAAGAAGTATATTTGGACGAATCCTGGGTCAATGCTCACCACACCAATGCTAAAGAATGGCAATCAGTAGACAGTGAACAGAAAAGAAAAATACCAAGCAGCAAAGGCCAGCGTATTATACTAACACATGCAGGAAGCAGTGAAGAAGGTCTTGTCCATGACGCTGGACTTATTTTCCAATCAAAGAGTACCGACGGTAGGGACTACCACACAGAAATGAATGGACATATTTTCAGGCACTGGATGGAGAAAGATCTACTTTCAATTCTAAACAGACCATCATGCTTGGTAATGGATAATGCATCCTATCACAACGCAGTATCAGCGGAAGACAAAGTACCAACTGCATCAAATACAAAAGATCAAATTAGGACTTGGCTTGCTAAGGAAAATGTCAGCTTCGATGATACATATTTGAAACCCGAGTTGTTGCACCTGGTGAGGATGACAAATAAGACAAAGGTGTTTCATATTGACAAAATCATTGCGGAATACGGCCACACGTCTTTGCGACTACCTCCATATCATGCTCACCTCAATCCGATAGAGCTTGTCTGGGCTAAAGTAAAAGGGCAAGTTGCCGAACAGAACAGGACGTTTAAAATGTGTGATGTTGAAGTTCTGACACGTGAGTCCCTCTCAATGATAGACATGCAGTTCTGGAAGAAGTGTGTTGAACATGTGCTCGAGAGGAAGACGAGTACTGGCACCGAGATGGATTACAATTTGTTCAGCATGGAATCGTCAGATTCGGGATGATACAAATCATATTTTGATTACAGACTGAGAAATAGCAACGTATACATTTCCATATCCAAATGCGTCTACCATCATACAATTTGTGGTGAAGTTAAGACACCCTGGGGTCTAATGGTGACCGAAGAGGAGGACTAACTGTTGCATATTGTATCCAAGTTCACGATTGCACATAAAGGGCAACACACTTAATTACTTGACCTATCAAGTTAATATGGAGATACACCTATGAATAGAATTGACATGGACAAATTCTAGGGATTACTGTAAAATCTAAAATTTGAGCCCCTGTATTTGCAATTGTCATAAAAGATCAAAGGAATTCGCCGATGTGCAAAATCCGTAGCATCTATGGACTACTGGTTAGCTTTATTTTAGCGTCATGGATATTCTAAGGCTGCATGCAAAAATCACTGAGATCCAACAGGTAGTTTTCGAGAAAATCAATTTCAAACGTGCTCACGAATTAATGGACAGACTATAGTAATTATTTACATTTAGTGAGATCTTTGCGCTTGATGCATGCTGTACATAGATTGTATGTTAGGTTCCAATTTAATAAGCTTCAGTCTCAAGTCTCCTCGTTGTGTTATATCCAGCCGATTTAATTTTTTAGCAACATATCAGTTATTGCAATAAATCCACATTCAGCTAAATATGAAGATGGAAACGGTAATAACAGTTTTCGTGCACATTTGGTTGAATTTGGATATTTGATTTATGTTTCCGCACAAAGCCGTTTACCACATTGCCGTTTAAAAAAAATATCACTCGATTTTAACACAATATTACATGCTTTCCCGCTTTTCAACGCTTTGTTAAAAGGAGGTAGATATGTACCTAGATATAAGTACTTTCCATTTATTGAAGATCTTTTAAACTCTACTAAAGTGATTGTGAAGCACTATTCGTTTTTGTCAACAAACATCCAAAAGCCGATATACCAGTTTTGCAACATCATGAACATTAGTTAACTCTAAACTAGTCCTTTGCCCCCCTAAACGATGAAAATGCCCCCCTGTGGGGTGTGCGCCCCACGTTGGGAAACAGGGGTTTAAATCCTCTGAAAAATGAAAATCATAGCATATCCTTTACTGGATTTAGCCATTAACAACAGTAAACGAGTCTTCGATCTTCTAGGTACCACTTATACGTTCAGTAGTGGCGTGGAGGTAAGATGCTCGATATTCGCTCTAAAGGTACTCGGTTCGTCCCCCGCGTGGATCGATCGGGTTATCTTTCCAGAGATCCCTGATCTTAATGTAGGTGAGATCTAGTTCCTAGTCCTATTGGAGAATGAAAATCGTACCATCAACAACAATAAATGAGTCGTCGATTTTTCTAGGCACCACTTATACGTTCAGTAGTTTGCCATTGGTTTATGAACGGTGAGGTTTATTTTTATCGTTGGTAAAAATTCAAGGGAACTAATTTGTTTCCAAACTTGCCCACCGCGAAGTTTGAACCAGGTACGCATGGATTGTAATCGAGCTCATTACCTTTTATGCTACAGACGCTCAAACACAAATCAGCTATACATGAAACAAACCCAGAGGAACCACAGATCTGAACCGATAGATTGGTGCTTGCCAGCTCTGTTGGTTATTGTAAAGTCTTGCAAAATGAGCACTCCAAGCATTCCAGTCCAAAACATTGTCAGGTCTACAGACCCTACTGTCTAAACTGTCCAAGCAGCGCAGGGTTGTCTTGTAGTGGATACCCTCTCACTGTGGAATACCGGGAAATGAAACAGCAGACCGACTGACCAAGGAAGATGCTGTAGAAGAACAAACGAATGTGCCAGTTACCTACCACCAAAAGAAAATGATGATTAAATCAATCAGAAAGCCACAAATACCAACACAAGATGATTACTATAATATGAGCAGATTGGAACAAATTTGTCATTCTGCGCCTTAGAACAGGACACAATCAACTCCGCAGTCACATGTATACAAAATTCAAGATTGGTAATTCAGCCATGTGTACAGGCACATCAGACTGCAGAGCACATACTTCAAGACTGCCCTGAATATGATATACTGAGGCAAACTCACTGGCCTAACGAAACAATTCTCGACAGAAAACTACACGGACCTCTGTTTGAGCTACAAAAGAAAGTGAAGTTTATACAAGAGACAACATTGAATATATAGACAATATTCCAAGCGAACGAAAGGAAGAAAGGATTGTAAATTCTGATTGAGTGAGTCTGTCCCAGTTTTCACATCCTTCTTTATTCTTCTTCTCCTTCGAACGCTCTATATCGACCACTTGTTAAACCACTCTATGTGATGTGTATGTCATCTCAAGAATATCACAGTGTGCATGTCAAACAGAAACACAGACTCCAGAGCACATCCTGCAGTCTTGTCCATCATACATACACCAGCGAAACCAAACATGGCCTCATGAACAAAGCTTACAGAGCAAGCTATGGGGAACTCTCGAGGAACTACAACTGGCATGCAGCTTCATAGAGGCAAACTATGTCATGGTTTAGACGAGCATACGAAACCGAACTCCAGTAAGAAGAAGTATGCAATCTAAGCCTAAGAGCGATTGTACGTTGTGCAGAGTTATGCGCCTACACGTAAGCCTGCAAATACGATTTCTGCGACGCTTTTTATTTATTAGGTAGCTTCCTATGCCCATACCTCAGTCGCCTCTTACTACATGCATTGTAGGTGGCAGTGTTACTATTCTTTGCTCCCCTTGTGATCCCTGACAACACACAGGCATTCAACTGTCTATATATCTTTAGTTATTTTCCAACTCTCAAATTGCAACACACCACCTTTGCATCGTAATAAATGGCTAAACACTGGAGAAAGTTAAACATTTGACATATTTGGGTAGTAAAGTGTCAAACAACGGAGACACGATGAAAGAAATAAACTCTCGTATTGCTATAGCAGCCAGTGCCTTCACTAAATTAACGAATATCTGGCAATCTCAAGACCTTAGTATATGCACAAAAGTTAAATTGTTTAGGTCATGTGTGATTCCTGTACTGACCTACGGTTGTGGAAGTTGGAAATCAACAAAGAAAATTGATAAGAAACTGGACAGCTTTGAGAATAAATGTCTACGAAAATTATTAAAAGTCAAATGGAGTGATTTCGTTTCTAACAACACAGTGAGAGATAGAACACACCAACAACCCGTATCAAATATTATAAGGAAACGAAGGTGGAAATATTTAGGTCATGTTCTTAGATCAGACGAAAAGAGACTAAATCGACAAGTCCTTATGTGGTCACGAGTTGGGAAAAGAAAACGTGGAAGACCAAAGACCACTCTTCGAAGAACCATCCAACAAGAAAGTAAACTATTGGGATGTAAAACCATACAAGATCTCCAACTGCTAGCAAAGAACCGCACACATGGAGATCTAAAACCTCTGCCCTATGTGCCGCCTTTGGCACGAAAGGAACAAACTAACTACCTTCTCTGCATACATACATGGACCACGATACACCATTGTTGCATCATGATCAGGATACGCCACTGACCGAGCTAACTTTTTAACAATATTATTTTGATAACAACTCAAATGTGAACAACAATGTGTTGTAGATAACTTGATCGAGCTATGCGTTTGAAATTTAACTAGACTAAATATTCATTCGAAACTTAGGCTAGAATTTATTGTACTTGCTAATATTGCAATTGGGTCAAGGACGTAACTGTGTACAAACTAACCGGCTTTAACAGCAACGCTAAAATACTATTACATAATACATTTCCTGTGCTTGACTTCTGTCTTCCTCTCCCCTAAATAGTGACAGAAATAATGCCAGGCTCATGTTTTGTTAATTATTCCTTAAATCTTTAAGTTTTTAAGGTAGCATCTCCCCCAGCACCATAAAATTGTTAATAATGGTGTTATCTTAATTTAAACCACATAGTTATAAGTATGATGGCTTAAAAACATGACTTATGATTTTTTTTTTAATTTCATTATGCAAATTAGGTTCCAATATGGCCGCTGTTACTAAAATTAGGTATATTTTTCAAACAAGATAAGTCAGCAACTAATTCAATGAAAACCTTCATTTTTAGCTCAAGTATTCACAGCAGTCTATTACAGATTGTGTGTTAGAATTAGTGGAATTCATTGGAAACTTTTTCTTCTATTAGATAAAAGGCGGTACTTCATATGAAAATTGTTAAAAATTGCCTTCATTGAGTTAAATCTAACAAAAAATCTCTATTATACATCTAAGAATATCTGTAGCAAATTGTAAGTAATTGAACAAAACTGTTAGAGATATCATGTTTGAAAGTTTGCTACAATGTCAAAAAGACAATTCTCAGAAAACGTCAAAAACAATTATTTTTGCTATTTTTCCTACCAAAATGCTGCTAATGACTCCCTGTTGCATACATATCCCCTTCTCTGGCTTCTGTGTCATCTAGAAAGCCTTTTCTGATGATCCTGGGTGTTTTTCTTTCCTTCTGTGATGATTTTGATGATTTCCGGAGAATAATTTATTTGAACCGCATCCATGGTTTTACTAATAGCCGTCCATCGCAAGCGATGATGACAAAAATCTCAGACGTGTACTGTTGCACCTCTCTGGTGTGTGCGGAGGTGACTGTAGAGTCCAATCCTAGAACAGAATCCCCGACCACAGGTGGGGCATACATGATCAAGGTTAGACATGCGTGTTGTGTGCTCTGTCTTTCGCGCTGCTCGTTTTCTCTGTGACTCAACAATACGATGATTCTCAGCTATTCGGGTTCCTCTTTGTTGTTACAGCGCCACATTTGGCGATCTTGCGCAAGGGATTCCCGCACGTATTGTCTATATCGAAGCATTTCAGAGACACTTTAAGAGTGTCTTTAAAGCGTTTTTTCTGTCACCAGCCAAACGTCTGCCCCTCTGTGCATTTTCATCAATTTTTGTGGATCATGGTTTTACTACTTTGCACAGAATAGCATCCAATAGGAAGACCAAGTTCTTCAAACAACTTGACTATTGATACTGCACCATCATTAACATATGACACAGCACTTATACACTGCCCCCTCCACTGTGTGTTTGTATACACAATATTCTTTCAAACAACGATGATTAATAAATTTATTCAAACATTTATTGTTGTTTTGGTTTTTTCTGGGAGGCATTTTCGCATCAGCTGCTCATTAGCCATGTCCTCAAACTCAGGTTCAATGAATTTAATCACTGCATCTAGGTCATTTTTAGGATGATTGTAGCTATTAGTATCTGTCTTAAACCTAAAGCTTGGTGGACAG
Source organism: Arion vulgaris (assembly GCA_020796225.1). NCBI lineage: Eukaryota > Metazoa > Mollusca > Gastropoda > Stylommatophora > Arionidae > Arion > Arion vulgaris. The sequence continues at coordinate 38,023,103 of CM036755.1, forward strand.
AAGTTATACAACAGAAGAGGTGTGTAGATACGCTGTAAACAATGGTTGCTAAGGAAAATTGTGTGAATTGTGACCATACAAACATGCCTGTAATGAAAACACAAATGCTGAAATGCTGAAAAATGTGGAAAGACTGTAAAGTAGTAGTTTGTTCCCCCAGTTTACTAACAATCTAATAAGAATCACCAGCTACTAGATCATACCCTTCAAACTATGAAACAACACTGTTTGATAGCAATTACAAAATCAAGAATCAACTGATGGCATCCCAACGATGTTTATAAAAATCAGTTCCAATATTTGAATAATGTGCCCATGTCTAGTATTCGTTCTTTCTAAACTTTATAATTATAAATTCACACTTTTTCATCCTAAATGTATTTATGAGGTGTGTAGATACGCTGTAACCAAGGGTAAACAATGGTTGCTATGGAAAATTGTGTGAAGGGTGAACATATAAACATGCCTATAATGAAAACAGAAATGCTGAAAAATGTTCAATGACTATATCAAGTAGTAGTCTAATGCATGTAGTATCCAAAAATGCATTTATCTGAAAGTGTCATTTTTCCGTTGTTAGTCACCATATGTTGGGGGAGATGATACTTTAAACATTGTTGCTGGGTTTAGCATATGTTATTGGTATATGACTACGGAACTGACGTCATAACATTCCGCGCAGACCCATAGGTACTCAGTATATCCAGAGCCAACTATAAACTTAAAGTTAGAGTAGGCTGTGGTATATCCCCTAAAAAGTCGAACGGTATGCATACCGATGGTTCCTGAGGCTCAGTGGTAAAACACACTCCACACCCTACCCCACATGCATCCAGTTCTACCTGTGTAGGGAAACAAAAAACTAAGGTTCTAAAGCCAAAGAATTGACTTCATTGCACCGGGTTTTACCCATATGATTCGACTCCTCTTCACAGAACTGACACGCCAGCTGCCTAGAGTAGTGCACAACACACTGGCTCCAGCAACAATCCTAAGGAATCTCAATTGTAAACAATAGGCTCAGACAGACAGATATAAAGATAGATAGATAGATAGATAGACAGACAGACAGACAGACAGATCGATGGATAGATAAACCGACAGACAGACAGACAGATAGATAGACCGACAGACAGACATGCAAGCAGACAGACAGACAGAGGAGACAGACAGAATGTAAAGAAAACACATCAAAGTACGACTTCAGATGTACAGAACAAACGAGTATGTTAAAGTATAAATGAGACACAGAAACAGGACAAGAAGGTCAGACTTGAATCATGTCGAGCCTCACATATAATAAAACACTTTAATAGTAGCTACCGGCTTGTGTTATGTCACATAAACATGGTATGAAAAGTACACAAGTCCGGTTGAAACTGGTAAGATCCACCACAGACTATATTATTTGTCAAATAGTTGTCCCATGTTTTGTGGGACCAAGTTCCTGCTGAAAATAGACGCGTGCGCTTTTCTCTCTCTTTTTGTGTTTATATATAAACCGTGGGTCCGCCTACCTAGCGTGTTCGTAGCACATTGGACGACGGGTGACAATCTCCCTGTGAGTGCGGGTTCAATTCCGCGGGCTCGCAGAATAGCCACAGGTTCTCCAGATTTACGGTGTTCGTGGCACCGAACCGATGGGTTACGATGTCCATGGCACTGAGCTGAAGAGCTGAAAGCTCAAGTGCTTCTGGATCGGGGGAAAAAAAATATAAACCGTGGGAGGGGAGAGGGAATAGACGCGTGCACGCTCTTTCTCTCTGTATAATAAACAGCGTGAGGGTATGGGGCAATAGACGCCTGCACGCTTTCTCTCTCTCACTCTCTTTCTGTATAAATAAACCGTGAGAGGGAGGGGGAATAGAAGCGTGCACGCTCTCTCTCTTCTCTCTCTCTCTGTATATATATAAACAGCGTGAGGGTATGGGGCTATAGACGCGTAACGCTTTATGCTCTCTCCTCTCTGTTTATATATATATATATATATATATATATATATATATATATATATATATATCAACAGCGGAGGGAAAGGGGCCTAAGTGATCAAATCGTGTCCCTTGCGATTTGAAGGTCGCGAGTTCGGTTCCGGACAACGTCGTGCGGTTGCATTTTTTTTTACGGTGAAGTTTATACAAGAGACAATATTGAATATATAGACAATATTTCAAGCGAACGAAAGAAAGGATACAAGAGACAACATTGAAAATATAGACAATATTTCAAGCGAACGAAAGACAGGAGGAAGGCTGTTGCAGCGGAAGACGAAGCAAGTATGGAATGTCCAATGTGTCATGAAGTCGGCCGAATAACATAACATAACATTTCGGCAGAAGAAAAAAAAGCCTTCAAACACATGAACACAGAATTTAGGCATTTTTTTTTTTGGGTGACTTCAGAGCTCTAACCTCTACCTCCTTTTCCTCCGAGACAAGTTTGGAAGAAAAGTTGTGTGGGACCCGTGAGTACCTCTTGATGACGACTGAAGTAATGAAGACACTTCATGTCATTGTTTAGACAGCTGGGCATTTGACACTGATCACACAAGAAGGTGATGAAGAACCTTAACACATGAACTACCAACTGCCGCAGCTTGTGTCCGTTTTTCTGTCCCGTTTGGCCATGTGTCGCAGACTACGCCATGACCTATTTATTGTTATCGGTTCTTTCTGTATTTTTTCCCGAATTATGTTAACTTTTGACAAATGGGAATTTATCTACAAAAATGTATCAAATTTCGTAAACAAATCAAGAAAACAAATAGCTCAATCTGTACATACGCTTTCTAGGATAATTCCGAATCTCTAAGTTCCTCAAGAAGACTCGGTCTCCAGGTTTGTTTACGACGTCCACTTCTTCGTTTTTGCGGGTTCCTCAAGCGCTTGCCTAGTTACACTCGTCTGTGTCTTACACAGGATTTAACCGCCCCATTGCCATTCTCTCATCTTATCCACGGGTCTATGTTTGCAACTCTGTCATACATTCTCAGTTTGAGAACACCCCGAAACATCCGTTGACAAATGTTTGAATCTTATTAAAAATTGATCGATCGATTTATAGTACCATTATCATTGCATTTCGGTGAGTAACCATGTTTACCTTCTTACACAGGAAGATCTCAGCGGCAGTGTACGAACTCTGTAGCACCGGCGAGGGTCCCAGATGTAATTTTTAGAAGATGGTGAAAATATTTTGTAGGAATTTTATGTTTTAATCTTTCTAATGAATTTTTCCTCGACGCCTGCACGCCTCGCGACTACCAAAGGTTCTCTTACGCACTCAACTTGAAAGTGGGACATAGTTGTATTTAAAACAAAAATTAATATAGATACTTTCATAACACACTGTTCTCATCAGTTATCAGAGGACCATTATCATAGCACTCCGGACATGTCCATATATGCTCCGATCTCTGCCTCAACAAATCCAGCAGCGTCCAGCGTCCCAACACGCCTTTTCGATGTTGATTAATCAATCTCTTTGCATATTTGGTCTGTCACTCCTTTTCTCATATCACACTATAATGTCCCCTCAACAGTTGGAGTTAATTCCCATGTCCTATTTCTGGATCATTATCTTTCTGTACTTTACAAATACGTTTGCATCGAATATTTAATTACATTTGTTGCTGAAACAGCAAGTTCACATTGAACTATGTCAATGCAACATAATTACTGTTGTGTTGTTATCAGTGGCGGCTCGTCATTAAGGGCCAGAGGGGTCGGGCCCCATCAAAACCAATGTGTAACGTGTATTTATTATTTAATAAATTAAAATATAACCTAATCCAAAACAATGAATTTCCGAAAATTGTGTTGGCCCCACCAACAAAAACGATTACGAGCCGCCACTGGTTGTTATTGTTAATTTTGCGTTTTTCAGGTTAATCCTAAAGATGTGTCAGTTTACTATTATTTTTGTTCATGGAGATTCATTACACGCACTGTTGCTACATATTATGATTACGTCATGATAATAGGCTTTTAAATAGATGGATTGATTGATTGATTGATAGGACCATCATCATTGCACTTCGGTGAGTAACCATGTGTACTCCGATCTCTTTCTTACACAGAAAGATCTAAGCTATCTCCGATATCTGCTGCAGTGCACGAACTCCGTAGCACCGACGAGAGTCCCGATGCAATTTTAAAGATGGTGTAGATATTTTTGTCGAAATTTCATTTTAAATATTTTCTAATGAATTTTGCCAAGGCAGCAGCTTTCCAGCCTGCTCTTCTCGATTTTGAATGGCCAAGGACTCTTTTACGTGTTCAAATTGAACACCTGACCTACGTTTTATTGTCCGTCTCCGATAGGACTAGGAACTCGATCTCACCTACACTGAGATCGCTGATCTCTGGAAAAATATTCAGATGACTCTACGAGGGAGCGAACCTGGTAACTTTGGCCCGAGAGACAAGCACCTAACCTCTACGCCACAGACTCATTTATTCATAGATTGTTACGAAGAGAATTGTTACATTGGTTGATATTCTTCTTCTTCTTCCTGCGTTTATCCGTTATGAATTCAGACTTGTCAGGGCGCCTGGTATAGCGCTTCTGACTGATTTTTGTGTGAAGGCCTGTTTTCCTTTTTTATCAGTGTCCCCGCCATAGATGCGGGCCTTCTCCGACATCAGAGGTGATTGGTTGATATGACCATCATTATTTCATGTCGGTGACGTCGGTGAATAACCACAAAAAGCATAAAACAAGTCGACACCTCGGCATTTTCTTCTTCACATTTCAATTCCCAACAGAGCACAGGTCTTCAATAAACTTCTTCCAGCTCTTCCTCTCTCTTGCCATCCCTTCCAATTCTTTCCATGTTTTACCTATCCTTTTAATATCAGCCTACAGCTCTCTTCTCCGTGTCGGTCTAGGCATTCCCCTACTCCTCGTTCCCTGCGGGTTCCAAAAACAGTGCCTGTCTTGCAAAGCTTCCGGTCGGTCTTCTCAATGTATGTCATATCCATCGTCAGCGACCTCGGCCTTGTGGCTAAGATCAAAGTGTAGTGCCAACTTGACAGCCGCGAGCCTTCAAAAAATGCCAAAATGGCACAATCAAAACTACTAAAGCAAACTCCAGCAGCTCTCGTCCGAAAGAATGACGATGCTCAGAGTTTACACGTTTATCAGTACTGGATGTACCGTTGTGCAATTCCGGGTAGGGTGCACATTTTAAAAATTGAAAGCTTAAAATCATATCAAGCAATATGTAAAAAGTTATGGGAAACATGAATATGGCCAACGGAGTGGAAACGATCAATATTTATCATAATACCTAAAAAGGGAGACACCAAATTATGTATAACAGTTTAGTTTAGTTTAGTCGTCGGATCATCATCACTGCACGTCGAACCAATTAGTCCATAGTGATCCGATCTCCCCCTATGTATAACAGTGACACTGATTAGCCACGCAAGTAAAATCTTACTAAAAATAATTAAGGGAAGAAGTAAGGCAAGTAGTCAGGCATGGTTACATTCTCTCGCTTTGTCTGCTCAGAATATAAGCTGAAAATGTCAATGGGGAATGTTCAGAAAATAGGGAAAGAACAATATGATCCTTTTACAATGGAAGGAAAAGAAATACCCGAACTAATATATGCTGACGATACAGTGCTACTGTCAACATCGCAAAAATAGATTGAAAACTTAATAATGGCAACACAAGAGAGAAAAAACGTATATCTCAGTGTTGTCACAAAAAAAAAATAAAAAAACGAATGTTAACAGCAGAGGTGGCTCGTCATTAAAGGCCAGTGGGGCCGGGCCCCACCAAAAATAATGTGTAGCGTGTAATTATTATTTTATAAATTAAAAAATAACAACCTAAATCCATGATTTTTCCAAAAAATATTTGTCTGGCCTTACCAACAAAAATTATCACGAACCGCCACTGGTTAACAGTATGCATATTCCAATAGAAACGTATAAGTGTGAAACATGGACATTTAACAAGCTAGTGAAAAAGCATATATGTGCTATTTGAAAATAATTGTTACATAAGAGTCCTCTGTATATCGAGGACAGAGACGATATATCCCCAAAGAATTCATAATAAAAGATAATTGGCTGATACGTACGAATGAGACAGTTGAAGTATTTTAGACATATACAAAGACACGAAGGGTTGCAGGAGAAAATTATAGAGAAGGAGACATCCCTGCAAAGAGTAGGAGAAGACCACGGAGAAGATGAATTTAAGATGCAACTGATGATTTGAGCATGTCGTCTGCAGAGGTGGGACTTCTGGCCCATAGAGGGAGTAATTCTGAAGGACTGTTAGCGTTGGGCAAAGTTTTACAAATGACAAGCTATTGGATGAGCAGTATGCGTGCGTAAATGACTGATGAGCTCGATCTTCTTCTTCTTCTCTTCCACCATTTACTTCTTTATAGAAGTGTTGAAGGAGGAGGAAGATTGGAGGAAGGGGGAGGGAATTGTAGTGATCTTGTTCTAAGGCACTTTGTAAGCTGTTATTCATTTTTAAGGTTGTTCTTGATGCCGTCATTTTATCTTTTGCTCTGTAGACCTACTCGTTGTACTTTGTCAGTGGTCTCTCTGTAGTAGTCGATACCAGGGCATTTTTGCCAGGTGTCCAAACCATTTAACCTGTTGTGTTTTTATGTTATGTTATGCGATCGACGTCATAGCACATTGGACATTCCCATTTGTGGCGATGTCCCCCGCTTCAGCAGCTATCCTAACATCCCTTTACTTACCGTATCCATGAGAAGTTAATTAGTATACCTTGATGAAGAATACCCACATGACCTCTGGGTCCGGGTATACACGGATGGGTCAGCAGAAAATGCAGTGAAGAATGGAGGAGCAGGAGTGTACATAGAATACCCAAACAACGCTAGAGATGCGATTAAAGTGCCAACGGGGAAATTCTGTCACAACTATGATGCAGAAATTCAGGCAATCAAGGTGGCAACTGAAAAACTGTTGAATACCAGACCCGATCCTCAACCTGTTGTATTTTTGACTGATGCAAAATCAGCACTCCAAGCACTTCAGTCCAGAAATTGCCAGGTCTACAGACCCTACTGTCTAAATTGTCCAAGCATCGCAGGGTTGTCTTGCAGTGGATACCCTCTCACTGTGGAATACCAGGAAATGAAACAGCAGACCGATTGGCCAAGGAAGGTGCTGCAGGAGAGCAGCCGGATGTGCCAGTTACCTACCACCAAAAGAAAAGGATGATTAAATCAATGAGAAAGCCACAAATACCAACACAAGACGATTACTATAATATGAGCAGATTGGAACAAGTTGTGATTCTGCGCCTTAGAACAGGACACAATCGGCTCCGCAGCCACATGTATACAAAATTCAAGATTGGCAATTCAGCCATGTGTACATGTGGACAGGCAAACCAGACTGCAGAGCACATACTTCAAGACTGCCCCAAATATGATACACTGAGGCAAACTCACTGGCCTAACGAAACAACACTCGACATAAAACTACACGGACCTCTGTGTGAGCTACAAAAGACAGTGAAGTTCATACAAGAGACAACATTGAATATATAGACATATTTCAAGCGAACGAAGGGAAGGAAGGAATTAGTATACCTTCGCTCTCTACCACGAAGACGGCGCTGTCTGGCATGTCCATACTTCTAATTCTTGCACTCGTTCCAGTGTCTGAGACTCGCTCATATCACATAAAGGAGAGCGTACCGCATTGATGATATCGGCTCTGTCCATACTTCTGTCCGCTTGAGTAGGGGCATTGTTTGGATTTTTTAGAATGGCTCGCTGGCTGTGTTCGTAAGGACGCTTGTATTGCTAGGCTAGGCTATGGGTGTCGTAAGAAATGAGGGTAAGTGGTTCGAATCCTGTGTTGGTCTATTTGTTTTCCGGAAGCTCTTAATACCTGTACACTGTTTATTTGTTGATCATATTCGTTGCTTCCTCTGGGGTTCTTGCAAAAAACTCACTGTTCTCAAAAAAAAGTCAGCACGCTCGATACCCCGCACTCCAACATAGATATGTACAGCCATGTTATTTTCTTGAGATGTGTTCTACAAATGATGTCCACCCATTCCACGCGCAGACTTCCAGACTCAATCATTTGACGCTTATACCGAGTCTGATATGATAACCGTATGTGTTACCTGTTGCTCAGCCACTCATGATTGAGCCCTGAAGGTAGCGATCATCTCCATTGTTGGTGTTTTTATGAATTGCATGTTTGATGATGAGCTTGATGCGAGGTTGAGAGAGTCTCAGACAGTGTGGGCAGGGAATGTTTGAGTCTCAGCCAGTGTAGGCAGGGAATGTTTGAGTCTCAGACAGTGTAAGCAGGGAATGTTTGAGTCTCAGACAGTGTAGGCAGGGAATGTTTGAGTCTCAGACAGTGTGGGCAGGGAATGTTTGAGTCTCACACAGTGTGGGCAGGGAATGTTTGAGTCTCACACAGTGTGGGCAGGGAATGTTTGTAATTCATGGAAGCTGTATTGCGTTTCTGACGTGCTTCCTCTATTCTGCTGCTGTAGTTCTGGTTGATTCACTAACTACTTCATCATGATTCCGGGGTCTATGCAGTGTCAAAGGTTAGCTGCTCTCCTCTCGCTCCAAAGGTACTCAGATCAGCCCCTTGTGGAGCCATCCGGATATTTTTCTACAGATCCCTGATCTCAGTGTTGGTGAGATCGAGTTCCTAGTCCTATCGGAGACGAACGATAAAACGTAGGTCCTGTGTTCAAGTTGAGCACATAAAAGAAGCCTTGGCAGTTCCAAAATCGAGGGAAAGCTGAAAAGTCGCTGCCTTGGCAAAATTTATTCGAAAATTGTAAAAAAATATAAATTCGTAACCATATTCTAGCCATCTTCTAAATTACACCGAGATCCTTGCCGGTCATACGGAGTTCATGAGATATGAGTCGATCAGATATTTCTGAGTAAGAATGAGAACGGAGCACACATGGTTACTCACCAAAGTGTAATGATGATGGTCCTATCAATCAATCAATCATTTATCATGATAAAGCAATTTGCGATGAATCGTTTGGTCTTGTACGGCAGATTCACGAGTGCCAGATTTGATATTACAAGTTTTTTTAAAGTGAATTATGGAGCGTGTAACAACAGGTACAATTCAGGGGAAGGATCGGGAAGACAGTGGGAGAAGATGCTGGATGGACTGACATCATGGTTCGAAACTAGATCGACGTCAGAACTAAAGCAGAGAGAGTTGTGGAGAGACATTATCGCCTACGCCGGCAGGCATGGCACTTGAGATGAGATGGAGCGTGTCTTTGAAAAGTTTTTTTGTTGTGGCCACCGTAAGAGCATTTACTTTTCTTCTTCTTTCTCTTTCACCCCTAGGGAGGCATATGTCCCCAATCAAAGCTTTCCAAGTCCTTCTATTCAAGGTCATCTTTTCCAGATCTCTCCATTCTCTCCCAATTTTCTTGCATTCCGTTTCCAACTCCCGCCTCAAGGTATTCATGGGTCTTCCCTTACCTCCATTACCGGCAGCCCAATTTTCTTTCGGATTTCACCGGGTCGCTTCATGAGTCCTTCCTTCCTGGGGGTTCTTCTTCCTCTGGTGGCAAGCTATGAATTTCACTGGTTGTGGTTTCTGCAGCTATCAAGTGTTTTCTTTAACGGTGTGGGGTAGTTAGTCCCACGCCAACCTCATTAGACGCCTCTTACGACATGCGTGGTAGGTAACAGTTATTCTATTCTTTACATCCCTGATTTGGACCCCGGTTACCACTCGGGAGGGGGTGAGGGGGTGAGGGGTTACCTTTCTGCATTAGGAGTCTTTTTTTGTAGCCGATGGTCTGGCATGCGAACTACGTGACACGGCGAGGCATATGACTACATCAATACTGTGTAGCTATTCTAGGGAAACCCACTCTGTCGAGGACTATAGTATTTGGGATTTTATCTTGCCATCGGATGTTCATCCTATTTTTTTGGGCGGACAGTATGGAGGTCGTTAAATTTCATCGATGCCACTGATACAGTCCATGACTCAGACAGCTCTGTAGTACACTTATCTTTTTATGCCACTTGTACAAGATATTAAACGACTTCCTACGGTATAAGTTGCTAGATAGACAGACAAATAGAGTGGTAGTTGGTAGATTAAAAATGAGAATTCATGAGTAAAATAAAGAAAAACAAAAACAACAGTGAACCTACCCTGGCTTCTGCATTAATGAATCGGTACAGAGAACCTCCTGGTCCCTATTGATTTATTAGTCCAATTCTGTTTGGGGTAGACAGAAGTACCGTAGTCACCTCAGTTATTCAACCGGTATGTCTACATGGCATTGTGCCAAAAGGTGAGAGCCCGATAACTGCTGGATCACTGAAGAAGAAATCAATTGCAGCCAACTTTGATGCGGAGACGGTATACATTCTGACTAAGAGGGAAATACCAAATACTATATAAAAATATATTTCCAGACTATTCAAAAACTACAAACAGCTGTTTCCGGTTTGAATCAAGATGGCGACCTTCTTTGGTGAAATTTTGCCGGTCACTTCTCGTGCTGTAGATGACGACGAGGAAGATGAAAATATAACATCAATTCATGAAAGGTTGGGAGTGATATTATCATGTACTCGTTTATATTAGATAAATATTTAATTAGTAACACTATCGCTAAATAAATATATTTCAATTTTACTTGACTCGTTTTTTCTTTAACTTTACTTTGAATTAGATCTTTGAAAACTTGAAGTTTGTTAAGCTTAGCAGTTAAGTTACTAAGTAGGTAGTTAGCACTCAGTTTTGAGTTTTCGTTTAAATAAGTTTTAAGTGTATCCTATTACAACAGTAAGTTATAATGTTACACAGGGACTTGTCACTTGATAATACTGCCAGTCCGCAGGCTAACATAACAATCATTGAATTTTGAATTATTAAGTTTCACTATACTTATACAGTAAACCCTCGTTAACACGAACTCGCTTAACACGAACACCCGGTTAACAAGAACAAAAATGTGGTCCTGTCATAAATGTCTATTTCTTATCAGTAAATAACACGAATTTCTGTGTAACACGAATCACGAACTGTATTTTAGTCCCTCCGTCAATTTTATCTCATTTAACCCGAACTTCCAAAGCTTCACAATGTTTGTTGTCACCTTAAAAGCCTTTCATTGTTAGTGATCGGAAAGGTAACACTAACAGTTTCATTTACCTGTGGATGTCCAGTTTGTGTAAAAGGAATGCCCTTGAGTTTGAGATAGACGGCGAGATATGTGAAGACATTAATATGTACACAAAGCATTTTCGGACAGCGGGGAAAAGATGAATGCGCCCCCGGAAGGTGCGATAGCAGATCTGTCGGAAGTAAATTCGTTGTTTCCAGGATTCGGTTACATCGTAGAAGCTCTGGGTACTGTATTTTTATTACAGGTACCAGAATTTTATAGCCAGAACATCCAATTAGAAGTAAAGTATGGTTTTGGGCAGGAAGGGGGAGGAGAGAAGGGAGGAGAAAGTGAAAATGAAAGTGAAATTCCAGTTGATAAAAATCTGGTGAGAAAATGTTCAGATAGGACGGAAAGTTAGATAGAGTCAGTTGAAGAGTCATGTCTAAGAGGAAGCAGACAGGCATAGATCTGGAAACAAAACTAAGAATTCTAAACGAAGTAGACCGTGGTGCATTGAAGGAAAAGACAATTGCTGAACAGAATGGAATTGCCAAGTCTACCTTATCCACAGTACTTAAAGACAGGGAAAAATTCTTAATGCTGTTCCATTAGGTTCCGTAACAAATCTAAGCGACTTCAGAGTGCTAAGTACGAAGATATCGAAACGCTACTTCTAGAATGGTTTAACCATATGCGCACTTCCAATGTACCTTTAAGTGGACCTATAATTCAGTCAAAAGCAAATGAGATTGCCAAAATTTGGATATTCAAGATTTCAGCTGTTCCGCTGGTTGGCTGTACCGGTTCCAAAAAGAGACTCAATTTCATCAGTAGTGATTTGTGGTGAAGCAAATAAAGTTAATGAAGAAGGGGCAAACAACTGGTTGCATGGATTTTATGGAGTGAGAGAAAAGTATGCCTCGGTGACGTGTACAATATGGACGAAACTGACTTTTTACAATCTTTTCCAAGTCATACCTCGGAATAAAAGGTAACAAGTGCCATGGTGGGCGCACAGTAAACAACGCCTAACTGTTGTCCTTGTATGTAATGCAGACGGCAGTGATAAACACCGCCCATGGGTGATAGGTAAGTCCAAGAAACCACGTTGTTTTAAAAACATGAACATGGATTCTCTACCTTGCATCTACTCTCACGATAAGAAAGCTTGGATCGACAGCACATCATTTCGTAAGTGGCTTCTTCATTTCAACAGTCGAATGGTGACTCAGAATAGGCATGTTCTTCTGACAATGGACAAGTGTACGGCCCATAAAATACATGATGTGAACTTAACAAACGTAAAGGTTCAATTTCCCCCCAAATGCAACAAGTCTTCAGCCTTTAGATCAAGGCATTGTTGCTCTTATGAAGAGTGCTTATCGCAAGCGACTTGTGAGAGCTGCAATTCGCGCTGTTGAAAACAACACGATAACCCCAAGTTGGAGTGTGCTCGATGCAATAAAGCTATCGCTGTCTCCTGGGAATCTGTGCCATCAAAACACTTGCAGAACTGCTTTAGCAGAGCCTGGAGACATAGCAACACTAATCCTATCGAAGAGTTAGATGGTGACATCGACACCACCTCTCATGACGAATGGGATATTCTTCAAGACGTTGCAAACCCTGGAGTTAGTTTTGAGGAATTCATTAGTGCAGATGACGATGTTGCCGTGTGTTCTCCAGAGGAATCTTATGTACATGTACAAGCAGTTGTGTGTGAGGTGCAAGAAATATCATCAGAAGAAAGTGATGAAGACAATAGTATACCGTCCACCCGCCAGGAAGTGTTAACAGCCTTGGACACTTTAGAACGGTTTGCTACAACAGCTGAAATGACCGCTAGGTTTACGGAAGCTATACACACAGTTGGCCGTGAAGTTACTATGCACTTTCGCTCCCGTCTGCAACAGCGCAATATACAGGAATTTTTCTGCAGAAAATGATACGTGAGTACTTCTTTAAAAGTTAATTACGGTAGTAGTGTTTCTATGATGGCATCTGTATTGTATATGGTTAATACTGTACTGCATTGCAATGCTAAAATTTGAGTCCCCGGATAACACGAATTTTTTTAACACGAACTCGTGATTTTTCGGTCCTTTCGAGTTCGTGTTAACGAGGGTTTACTGTACTATGAAAATGAAAATCGTGGCATATCCCAAAGGACGAGCCATCAACCACTTATACTATAATACATATATATATATAATATATATATATATATATATATATATATATATATATATATATATATATATATATATATATATATATATATATATATATATATATATAGTCATCAATGCAGTGTACACTGTGACTGTCATAATTTATGTGATATGGACGAGTCTTAGACACTGGAATGTGTGCGAGAATTAGGTGTTAAGTGTGGACATGCCAAACTTTGCCCTCTTAGTGGTGGAGAGAAGATATTCTAATCAAGTTCTCACATGGGTGCGGTGAGCAAGTGGACTTTAGGATGACTGCTGCACTATGTGCCATGACATCGATCGCATAACATAACATTTGAAAATGGTCATGTTGACATACAAATTTCTGCAGGAATAAGCTGTCCAAATTTAATGATTCCAGAGTTTACCCTTCTTAAGTCAATCAGTTTTATAATTAAAAAACAGATGTGGAGTTTCTTGTCAATTTGCTCTTCTAATTAACTATTGTAATTAATTGTTTTGCAGTGATCCAGTAATTCATTGGTCAAAGAATTTCTGTGTAGAAGTTGAGAAATTACCCAGCAATAAAATTCCATGTTCTGTTTTGTTATGCTGTGGGCACAGAAGCTAATGGTTTGTATCTTTGTTATTGTCATTTGGTAAATTCTTTTAAGGGTAATAGAGGTAAGGAAAGACCCAGGAGCACCTGGAGGTGGGAGTTGGAAACAGAATGCAATTAAATGGTGAGAGATCTGAAAAAGATGGCAGTGGATAGGAAGGCTTGAAAAGCTTGGTTGCAGACCTCCCTAGAGGTGAAAGGTGAAGAAGAAATTATTCTGCATTGTTTAATTCATTCCTTACTAACTGCCATAGGGTGCGCCAAGATGTGTTTATTAAAATAACCCAACTGCTGCGCCAAGCATTGTTTCATGTAAAAGTAGAGTTAAATTTACATCAACACATTCTGAAACAATTTCCGATCCTTATCTACAGCAAAGCTATCTATTTTTTCCTACATCGTAGTCCCATCTGGCATTTATTTCTTCTTTGTAATCGCCCTTAGACTGGTGTACCAGATTTCCCCTTAAACCTCATTCATGTGGAAATTTGATTGATGCAGCCTTAGCATGGCTGGGTTTTGTCACATCTTCAGCGCCATTTGGAGCTCTGGTACATATCCTTCCGTCAGTGTGTTTTGACATCACATTTGCATCTAATTTACCTTCTATTACCTACAAAGACAGAATTGATCCATTTGAGATGTGGATATATAGAAGAATAAGCAGGGTTTCATGGACAGAGAAACAGGCAAATGAACAAGTTTTAGTAAAACTAGGCATGAAAAAAAGACTATTAAGAGAAATAAAATTCAGACAAGTAAAGTATTTTGGGCATATAAAGATATATTATCAGTGTCAACAACTTGGTCTAATCTGCTTGTATTTTGGCAGACATCCTATGTTTGTATTGGTGACATTCTGGTTGATTTAAACATACTTTTTTTTTCTAGGGTGCCTATTATGGTGCCTGGCTGATTTTTGCACGAAGGCCTGCTTTCCGTATTATCAGTGTTAATAACTAGTTCTAATGTTCTCGTATTTTGGTAGTCATTCTGTGTTAGTTTTGGTGACTTGATTGATTTAAACATCCAATTTTTTTGTAGGCGCCTGCTATGGTTGTTACTGGCTGGTATTTGCAAAAAAAAAGCTTGCTTTCCTATTATAAGTGCCACAACTTGTCATTCATAATTAGTATGTACCAACCAGTTTGGCACAAGAGGATTGTGTCTCATCGTGGTTTTCTTTTGTTCCACAGTGTTTAGTGAGATTTATTTGAAACCATTTGGCTACGAGGCAGTTGGAGGAGTTTTTACAAGTTTCAAAGATGATGTTCCATTAACCTCCTCACAGTCTTCACTTACAGAAAAGAATTTCTGCATTTTCCGATGCCTCAGTAAGCGCAGTATTTCTATGCCAGTTCAAACTTGAGGTTTCACCAGAACACAGTTATGCCTGGACAAAATTGGTAAGTTTTACATGTTAACTCATTGAACCCTGGCCACTTAAAAAAAAACCTAATCGCTCCTGAACAACAAACGCACATATCAGGGTAATATTAAAAACATGATAATTTATAACAAATAAGTTGTTATTGACTTACCCCATCATCTTCGTTATTCTTGTTTATTATATATTTACAGAAAACTTACTTATTCCTCTCCACTCTTCGTGGAGCATAGGGCCTCAACTCTATTCGTCACTTTACCCTGTTTATGTCTGGTTTTTGTTTTTTAATGGCCTCCCAGGAAAGTCCAACACCCATCAGTTCCTCATGGTCTCATTCTCCATATCTGTTTAGGATGTCCCTTTTTTTCATTTTCCTTGTGGATTCTACTCAAGTGCTTGTCTAGTGACACTCGGCTGTGTCTTCCATAGGGTATTCCCAACCCACCACCATTTTCTCCTCTTAAAACCTGGGTCATCATGGGTTCGTCCTATTCTTATCCACAGATCTGTGTTTGCAACTCTATCATACCATATCAGTCTGATAATACGCAGAAGACATCCGTTGACAAAGGTTTGAATCTTATTTTCTACTCATAGAATCATGAAGAGATTTCACAACTTGGCTAATCATGACAAAGGGAGAGAACCAAGAAATAATGTTAAGAAGTGTCTACACACGAAATGCTCGGAGTAGTAAGAAGAGACCAGTTTAGAAATGAAGACATCATGAACAAAATGGGTACAACATCAGTATTGAACTTCCTCAAAAAACAACAAACTAAATGGTTCAGCCACATAAGCAGAATCACCAACAGACAGTGTGCCTCAAAGAGAAATGCTACGCCGATACAATGGGTACACAGCAAAAGGTCATCCACGCAAAAGGGGAGCACAGAAATAACAGAGGTAGTGAAAAACACTATGAAGTGCACACAAAAGCCTGTTCTAGAAATCTCTTCTTATCCTGACGCTGTGAGGTAAAACAGGATTAGTGAACCGATGAAAGAAGATTCTGTTAGCTTGTGATAAAAGTACATTAAGTTATCTGCAGAATTCCATGTTATTCCTCAAATACACCACAGGAAATAAAAGCGCTGACAAACTTGCAAGGGCTAGAGGGAGCCTAACACAACACCACCCAACACAAAGCTTTGCAGAAGCAAACACTCTCCTGAAGTAGTTCTGAACATGATGTGAGAAAACAAATGGAGGATAC
This sequence comes from Arion vulgaris, assembly GCA_020796225.1. Lineage (NCBI taxonomy): Eukaryota > Metazoa > Mollusca > Gastropoda > Stylommatophora > Arionidae > Arion > Arion vulgaris. The sequence continues at coordinate 38,039,641 of CM036755.1, forward strand.
AACCAAGAGCATGACAACATAAATACATGAAACAGAAAAGTGCAGACAACAGTCTTGAGACTTAGAACGGGACACTGCTGTCTCAGAGCACACCTTCATAGAATGGATCTCAGGGATACGGCTGCCTGCACCTGTGGAGCACCGAGCAGTCTCCAAAGCACATTTTGCAAGACTGTCCCAGCCTGAGTAGTGGGAGAATGGAAATCTGGCCAACATGAATAACCCTTCAGAACAAACCGTGGGGGACCAGTGAAGACCTCAAGCGCCATCCCAACTATATACAGGGTGTTCAAGATAATAGCAGCCTGTGAATGGAGTCAATCTGGCATATATGTATGAAAATGAGAAGGTTCAGTTATGACGTATAGGTCAAGGTTATGTGACGGTATGTAATTGTAGTGCGGAAGGGGCGATGAACAAATGTGACGTAAAACTAGCTAGTCAGAACCGGTTTAAATAGTACATAAACATAACGCGATAGATTATCTGGCAACTTTCGATTTGTCAATGGGGCTGCTTTAATCTTGAACACCCTGTAGAAGTAAATCAATGACTTCTAAATTGAAAAACAAGATAAAATGGTAAGGCCATCTTGTCAGAATACACGATCTTCAGTTCTCTGCTTGGACTCTATATCAATGAAGATCTGATAACAAGAGCAAAAAGGCGCCCAAGAAGAAAATGTATTGACGATATCATAACATTCATCATCAAATAGCTTGTCCTGGGTAGAACTTTGCCATCCTAACAGCCCTTGGAATTTCTCTCTCTCTCCATAGGTCAGATGTCCCGCCTCTGCAGCTGTCATGCTCAACTCATCAGTTAGATCCGGGATCCATCTTCTCCGCAGTCTTTCACTTTTCAGTGGTGCTTCCTTCCATAATGGTATTCTCCAACCATTCATATCCTTTTTTATATGTCCAAAATGCTTCAATTTTCTTATTTGTAGCATCAGCCAGTTTTCTTTGATTTTGAGTTCTTTCTAGATAGATCTATTTGTTTTCTTCTCTGTCTATGATATACGAAGGACTTTTCTATAATACTTATATTCAAAAGCACATGTTTTTCCATTGCCTTGTTAAATGTCCATGCTTCACACCCATCATAACATTGAAAATAAAAAAACAGGGCATATCCTTTACAATATTTTACCATCAACCACAGTAAATGAGTCATCGACTTTCTAGGCACCACTTATACCTTCCGTAGTTTGTCTTTGCTTTCAGAACGGTGATGGCTATTTTTACAGCTCATAAAATTCTGTGTACAAATTTGCTTCCAAACTGCCTGCTGCGGATTTTGAACCTGGTACACTTGAGATGTGATAGAGCGCACTACCGCTAAACTCAACGGGACTGCTGAGCCGATATCTCAGAGTAATGTTCATGATGTTGCAAAACCAATATATGGACAAATGATGACAAATTTTGGATGTATGTTGACAAAAACGAATGTATCTTCACAACCCCTTTACCAAATTTTAAAAAAATCTTCAGAAACGGAATATATAGATTCATTTCTACCACCATTTAACAAAGATTTGAAAGCGGGAAAGCAGTGTATTATTGTGTTAAAGTCGAGTCATCTTTAAGAAAAAAAAACATTAATGTTTCCGACATTTGACAACCTTGTCATAAAGACCAAAAATAAGTTATTACAGTGTAATCTTGAGTATTGTTAGATTAAATTATAACTTGTGATGGTAATGAAGAAGATTTAATTGATGGTAAAAACGACATTTGATTGGTTATGAAATGCAGTATCGATAGTTGTAAGTCTAATGTAATAATTGTTTCCAAAAAATGGGCGTTGCACATTCCATTTGTTGACATGTCGGCACTAAAAGTGAATATTATAAAAACTACTGAACCTAATTAGATGAAACTTATAGAATATGTTCGCACATGGATTATCTTCATTTAACTTCTACTTCTGGAAACATCTATGAATATTAAGATGTAATAAAAATCAGAGAGTACAAATATGTTTTATGGTTTTTTTCAAAATAGTCATGCTACAATAATCTAATTTTCTCAAACGTATATCACCTGATGTAAAATATTATTATATTAATGTATTCCACATCCAATTAGCAACAATTTAATATATAATATGTCATACTTTAGAGAAACAGTACAAGAGTTATAAAGATTTAAACTACTTAACATTGAATGTTAAATTGGAATTGCAAAATAAATGCGTCCCAGAGGTCAAAATAATACACAGCAAAAGGGTTACGCTACAGACGCCCACATCATAACATTAACTATGATAATTGCTTTTTTAAACACTGTGCCTATATTCTTTGTGTAATTAAAGCCAAATTTTCACTTTGTGGAACTCTTTGTGTTTTGCAGTTAACCGACAGCTTTGACTTATCAACCGCTGACATCATTGTTCTCACAAGCAGCGGCATGAGTACCTATTGTAGTGAACTTCCATTCTCAGACCTTGAGCCACCATTTCTTAGGTGTCTGAAAACAGAATATTTTGTTGGGAACCTGAAGTGCAAGATTTTGGAGCAGCCAAATATGCTAACAGGATTACCAGCTCAATGTAAGATATTGAAGTTCTAGCGATATAAGGGAAGACTGCAGTAACCAACATAATGTAACAATGACACAACACAAAAAAACAAAGTACTGTAGTTTTACAAAGTACAAAAATAATATACAGCAATGCTGCAACCAAAATTTTGGCAGTGTATTGCTGGGACTCACAAGGGGATCAAAGAATAGTAGCACTCTGACCTGGACGGCATGTCGTAAGAAGCGACAGATGTAGGACCTAGGAAAGCTACCCTAGTGAATAAAGTCTCGCAGAAATTGGATGTACTCTGCTCTCTGATATAACTGGACGTTGTTTCAGTTATGCGCCTACAAGTAGGTCATCCCATCTGATTTCTGCGATGCTTTTTATTTACTAGGGTAACTTTCTTAGGTCCTACATCAGTCGCTTTTTACGACATGTCTTGTAGGTCGCAGTGGTACTATTCTCTGCTTCCCTTGGGGTTCCGGCACACACGGGCATAACAAATTATAGATTATCAGTGTAGATTAACAAGTAATTGTTCTGAAAATGCTTCAAATCTCCTCAAAAAGCTTGTCCTGGGCAGAACTTTGCCACTCTAACAGTCCTCAAGAAATTCTCTCTCTCATAGCCAGATGTTTCATCACTGCAGCTGTCATGCTCAAAGCATCAGTTATATCTCAAATCCATCTTCACCGTGGTCTTCCTCTTAACGAAGCCTGGATGCCTGCTTCCATAATAGTCTTCTCCAACCCTTTGTGTCTTTTTTTATATGTTCAACATATTTCAATTTTCATATTTGTAGCATCAGCCAGTTTTCTTTGATTTTGAGTTCTTTCTGGATAGATATATTCGTTTTCTTCTCTGTCCATGATATACGGAGGACTCTTCTATAACACTTATATTCAAAAGCACATATATGTTTTTCCACTGCTTTATTAAATGTCCATGCTTCACACCCATATGTTGCCACTGGGAATATACATGCTCTTAATATTCTGATTTTTCATATCAGTTATATTCCATACTGTTTTTAGTTGAGAAAGCACTCCTGTATGACAAGGGACACTGATTAAAAAGTGAAGTAGGAACTCATGCAAAAACCAGTCAGAAGTGCCATACCAGGTTCACTGACTATGTCTAAATTCATAGCAGGCGAACTAAGAAGAAGAAGAACATACTGTTTTTAGTTGTGTTTAATGCTAATACATATTTCTCTTATCTGTCAGTAATGACATTTTTTCAGGCCTACCAGTATAAGGCAGCCGTGTATGTTTGCTTCAAGGAGAAGAGGTTTATAGATATAGTAGATGTGAAAACATTTCTTCCATTGCTTCAAACCATTTCCATTCAAGATATTACACAGGTATGTTGTTGAGAGAGATATGTATTACAGAGGTATGTTGTTGAGAGAGATATATATTACAGGGGTATGTTGTTGAGAGAGAGATATGTATTACAGGGGTATGTTGTTGAGAGAGAGATATGTATTACAGGGGTATGTTGTTGAGAGAGATATATATTACAGAGGTATGTTGTTGAGAGAGAGATATGTATTACAGAGGTATGTTGTTGAGAGAGAATATATTACAGGGTATGTTGTTGAGAGAGAGTATATATTACAGGGTATGTTGTTGAGAGAGATATATATTACAGAGGTATGTTGTTGAGAGAGAGATATATATTACAGAGGTATGTTGTTGAGAGAGATATATATTACAGGGGTATGTTGTTGAGAGAGATATATATTACAGGGGTATGTTGGTGAGAGAGATATATATTACAGAGGTTTGTTGTTGAGAGAGTTATTACAAAGGTATGTTGTTTAGAGATGAATTTAGGAGAAGGTTGATATTTCACAGCTAGGGAAATGGTATGGAAATTTTGACAAAAAACCATTATGCATATACTTCAATATCTGTTGTGGGAACACTGAACAGCTATGGGTCCGATCGGAGTGCTATAACATGATGTTCAGGTTAGTAATAAATTTCTCGCCCACATGCTGCCAGGGCTCGCAAGGGAAGCAAAGAATAGTAACACTGCACCCTACAAGGCATGTCATAATAGGTGACTACGGTAGATGCCTAGGGAAGCTAGATCACATACTGATCACAAAGAGTGGTTAACAAGTGGTCGATATGGAGCGTTTGAAAACGAAAGGATATATTTTGACATGTTTATGTAGACCGAACAGCTATGTGTCCGACCAGAGTTCTATAACATCAGTTTAGTAACCAATAAGAAGATGTTCAGGTAAGAAATTTCTCATTTCTTCTGAATATATTCAAGCAATGTCTTATTTGTTACAGGTTAACAAGGAAGCTGATCAGAGACTACGGGACATGGTCAAGTTACATTCAGTACATGATATGATGTACATGTGAGATCCTACCATGCACAAAGTGATAGGACTATCATCATTGTACTTTGGAGAGAGTCTTTTCGCACAGAGGAGTTTCAGGGTTGTGAATCCCAATCGCTGACCAGATTGAGAGAGATGAGTGTCGATATTGGTGCAGCCTGAAAAGAACAACATACCAAATATGCAAAGAGACTGATTAATCAACATCGAACTGGTGTGTTGAACGCTGCTGGATATGTTGAGGCGGAGATCTGAGCACTTATGGATGTGTCCAGAGTGCTATGATGATAGTCCTCTTATAACTGATAACTTTGGGGAATAATCATGTGTGCTCCAATGATTTATAGAACTATCATCATTGCACTTCAGGGAATAAATATGTGTGCTCCGATGTGTGATAGGACTTTCATCTTTGCACTTTGGGGAATAAAACACATGTGCTTAGATGAATATCATCATTGCACTTCGGTAAATAAACCATGTGTGCTTCGATGAGCGATAGGAGTTTCTTTGTTGCACTTTGGGGAATAACCAAGTGTGTTTCTTCTTCTTTGCGTTCGTTCTTTACGACTAATTTTAATCACTCTTTGTGATATGTTTGATCTTTGCCAAGAACGTGTATACGTTGCACATTGGTTTGGTAGGCCCCTAAACGCATAGACTTCTACACGTTTAGGACACATGCATTCGATTTCAGCCAAACCTCCTTAGCCGCCTCTTACGACATGCATGGCAGGTAACAGTGGTTATATTCTTTACACCCCAACCTAGGGCCCCGGTAACCACTCGGGCGAACCAAGTGTGTGTTTTGATCTCTTTCCTACACAGAAAGACCTCAGTAACAGTGCACTGTCACTGTAGCACTGGCAAGGGTCCCACACATGATTTTGAAGATGGTAAAAATGTATCGGTATAGTGAATGATAACAAAAGATGGCCCTCAGAAATAACAGAGATGGTGAAAAACACTATTTATGAAGCGTACACAAAAGTTGGCTCTAGAAATCTCTTCTTATCATGACGCTGTGAGAGACAAAACAAGATTAGAGGAAAGGAAGAAGACCGTTTCTACATGTGAGAAGTTGTTAAAGAAAAAGTGTATGGCTTCAGTTCCGGAACAATTTATTATTGTTGTATCATTGTTATTGGTATGCTTAAATAAAATTACTGAGTAATACCTGGAGTTTGAATTTCTTAAAACTGAATGTTTCTCAATGGTGTTTTTTTGTGTGTTGCTTTTGGTAAGTAAAATAAAGTACCTATTATTTCTCTCTCTCTCGCGATCACCGCTTAGACTGATGTACCAGATTTGCTCATAAATTTTGCTATTGTTTTTAAGGATTCCGTCCCTCCATACAGCTTCTCATTTAACTCGGTATTTTCTGGCCAGGTTTAGTTTCTCAGGCCTGCTAGCAGTGGGCATTCTTGCAGTAGGTGCTCTGCCGTCATGTCCGCCTTCTCGCAGTGACACAGGCTAGTTGTGCCAATTTAAAATTTGTTGTAAAGGTGGGTCCGGGGTCTGTTATGGCCGGTACGGAGGCGGAATATGACAACTTGTTTGCTACAGGGCAGACCATAGTACCCATCTTTGACGCTGTGTTGAGGGTGGTCTTGAGACCACTTCTCTCTATATCGCCATCCGATGGTTGTTTTAGCTAATTTCATAATAAATCTGTGGTAGTCGCTCTCCTGCCTTTGCTAGCTTGTCTGCCTCTTTGTTTGCGCATACATTGCAGTGTGATGGGATCCACTGTATGACAGCGTTTGAATGACTATTAATACTCAGATCCGAGGATCGTTTTTTAGCTCTGCTTATTAGTGCCTTGATGGCCGACAGGGCGTCTGTGAATATCACTACTTTGTTATGTGAGACGCTGCTTATCTTTAGGATCATTTTGGCGGCTATTCTTAGTGCCTCCGTCTCTGCATGGTAGTTGTTTGAGTACTTTCCTGTGGCTATTGACTTCGTGACCTTCACTTTCTGTGGGAGTTTAAGCACTATTCCTCCTCCACCTATTATCTAATAACAAGGAGATAGAAAAATGCAGAACAACTTCTTTTGTCGTCACACTGTTGCGGGACCAGTGCTGTGGTTTTTGTCTTCAGCTGCTCTAGTGAAAGTCTTTTGTCGTCACACTGTTACAGGGTTGTTGCCCAGTGCTGTAGTTTTCTGTTTTTGTCTTGCACTGTTCTACTGAACTTCTTTTGTCGTCACACTGTTGTGGGACCAGTGCTGTGGTTTTTGTCTTGAGCTGCTGTACTGAACTTCTTTTGTCGCCACACTGTAACCGGGTTGTTGCCCAGTGTTGTAGTTTTATGTTTTTGTTTTGCACTGTTCTAGTGGCTTGGGTGATTGTTATTTTTGCTCTTTGACAGGATTCTGCTATTCCATCTAACCATCTTTTTTTCATGATCTTACTCTCACCTTCTTTCCTGATGTTCTGTTGTAGAAGACTCTGTATACTGTGGAGTTTGGTTGCATTCTCATTAAGTGGCCGAACCACTTCCTTCCTTGTTTCTCAATGTAATTCAAGCAAGGTTCTGTGTCAACTTTCTTTCTTATGCTGATGTTGGTGACTGTCATTTCTGGTGTTGTTGGTAACTTTTCGCAGGCTCATTGTCCATGTTTGGCCCTGATAACTCAAAAGTAGGTATGAAAATGCTGTTGATCATCTATTGCTTAGCTGTCAGTGAAATTTTTGGATGCCTTAACAATGTACAATGAAATGATAACACAACTTGGTTTGATACCAACTAACTTTTTTTTATTCACATAAAAATGCAAGTTAAATATAGCCAGAAGCATTAGCAGCAATACGTACAAGATTGTTCAGAAAATTGTATCCATAATATTCTCTTCAATCTTCTAACAGTGATTGAACTCTTGCCCTATGACCTAATAGTATTTTTGTTGTACATGACAATAAAGAGTTAGGGGTGTCTGTGAAATATTTTATCCACTTTGCACAGTTGTATCCACTTTGAACAATTGTATCCACTTTGGAAGTTGTGGTGAGCACGAAGTTGGAACATGTTTTTTTATCTTGTACTTGTGGATCTTCTTCTTCCTACTCTCCATATTGACCACTCTGTGTGATTTGTATGTGATCTGAGCCTAAGAGCGATTGTACGTTATGTCAGTTATGCGTCTACGAGTAGGCCAGCACATCCGATTTCTGGGATGCTTTTTATTTACTAGGTAGCTTCCTAGGCCCTACATTTGTCACCTCTTACGACATGGCTTATAGGTTACAGTGGTACTATTCTTCCCTTACGGCTCACCTGAATGATGAGGGACACTGATGATAAGGAAAGCAAGTCTTAACGCAAAACTCAGTCAGATGTGCCATAAGGCACCCTGACTTGGCCTGAATTCATAATGGGCGAATGAATAAAAGAACGAACATCAACTGAGTAACACTGTAGCATGGTGCCAGATTTGTTTGGTTGGTAATACCGTGTGGTCCCTCAATACAGACGCGTGCCCATATCTACATGCCAATGCTTCAATGGAGTCTCTGGCGTAAAGGTTAGGTGCTCGTCTCTTGTGCCAAAGGTACCCAGGTTTGCTCCCTCGTGGAGCCATCGGGATATTTTTCCAGAGATCCATGATCTCAGTGTAGGTGAGATTTGAGTTCCAAGTCCTATCGGAGGCGGATGATAAAACGCAGGTCCCGTGTTCAATTTGAGCACATAAAAGAACTTTGACAGTTCAAAATTGAAAAGAGCAGGCTGGAAAGCCGCTACCCGGGCAAAATTTATTTTAAAATATTCCTACATAATATCTTCAAATTACATCGGGACCCTCGCGGTGCTACGAGTCCGAGCACTGCAGATGAGATCTTGCTGTGTAAGAAACAGATTAGAGCACACACGGTTACTCACCGAAGTGCAATGATGATGGTCCTATAAATCAATCAATGATTCAATCATGTCTATATGCTGCTTGCTGTTCCTAAGTAATAACAGTTAGTAATAATGATTAGTCAAATAGCAATAACCACAGTTCCCCTTGTAGTAACAGCCATTGGCTGTTCAGCTCCAGTGGAAATTAAACCACTCACTTTATGCGACCCTTAAATAATAATTTTTTTAAATGTCCCACAGCAGCCTTTTCAAACCATAGGGTATGAAGTCACTACACATTTCTAGGCCCTAGTGCGCATGAGGAACTCAAGAGAAAGAACCAAGCAGATACCAGTGGAGAAAGAGATAAGGAAAAAATGCTGGCAATGGATAGGACACACATTGAGAAAACCGATCGGAAGCAGTGCAAGACGCAATGTTATGGAACCGCAGGGAAAGAGGAGTAGGGAAGGCCTAGACATACACGGAGAAGAGAGCTGGAGACTGATACACAACTAAGGTTATCAAACCAACTGATAAAATTATAGGTAAAACATGGAAAGAATTGAAAGGGATGAGAGGAATATCTGGAAGAAGTATGTTGAAGACCTGTGCTCCGTTGAAAGGTGAAGAAGAAGTGCGCATGAGGTAGGAGAGCCAATTCCTTTCCTTGCATGTGGAACATCAAGTGTAGGATCAAACCAACACCTCTCTTGTATCCGAGTCAATAGGTGAAGGATTGAGCATTACGCTAATCCGTCCCACCACATAACCCTTACTTTCCAATATTGTTAGATACAAATTAATTCATTTAAAAACAACACAACATGCGAAAACAAGGTTATATTATGTCACAAGTTAAATGTAGCACTAAGGAATATCAGAATTATTAACAATTGTTACAAATAAATATCAAGGACTCATAGATGAAAAACCTCTTTACTGTATGTAATACCGCTTTTTAGGACGGTGTAGGACAAGGGATCATAAGCATGAGGAATTTAATGGCTAGTGCAGTCATTACGAAACTGTTCAGGTTCAAATTATTTTTTATGCCCCGACATAAAAAAACTAATTGACCTTACAGAGTTCGAACCCAGGTCTCCAGAATGGGAGCCTGCACTCTAATTCATTTGGCCAGACTCTCCTCCTTAAGGACTCATAGAATTGTGTTGTTGTTATAAACCCCAGGAATTATGAGTTTTCACTTTTTCCTATATGTGCGTTGGGGAGAGTACCCGGCTTTCTTTCAGACCCAGAAATCTTCAACAACTCTAGGCGTGTAGTGTTATGCTTAGTGTTGCGGAGACTCCTACTCAGGTAGAGTCAATAGAGTTGTGTAAAATTGCAATACAGATTACAGTGTTCTATCAAACATATATAAAAGTCAATGGGAATTTCCGATTTCTTGAATGAGCTGAATAGTCTTTAGTTACAAGGAGATATGGTAATAATAAAATTATTTTCGAAATCGTAACAGATCACAGAAGTAGTTAGTTAATGGAACCGGCATCACAATACTCCGAGCAATAATAATAATAACTTCTCTCATACCGTTATACGTTACATAGGACCTGCAAGCAATTTTTCCATACCATTCTATCCTGGGCAACTCAATCAGTATGGAACTGAGAAAAATGTCTTGCCTCTCAGCAAAGTTCGCTTTAGGGTCTCCTTAGGTCGTCCTCTCTTTCTTGAACCCTTTGCATCTCACTTCAATGCCTGCTTTGATATTCATTGATCATTTCTTCTCACGGTGTGTCCACTCTGAGCAAGCCTATAGGCTATTAATCTTCTCAAAGATATTGAATGGTCCAATAGACCGCAAGTTATACACACGCCTCATCTGATCAGGGAGGGGGTACCGTGCCAATATACGCCATCCATTATAAGCGATGATGACAACAGTCTCAAGACATATATTGTTACACATCTCTGGTGTGTGCGGAGGAGACTAGAGTCCAATCCTGGAATACAATCCTCTACCACAGGTGGGATATATACATGATCAAGGTTGGACATGTGTGTTCTGTCTTTTCACGCATTCTCGTTTTATCTTTGTTTCAGTAGCTACACTTCTCAGCTAAGAGAGTTCCTCTTCAGTTTAGAATATCTTCATTGAAATCTGTATATAAGTACTCCGATCTCCTTCGCAATATCTTCAACAGCGTCCAGCTGATCGTACCAGTTCGATGTTGATTGATGAGCCTACTTATATACCTATTGTGCTGTTCTTTTCTGGCGACTCCAATCTTCAATCCCAGCTCTTGCATTCTAGTAGTTGACAAGGATTGGTGTAAACGAAAATTCTCTTTGCAGCCACACTCTATATATTCGCTGACCACCTGATATGGTGGCAGAGCCAGCCAGCCTTGTTTGCTCTCTCATTGCTAAGGACACCCATGTGCCCTGGAACGAAGATAAGTGTAATTCTACAAATTGTTAACACTTGTAGTGATTCGTTCCATTACCTGCGCACCGAACCGGCCTCAATCTTTTGAATCATACTCAATGAATCGCTCAGAATGCACATATAAGTGTAGTTTTTGTGCCTCTATCCAGAGTAGTGTCCTAGTCACCGCCAGTACTTCTATTGTTATCTTCTTGTTATGTCAGAGTAGTGTCCTAGTCACTGCCAGTACTTCTATTGTTATCTTCTTGTTATGTCAGTGTCCTAGTCACTGCCAGTACTTCTATTGTTATCTTCTTGTTATGTCAGAGTAGTGTCCTAGTCACTGCCAGTACTTCTATTGTTATCTTCTTGTTATGTCAGTGTCCTAGTCACTGCCAGTACTTCTATTGTTATCTTCTTGTTATGTCAGAGTAGTGTCCTAGTCACTGCCAGTACTTCTATTGTTATCTTCTTGTTATGTCAGTGTCCTAGTCACTGCCAGTACTTCTATTGTTATCTTCTTGTTATGTCAGAGTAGTGTCCTAGTCACTGCCAGTACTTCTATTGTTATCTTCTTGTTATGTCAGTGTCCTAGTCACTGCCAGTACTTCTATTGTTATCTTCTTGTTATGTCAGAGTAGTGTCCTAGTCACTGCCAGTACTTCTATTGTTATCTTCTTGTTATGTCAGTGTCCTAGTCACTGCCAGTACTTCTATTGTTATCTTCTTGTTATGTCAGAGTAGTGTCCTAGTCACTGCCAGTACTTCTATTGTTATCTTCTTGTTATGTCAGTATCCTAGTCACTGCCAGTACTTCTATTGTTATCTTCTTGTTATGTCAGAGTAGTGTCCTAGTCACCGTCAGTACTTCTATTGTTATCTTCTTGTTATGTCAGAGTAGTGTCCTAGTCACCGCCAGTACTTCTATTGTTATCTTCTTGTTATGTCAGAGTAGTGTCCTAGTCACCTGCAGTACTTCTATTGTTATCTTCTTGTTATGTCAGTGTCCTAGTCACCGCCAGTACTTCTATTGTTATCTTCTTGTTATGTCAGAGTAGTGTCCTAGTCACTGCCAGTACTTCTATTGTTATCTTCTTGTTATGTCAGTATCCTAGTCACCGCCAGTACTTCTATTGTTATCTTCTTGTTATGTCAGAGTAGTGTCCTAGTCACCGTCAGTACTTCTATTGTTATCTTCTTGTTATGTCAGAGTAGTGTCCTAGTCACCGCCAGTACTTCTATTGTTATCTTCTTGTTATGTCAGAGTAGTGTCCTAGTCACCGCCAGTACTTCTATTGTTATCTTCTTGTTATGTCAGTGTCCTAGTCACCGCCAGTACTTCTATTGTTATCTTCTTGTTATGTCAAAGATTAAGGATATTTATAATATAACTAGAAGATAAAGCATAAAAAAGCACCAGGATTAAGTAGGTCATAAGCACCAGGAATAAATAGGTCATTAAGCACACACAAGATGAATAACACAGAAATGACAAGACAAATGTTGGCTAAACTTCATCATCTTAACTCCTTCACACTTCTGAGCTGATATACTGGCTCGATATATTATCTAAGATGTCACAAAGCTGATATACAGGCTCGATATATTATCTAAGATGTCACAAAGCTGATATACAGGCTCGATATATTATCTAAGATGTCACAAAGCTGATATACTGGCTAATCCAGTATAAATTGCAATATGTGTAAGCCCGGAGTAACAAAAATGACAGGAGTGAAAGGGTTAATGCAAGCCATATCAGTATCATCATCAAATAGCTTGTCCAGAGCAGAACTCTGCCACTCTAACAGTCCTTTCGAATTTCTCTCTCTCGTAGGCCAGATGTCCCACTTCTTCAGCCGTCACGCTCAAACCACCAGTTACATCCTGAATCCATCTTCTCCGTGGTCTTCCTCTTCTCCTCTTTGCAGAGATGCCTCCTTCCATCATCAGCCCACATTATTTCTGGTTTGAATAAGGTTTGGACACTGGTGATAAGAAAAGCAAGCCTTCAGGCAGAGGTGCAATATTAGACATGATGATTACGCCTGAATTTCTAAAGGGTAAAAAAAAACCCAGTTCTTGTCTCATCCCAGGGTTATTGGTTACTAAACCTATGTCATTACATGCTGGACAGACCCATAGGTGTTCAGTCTCCCCAAACAGATATCGAAGAGTATGCATACTGATGGTTCCCGTGGCTCGCTGATAAAACACACTTCTCACTCTGCCACTCAAGCATCCAGTTCTACTTGTACAACTGGTAACTCTAAACTGCTTAAATCGTTGGATCGATTCAACATCTATTTGAGTGTCCTCATCCAACAGACAGTCGCGAAGAGATGAAGAACATCCCCCTTCATCCTAGAACATGCAAGGGTACTCCCTTTCACTCCATAATTTGTTTTGGCTTCCGGATATATTGCAATGTATACTGGAATTATCCAGCATACTGGCTTTTAGTCATCATTAAAAAATGAGAGCCAGTATATCGGCTGAGAAGGATGAAAAGGTTAACACTTTCACGCATAGTGGACAACTACTATTCGTTCGTTTCATAGCCACACATGCATGTTTCGTGACCACTGACGCATTCAGTGTACTGCTTGGAACTAGATGTGGACAGTGTGTCTATTGACAGAGTTGTAAATTAACTTGTACTTCTACTGTGTAGTCAAGGTAGCGGGCAAGGCGATATTTATCCCAAAAATTCATGCATGAAAGAGATACGGTAGAGACAACATATTTCCACTCAATTCCATCTTGTACATTTATATGGCAAACAGAGCTTCACAAACAGTTTGGGATTTTTCTGTGCTTGTTTCTGTTGCTGTTTGCTTTATTATTGTGTGTAATTACTGTCCTCAAACAAACCCCTCAGATTCGCCTTTTACAATACGCATCAAACGACAGGGGTTCTATTCTTCGCTATATAGGAAGAAGTTTGTTTGTTTAGTAGGGATTAAAGCCTCTTTAAGCCGAGGCACGCCCCTTTCAACCTAAGGCGAACCTTTTATTGGTTATATCAGAGCGTGTAGGCCATCAAACATGAAAAATAAGAATTAACTCCTTTCGGAGAATCCAGTAGAATGAGGTTTTAAAATATAGGAAGAAGCAACAAGGGACGACCCATATATACAAGCAGTGGCGGCTCGTGATCATTTTTGTTGGTGGGACCAGACACATATTTTCGAAAAAATCATGGTTTGGGGCTAGATTATATTTCAATATATAAAATAATATATACATGTTACACATTGGTTTTTTTGGGGGGCCTGGCCCCTAATGACGAGCCGCCACTATATACAAGCATATTATAGTGTGGGATCACTGTCCTCACACCAAACCCCTCAGATTCGACTTTTACAATACGCATCAAATGACAGTGGTTCTATTCTTCGCTACATAGGAAGAAGCAACAAGGGACGACCCATATATACAAGCATATCAAAGATTGAACGAGCCGCAATCAATACTTACAATCAATTTCTTTTCGAAGTAAACATAACTAAAGATTTTATTATTGCAAAATTATATATAACAGTCATTTTGTATACATGCAGACTATGTTATATTTTGTTTGTTTGTTATGTAGAGATTAAAGGCTCTTTAAGCAGAGGCACGCCACTTTCAACCTAAAGACAAGCATTCTGTGGTTATATCTGAGCGCGTAGGCCAACAAACATGACAAATAAGAATTAATTACTTGCCGAGAATCCAAGTTATTATACCTTAGTACTGCCGCCGCCCAAGTGGTTACCGGGCCCAAATTTTGGGTGTAAAGAATAGAACCACTGTTACCTGCCGCGCATGTCGACTAAGGAGGTTTGGCTGAAATCGGATGCACATGTCCTAAATGTGCAGAAGTCTGCGTTTAGGCACCTACCAAACCAATGTGCAACGTATACACGTTCTTTGCAAAGATCAAAATAACACAAAGGGTGATTAAAATTGGTCATAAAGAACGAACGCAAAGAAAAAGAAGATACCTTAGTACTGCCCGTGTAGTGCTGGAGCCTAGAAGGGAAGCAAAGAATAGTACCACTGCGCCCTACAAGGCATGTAGTAAGAGGCAACTGATGAATGACCTAGGAAGCTTCCTAGTAAATAAAAGTGTCGCAGAAATAGAAGTGCTGGTCTACTTGTAGGCACATAACTGGCACAATATACAATCGCTCTTAGGTTTGGATCACATACAAATCACAAAGAGTGATAAACAAGTGGTCGATATGAAGCGTTCTTCTTTTCTCCCCTTACAAGCCCCGACAACACACGAGCATTATTTTAATTTAAAATTAATTATCGAATTTTGGGGAACAGTTACAAGACACAAAATGTAACTAGTGTTAGTTTAATTTTAAGTTTAACTCTTTCCATACCATGATTGCTACTGAGTTCTAACAACAAATGTTTGATAAATAGTAATGGTAAAGGAACCCTTTTTAATCCCTCAAGGTATATTGGGTAATACGATGTTAGGCCTGTATTTTTCATTGACCGTCGTCACACGATGTGTGACGTATGTCAACTTCACGCCAACGTTTTTACTTCCCAGTGCCTCTCCTGGAACCCAATTGAGATTGGGTCTACATGAGAGCCGTTACGGTCTGAAAAAATTTCACGCCCGCTGTAAAATTGAACCCGGACCACTAGCCTAAGAAGCGAGTTTGTCTTCAGCATATTTCAAATTGTCCCCATAATGCTACCTCAGCCATTTCATTTAATGATCTCAATATATATATATATATATATATATATATATATATATATATGAAACAATTCTTCAATAAAAATAATTTTAAAACATCTCTCAAGTTTTCTTCTTCTTCTTTTGTCGTCACACTGCTACCGGGTTGTTGCCCAGTGTTGTGGTTTTCTGTTTTTGTCTTGCGCTGTTCTGGTGGTTTGGGTGATTGTTATTTTTGCTCTTTGACAGGATTCTGCTATGCCATCTAACCATCTTTTCGTGGTCTTCCTCTCGCCTTCTTTCCCCATGTTCTCAAGTTTTAAAGTAGTATAATGTAGTCACTGATTCTAACACACTGCCATGGGGGTCTCTGTGGCTAAACCCTTGCCTTGTGAGTCGAAGGTTTGAATCTGGACCACACCGTTCTATTCACAAGTGCATTTTTATAGAGACCCCTAGGATTGTTGCTGGAGCTACAGAGTTCGGGCTTTGTACAATGCTCTCGGCAGGTGGCATGCCATTTCTGCAGAGATGGACCAAGCCATATGGGGTAAAACTCGGTGCAATGAAGTAAATCATTTGACTTTAAAATCTTTAAACATACTGTGCTAGTAACACCGTAACATGGAAAATCTGGGTTTTGAGGCCAGCTTAGGTAAAAACATTTTGTTGTACTTGGTTTGACTATATCAGACCCTGATTCTTTACCTGGGGAATCTAATTTACAATTACCTCTCAAGTTGAAGTAAGGTTAGTCTGAATGGTGAGGGACACTAGTGACAAAGAAAGCCTGCCTTCATGCAAAAATCAGCGAGAGGCGCCACTTTAAGAGCTATGACACATAAATTCATAGCAGGCAAAAAAAAATTAAAATTACTGGTTAAACTCTCAATGGACTAGGGCAATTGCCATGTTTTTACAATCCATTTGTTTTTAGAATAAAACGCCCTTTAGTGTGGCTCCTGGTAAAAAGGCGTCCAACCCAAAGCTCCGTAGTGTGGCGTTTGGTCCACAAGGAGTTGTCTTCAATTGTGGACATCAAACATTTTTTTTTTCCTTCAATGACTACGCCTGAATTCATTGTGGTTGAAAAAAAAAAGTAGTTTAATCCTTTCCCTCCGTGATTTACTTTATCTTTGGACACACTTCTATTGCAATATATGCTTTGTTATACAATATACTGGATTTGGGTCTTCTTATAAAATACTGCGAGCTCTTATATCAGCTCTGCAGGATGAAGGGGTTAAATTGTTGCCAATAATAAATTTTTGTTCCCTTTAATGTTAACATATATTTACTTAGGTTGACGATGTTCCCTTCTACATTTGTTATATATTATCTATGATAAAAATGACTAAATTGTGATTTGATTATAAAGGCTTATTGTTGACTTTAGCATTGAGCACAGTCTGGACACATGATGTCTTCATTGTCCATTAGAAAACCTCTGCCAACCATGCTGGCCTGACATTTGTAACAGTTGAAGCAGTCGCTGTGCCAATGTTTCTCTTCAAAGCAGATAAACTTGCTGCCACCAATACCTGCAGAAATAAATAGAAATAAGTTCAAAGTGATGACCTATAACCTTACTTTCTTGATATATAATTGGTTGGGTTTTAATTGACATTTAAAAATGTATGGAGATGTCCAACGCAGAACACAACTTAAGAACTTAAGAAAAGAACAATCAAATGTTCTTTATAAAGATAACTCGCCGAGTGGTTACCTGGGCCCAAATTTGGGGTGTTTAAAGAATACAATCACTGTTACCTGCCACGCATGTCGTAAGAGGCGACTAAGGAGGTTTGGGTGAAATTGGATGCACATGTCCGCTAGGAATGTTAACCGAAACAAATGCTTGCAGAAAACGGATGCACCAAGCTGTAAGGCGCATAACATGGTGCAATGACCCCTCACAGTGAGGAATGGGATAACGGATTCTACGGTCGCCAATCTGCCTCAGAGATTTAGCCACGCAGTAAGAATTTCATACCTACCATCATGAGGCTGGCCAAAACTTATTGCGGGAAGAAGTCGGCACAAACGGGAAGCAGAAATCATAGGAATTATATCCTACAGAACTGCCCCCAGTATGCAGAATTGAGAAGAAAGAGGTGGCCCACTTACACTAGCGTCCAAGACAAACTGTATATCTGAGGCAGACGGCTGCCTTTATTAGAGAATCCCAAATCCCAATCTAGTGAGAATGCAGAAGAAGAAGAAGAAGAAAAGATAACTGGTAAGGAAAAGAAATATAAGGATTAAGGTATTCTTCATAGAAGATAACAGTCATAACTAAACAATCTCCATCTTCATACTGGAAGAAGTTGTCCTGTATGTGAACGTATGCTCCGCTCTGTTCTGCAATGATCCAGCCATGCACACTAGCCAGGAAACCACAGCCTGACTTCTCATCATGATGCACAGACCCGTCGGTATAAGCAACATCATCATCACTTGCATTATCTGCTATCGGCTGCTTAATTGCGGGTTCAGCTTTCATGCTGCTCCAATCTTTACATATTGATGATACGGATATTAATTAACTATTACTAATATAGAATAATGAGCAAACTCTATATTAAGTTAATCGGATATAAGATAATATGAAAATATGATATCCAAAGCCAGTGCTGCGTTAGGAAGGCTGCATGTCACTGTGTGGGAACGGAAGCGGATAAGCGTAGCCACAAAGCTGAAAGTTTACCGGGTCATATTGTTAACATACTGCTGTATGCCAGCGAAACATGGACAGTGTATAGCTACAGCCAGGCTCTAGCACAGGCCAGACAACTGGCCGGGTATTCCCTGACCTAGATAAGAAAAGGGATCTGGAAAATACAGATGTTTGATAGAACACTGCACGCTTTTTGCAATTTTACTAAATTCTGTGAGCCTATGGTTATTTATTGATGAAAAATATTCATGATATTGATATTCCTTATTGTTAAACTTAACTTGTTGTATAATATGACTTGAGTTAGCATTTTGTGTTGATTTTAAAATGAATTCGTCTATATACAACAATACTGGAGTGCGAGGTCACGTGGTGTAGTTGGGGTCTGATTTCCCACAATTCTTACCTGAGACCGAAGGCCCAGTAGTTTATAGTTGGCTCTGGTATAGCAGACACGCAAGAAAACTAAACCACTTCCACACAAGTTGTCTACGCAGAATACTAAAAATAAACTGGCAGGACCACATTCCAGATAGCAAAGTCCTCACAAGAGCAAAGATCCCAAGCGTCAACACATTGCTGCAGAAGGTGCAAATGAGATGGGCCGGTCACGTTGCTCGGATGCCTGATAAACGCATCCCAAAACAGTTATTGTATGGTGAACGGGGCAGACGTTCTGCTGGTGGACAGAAAAACGCTTTAAAGACACTCTTACAGTGTCTCTGAAATGCTTCAATATAGACACCACATGCTGTGAATCCCTTGTGCAAGATCGCCAAATGTGGCGCTGGCACTGTAACAACACAAGAGAAACCCGCATAGCTGAGAATCATTGTGCCGTTGAGGCACAAAGAAAACGAGCTGCGCGAAGAGACAGAACACACAACACCCACATGTCTAACCTTGATCATGTATGCCCCACCTGTAGTAGGGAATTGTGTTCTACAATTGGACTC
Organism: Arion vulgaris; assembly: GCA_020796225.1. NCBI lineage: Eukaryota > Metazoa > Mollusca > Gastropoda > Stylommatophora > Arionidae > Arion > Arion vulgaris. The sequence continues at coordinate 38,059,092 of CM036755.1, forward strand.
TACAGTGCTACAGTCACCCTTGCACACACCAGAGAGGTGCAGTAACACACGTCTGAGGCTGTTGCCATCATTGCTTGCGATGGATGGAAATTATATTAAGTTAATCACAGTGGCGGCTCGTGATCAGTTTTGTTGGTAGGGCCAGACACAATTTTTGGAAACATCATCGTTTTGGGTTGTTATATTTTAATTTATAAAATAATAAATACACGTTACACATTATATTCGGTGGGCCATGCCCACTGGCCCTTAATGACGAGCCGCCACTGGTTAATCAAATGTTAAAAAACATTTACAATATTGTAACAAAAACTGTACCTGTAATTGGCTTTGTGCAACTGCAGCATCGTTTAGCAAACAGATCTTCGTAGCAGTCGCCACAATAAGGCTGTTCATCCTTGGATGTAAACTTCTCTCCGGCAAGTTGCTTGTTGCAGTTGATACAGATAAAACACTCTCTGTGCCATGGCATATTCTTGTAACTTATCCCCCCTTTGTTAATCACCTAAAAAATAGAAGAACAAATTTGTAAAACAAAAGATGTATATTTTATGTTTACAACACAATGACAAATTGGAGAAAACTGGAAAACCGAATAGAAGCTGCAGAGGGCTTATTACATGTTATATCTGAGATCCGGAGGGGAGGGGGTTGTCTCTGTGGCATAGAGGTTAGGTGCTTACAGTGGCGGCTCGTCATTAAGGGCCAGTGGTGCCGTGCCCACCAAAAATAAGGTGTAACGTGTATTTATTATTTTATACATTAAAATATATCCTAACCGAAACTATGATTTTTCCGAAAATGTCTGCCTGGCCCCACCGACAAAAATAATCACGAGCCGCCACTGGGTGCTTAACCCTCGTTCCAAATGTATTCTTTTGCTCCCGTGGAGCCATGGGGATATTTTTCTAGAGATCCCAGATCTCAGTTTAAAGGGTTTTAAAGCCGAAGGATTGACTTCATTGCACCGGGTTTTACCCCATATGGCTCGGTCCCTCTCAGCAGAAATGGCACGCCCCCTGCCGAGTGTATTGCACAAAGTACCAACTCTGTAGCTCCAGCAACAATCCTAGGGTCTCCGGAAAAAAACTGCACTCGTGAACAGAACAGTCCGGATTCCAACCCACAATCTTCGACTCACAAGCCAAAGGGTTTAACCACTTAGCCACAGAGACCCCCAATATCTCAGTGTAGGTGAGATCGAGTTCTTACTTCTATCGGAGACGGACGACAAAACGTTCCAAGTTTAACACGTAAAAGAACCCTTGATAGTTCAACATCGAGAAGATAAGGCTGAAAATCCGCTGCCCGTGCACAATGTTTTTAGAAAATTACAAAATAAAATTCCTACAAAAGATTTCCACCAACTTCTAAATTACATCGGGAACCCCCACCGCTGCTACGGAGTTCGTGCACTGCCAATGAAATCTTCCTGTGTAAGAAAGATACCGAACACACATGGTTACTCACCGAAGTGCAATGATGATGGGCGAATCAATAAATCAATCAATCTTCAAGTCTAGTCAGTATCATTCTGGCTTTCTTCCAACCACAGTGGGTGCAGGCATATTAACCCACATGACACAGATATATATAGATATAAAGGCTACTACTGGTAAGGCATTGTAAACAGAAAACCACACGTTATTATACCACATCTACTCATCTATACTGTAGCATGGTATCAGATCTGATCAAATGTGAGGTCATCAGAACTAACTCATACCCTAAAGAATTCCTGCATATTTTCCCAATTTTCTTCTTCAATGATCCAGCGGCACATGAGCTCTTGACCTTCGACCCAATGCTATGTAATAGTTTCTGCATGTGGTTGTAAGTTGTTCTCTGTATAATGTGTTCCATTTATCTGGTCTTGGAGGAAGGAGGATCTTCTAGACATCATCTAGAGCTTGGCACATGAAGAGGTTGACATCATCTAGCGCTTGGCACATGAAAAGGTTGACATCATCTAGCGCTTGGCACATGAAGAGGTTGACATCATCTAGCGCTTGGCACATGAAGAGGTTGACATCATCTAGTGCTTGGCACATGAAGAGGTTGACATCATCTAGCGCTTGGCACATGAAGAGGTTGACATCATCTAGTGCTTGGCACATGAAGAGGTTGACATCATCTAGCGCTTGGCACATGAAGAGGTTGACATCATCTAGCGCTTGGCACATGAAGAGATTGACATCATCTAGCGTTTGGCACATGAAGAGGTTGTTTTAATATTCTCAAATTCTTCATTTCCTCTCAGTTTCGGTACATCTAAAACATTGATGCACTTCGGTGAGTAACCATGCGTTCTTCTATCTCTTGCTTACACAGTTACGAGATCTCAGCGGCAATGCACGAACTCCGTAGCACCGATGAGGGTCCCAAATGTAATTTAGAAGATGGTGAAAATATCTTCTAAGAATTTCATTTTTTTATTTTTCTAATGAATTTTCTAATAAATTTTCTAATGAATTTTCTAATGAATTTTCTAATAAATTTTCTAATGAATTTTCTAATAAATTTTCTAATAAATGTTCTAATTTATTTTGCCCGGGAAGCGGCTTTCCAGCTTACTCATCTCGATTTTGAAATACCATGGGTTCTTTTACGTGCTCAAATTGAGCACAGTACAAACGTTTTATCCACCGTCTCCGAAAGGACTAGGAATTCGATCTCACCTACACTGAGATCAGGGATCTCTGGAACAATATCTCGATGATTCCAGGAGAGAGCGAACCAAGTACATTTAGAACGAGAAGCGAGCACCTAAGCTCTACGTTACAGAGAGGCCCCATATACAGGATGTTCAAGATACTTGCAGCCCCATTGACAAATCGAAAGTTGCCAGATAACCTATCACGTTGTGTTTATTTACTGTTTAAACCGGTTCTGACTAGCTCGCCCTACGTCACATTTGTTCATCGCCCCTTCCCGCACTACAATTACATACCATCACACAACCTTGACCTATACCACGTCATAACTGAACCTTCCATTTCCATACACATATGCCAGATTAGCTCCATTCACGGGCTGCTATTAAGTTGAACACCCTGTATATTATCTTTCTCTTGCGATCACCGCCCAGAACAATGTACCAGATCTCTCCATAAATTCCATTCATGTGGAAATCTGATTCACCCAGCCTTAGCATTTGTGTGTTTTACATCACATCTTCAGCACTATTTGGAGCTCTGGTGTTTATCCTTCGGCGATGTGTCCGGTTTCAGCCAGTGATTACTCGGTTCGCTCTTCGTTCTGTAGCCATCTAGTATTTTTACGGTGTGGGGTAGCTAGCCCCACCCCAACCTCCTTAGTCGCCTCTTACGACATGCGTGCAATGTAACAGTGGTTCTATTCTTTACACCCCAATTTTCGTCCCGGTAACCACTCGGGCGACCCCATATCTAAAACTACTTTAATTAAATCCCGTTTCTAATTCCTTCTCACACACTAATAAAAAAACAAACACCCCTATTTTAAGAGAAACTTGAACTAACCTCATTACATTTGGAACACCTCTGTGCATATTTGCTCTCATGACAGGGTATGCAAATAGCTTTGTCGTCTCTAGGGATGAAGTTTGTGGTTCCAATTGGTTGATTGCACTCCATACACAAGAAACATTCGTTGTGCCACTGTTTCCCTCTGTATTCAAATTTCTTCATACCTGCACAGAAAGACACATTTCTTCATACCTGCACAGAAAGACAAATTTCTTCATACCTGCCCAGAAAGACAAATTTCTTCATACCTGCACAGAAAGACAAATTTCTTCATACCTGCACAGAAAGACAAATTTCTTCATACCTGCCCAGAAAGACAAATTTCTTCATACCTGCCCAGAAAGACAAATTTCTTCATACCTGCCCAGAAAGACAAATTTCTTCATACCTGCACAGAAAGACAAATTTCTTCATACCTGCACAGAAAGACAAATTTCTTCATACCTGCACAGAAAGACAAATTTCTTCATACCTGCACAGAAAGACAAATTTTTTCATACCTGTCCAGAAAGACAAATTTCTTCATACCTGCCCAGAAAGACAAATTTCTTCATACCTGCACAGAAAGACAAATTTCTTCATACCTGCACAGAAAGTCAAATTTCTTCATACCTGCACAGAAAGACAAATTTCTTCATACCTGCACAGAAAGACAAATTTCTTCATACCTGCACAGAAAGACAAATTTCTTCATACCTGCACAGAAAGACAAATTTCTTCATACCTGCAACGACAATTTCATACCTGCAGAAAGACAAATTTCTTCATACCTGCACAGAAAGACAAATTTCTTCATACCTGCACAGAAAGACAAATTTCTTCATACCTGCACAGAAAGACAAATTTCAGATAGTTTTGTTTGATAGATAGATTGATAATACCATCATCATTGCACTTCGGTGAGTAACCACGTGTGCTCCAATCTCTTTCTTACACAGGAAGATCTCAGCTGTAGTGCATGAACTACGTAGCACCGGCGAGGGTCTCCAATGTAATTTTGAAGATGGTGAAACTATTTTGTAGGAATTTTATTTGAAAACATTCTAATGAATTTTTGCCCGGATAGCGGCTTTCCAGCCTGTTATTTTTATGATTTTGAACTGCCAAGCGTTCTTTTACTTGCGCAAATTTAATACGAGACCTTTGTTTTATCGTCCGTCTCCGATCGGACTAGGAGCTCGATTTACCTTCACTGAGATCAGGGATTCTGGAAAAATATCTCGATGGTTTCACGAGGGAGCGAACCTCGTACCTTTGACACAAGAGACGAGCAAAGACAACTTTACGCCACAGAGGTCTAATAACTTCTTAACTGGCAACTTCCAAAATTGTAACTTCTAAACATCACCGACAACGTTCAAGTAAACAAATTTCAAAACTAAAAAATTCAAAACTGCAAAATCGCAACTTTCAAATTATCGATATAAAAGAAGACTGCAGTAAACCTATGTAGCAATGGTGAAATACATAAAAACTAAGTACTGTAGTTTTACAAAGTACCAAAACAATAACAATACACATCAACGTTTCAACAATACAATAGGACAATGAATCTCTAACCTAGTGTTCCCTAACCTAGGATTCAATAACCTAGTGTTCCCTAACCTAGTGTTTCCTAACCTAGTGTTCCCTAACCTAGTGTTCCCTAACCTAGTGTTGCCTAACCTAGTGTTCCCTAACCTAGTGTTCCCTAACCTAGTTTTGCCTAACCTAGTGTTGCCTAACCTAGTGTTGCCTAACCTAGTGTTCCCTAACCTAGGATTCAATAACCTAGTGTTTCCTAACCTAGTGTTTCCTAACCTAGTGTTCCCTAACCTAGTGTTCCCTAACCTAGTGTTGCCTAACCTAGTGTTTCCTAACCTAGTGTTCCCTAACCTAGTTTTGCCTAACCTAGTGTTTCCTAACCTAGTGTTTCCTAACCTAGTGTTTCCTAACCTAGTGTTTCCTAACCTAGTGTTCCCTAACCTAGTGTTTCCTAACCTAGTGTTTCCTAACCTAGTGTTTCCTAACCTAGTGTTTCCTAACCTAGTGTTGCCTAACCTAGTGTTCCCTAACCTAGTGTTCCTAACCTAGTGTTGCCAACTCAACCTAGTGTTTCCTAACCTAGTGTTTCCTAACCTAGTGTTCCTAACCTAGTGTTCCTAACCTAGTGTTCCTAACCTAGTGTTCCTAACCATTTCAACCTAGTGTTCCTAACCTAGTGTTCTCCTAACCTAGTGTTCCTAACCTAGTGTTCCTAACCTAGTGTTTCCTAACCTGAAGTGTTCCTAACCTAGTGTTAACCTACTAACCTAGTGTTCCCTAACCTAGTGTTCTCCTAACCTAGTGTTTCCTAACCTAGTGTTCCTAACCTAGTGTTCCTGAACCTAGTGTTTCCTAACCTAGGTATTTCCTAACCTAGTGTTTCCTAACCTATTTACAGTGTTTCCTAACCTAGTGTTTAACCTATGTCCTAGTGTTCCCTAACCTAGTGTTCCTAACCTAGTGTTTCCTAACCTAGTGTTTCAACATAACCTAGTGTTTCCTAACCTAGTGTTTCCTAACCTAGTGTTTCCTAACCTAGTGTTTCCTAACCTAGTGTTCCCTAACCTAGTGTTTCCTAACCTAGTGTTTCCTAACCTAGTGTTTCCTAACCTAGTGTTTCCTAACCTAGTGTTTCCTAACCTAGTGTTTCCTAACCTAGTGTTTCCTAACCTAGTGTTCCCTAACCTAGTGTTTCCTAACCTAGTGTTTCCTAACCTAGTGTTTCCTAACCTAGTGTTTCCTAACCTAGTGTTTCCTAACCTAGTGTTTCCTAACCTAGTGTTTCCTAACCTAGTGTTCCCTAACCTAGTGTTCCCTAACCTAGTGTTTCCTAACCTAGTGTTCCCTAACCTAGTGTTGCCTAACCTAGTGTTTCCTAACCTAGGGTTCCCTAACCTAGTGTTCCCTAACCTAGTGTTTCCTAACCTAGTGTTCCCTAACCTAGTGTTCCCTAACCTAGTGTTCCCTAACCTAGTGTTTCCTAACCTAGTGTTTCCTAACCTAGTGTTCCCTAACCTAGTGTTTCCTAACCTAGGTTCCTAACCTAGTGTTTCCTAACCTAGTGTTCCCTAACCTAGTGTTTCCTAACCTAGTGTTCCCTAACCTAGTGTTCCCTAACCTAGTGTTTCCTAACCTAGTGTTCCCTAACCTAGTGTTCCCTAACCTAGTGTTCCCTAACCTAGTGTTTCCTAACCTAGTGTTTCCTAACCTAGGTTCCTAACCTAGTGTTGCCTAACCTAGTGTTCCCTAACCTAGTGTTCCCTAACCTAGTGTTCCCTAACCTAGTGTTCCCTAACCTAGGTTCCTAACCTAGGTTCCCTAACCTAGGGTTCCCTAACCTAGTGTTCCCTAACCTAGTGTTCCCTAACCTAGTGTTCCCTAACCTAGTGTTCCCTAACCTAGTGTTCCCTAACCTAGTGTTCCCTAACCTAGTGTTCCCTAACCTAGTGTTGCCTAACCTAGTGTTCCCTAACCTAGGGTTCCCTAACCTAGTGTTCCCTAACCTAGTGTTCCCTAACCTAGTGTTCCCTAACCTAGTGTTCCCTAACCTAGTGTTCCCTAACCTAGTGTTCCCTAACCTAGTGTTCCCTAACCTAGTGTTCCCTAACCTAGTGTTGCCTAACCTAGTGTTTCCTAACCTAGTGTTCCCTAACCTAGTGTTCCCTAACCTAGTGTTGCCTAACCTAGTGTTGCCTAACCTAGTGTTTCCTAACCTAGTGTTTCCTAACCTAGTGTTGCCTAACCTAGTGTTGCCTAACCTAGTGTTTCCTAACCTAGTGTTTCCTAACCTAGTGTTGCCTAACCTAGTGTTGCCTAACCTAGTGTTTCCTAACCTAGTGTTGCCTAACCTAGTGTTTCCTAACCTAGTGTTTCCTAACCTAGTGTTTCCTAACCTAGTGTTCCCTAACCTAGTGTTTCCTAACCTAGTGTTGCCTAACCTAGTGTTTCCTAACCTAGTGTTGCCTAACCTAGTGTTCCCTAACCTAGTGTTCCCTAACCTAGTGTTTCCTAACCTAGTGTTTCCTAACCTAGTGTTCCCTAACCTAGTGTTGCCTAACCTAGTGTTCCCTAACCTAGTGTTCCCTAACCTAGTGTTTCCTAACCTAGTGTTGCCTAACCTAGTGTTCCCTAACCTAGTGTTGCCTAACCTAGTGTTCCCTAACCTAGTGTTCCCTAACCTAGTGTTTCCTAACCTAGTGTTGCCTAACCTAGTGTTCCCTAACCTAGTGTTGCCTAACCTAGTGTTTCCTAACCTAGGGTTCCCTAACCTAGTGTTCCCTAACCTAGTGTTTCCTAACCTAGTGTTGCCTAACCTAGTGTTCCCTAACCTAGTGTTGCCTAACCTAGTGTTTCCTAACCTAGTGTTCCCTAACCTAGTGTTGCCTAACCTAGTGTTCCCTAACCTAGTGTTGCCTAACCGAGTGTTCCCTAACCTAGGGTTCCCTAACCTAGTGTTGCCTAACCTAGTGTTCCCTAACCTAGTGTTGCCTAACCTAGGGTTCCCTAACCTAGTGTTGCCTAACCTAGTGTTCCCTAACCTAGGGTTCCCTAACCTAGTGTTGCCTAACCTAGTGTTCCCTAACCTAGTGTTCCCTAACCTAGGGTTCCCTAACCTAGTGTTCCCTAACCTAGGGTTCCCTAACCTAGTGTTTCCTAACCTAGTGTTCCCTAACCTAGTGTTGCCTAACCTAGTGTTCCCTAACCTAGTGTTCCCTAACCTAGTGTTGCCTAACCTAGTGTTCCCTAACCTAGTGTTGCCTAACCGAGTGTTCCCTAACCTAGGTTCCTAACCTAGTGTTCCCTAACCTAGTGTTCCTAACCTAGGTTCCCTAACCTAGTGTTGCCTAACCTAGTGTTCCCTAACCTAGGGTTCCCTAACCTAGTGTTCCCTAACCTAGTGTTCCCTAACCTAGGGTTCCCTAACCGAGTGTTCCCTAACCTAGTGTTCCCTAACCTAGTGTTCCCTAACCTAGGGTTCCCTAACCTAGTGTTGCCTAACCTAGTGTTCCCTAACCTAGGGTTCCCTAACCTAGTGTTCCCTAACCTAGGGTTCCCCTAACCTGAGTGTTCCTAACCTAGGGTTATGAATTTATTGTCTAATTGTTTAAGTTATTTCTGCCGTTTAACTTTCAAATTAACAACTTGCAAACTGGCAAACAATTCTAACCTCCACGAAATGGTTGGCCACACTCATCACATCTTGCAGCAAAACTGTTGTCATAGCAATCGGTGCAGTAAACCTTCTCATTCTTGGTAGCGAAAGAATGGTCAACTAGAGATTCCTGGCATCCACAGCATTTGAAACATTGCTCGTGCCAATGTCGCTCTTTGAAGGACAGATCCTGCAAGAAACATAAAGATTATTTTATTTCTGTAGTATCTTTCATTTTGTTTGTTGTAAATATTGTTTTTATTATCCAGAGACGCATTGGATTTGCGTGTGAAATTTTTTTCTACCCTTCAGTTTCAGTTTTGAATATTTTGATAGTATATGACACAGCAGAGGCTCAGTCACTACTACATGCCACAATCATGATCAACAACACCAACTCTGACTGCCAACAAGTGTTTTTTTTCACAGATGCCCTATCCGTTCTGCAAGCTTTCCAGAGTAAACTCCCATCCCCGAGAAAGGAGTTCAGCAAGATTTCTGCCGACAAGAGAGTACGCTCCAGTGCGTACCATCACTATGTGGGTGCCAGGTAACGAGAAGGCAGACAAACTTGCTAAAAAGGGAGCAGAATGTGAACAAGTAGAAAACGAAATCACATACTTTGGAAAAAAAGAGCTGCCGTGGGCATTAGAAAAGAACCTAAACTATCCAACGATGACTACCACACACTCGACAGACAAGGACAGACTATCATCTTCCGACTCAGAATAGGACATAACAGACTGAGTAAACACCTACACAGGATACGATTGTCCCCATCCCCTCTGTGTACCTGTGGCACCTTGATCAAAACACAGAACATGTCCTGCAAGACTGTCCTTCCTTCAACTCAACATTACATTCAAAACTACATGACACCAGAGATGAGCTCCAGACAACAGTCGACTTCATCATAAGAACGCGTCTAACGGTATAAACATCAAAACTACATGACACCAGAGATGAGCTCCAGTCAACAGTCGACTTCATCATAAGAAGGCGTCTAACGGTATAAACATCAAAACAGCATGACACCAGAGATGAGCTCCAGACAACAGTCGACTTCATCATAAGAAGGTGTCTAACGGTATAAACATCAAAACTACATGACACCAGAGATGAGCCAGTCAGTCGACTCATCAAAGAAGGCGTCTAAGATAAACACAAACTACATGACACCCGAGATGAGTCCGTCCATCACTTCTCATTAGAACGCGTCTAACGTGATAAACATCAAACTCATGGCACCAGAATGAGCTAGTCATCGACTTCATCCTAAAGGCGTCTAACATATAACATCAAAACTGCATGGCACCAGAGATGAGCTCCAGTCAACAGTCGACTTCATCATAAGAAGGCGTCTAACGGTATAAACATCAAAACTACATGACACCAGAGATGAGCTCCAGTCAACAGTCGACTTCATCATAAGAAGGCGTCTAACGGTATAAACATCAAAACTACATGACACCAGAGATGAGCTCCAGACAACAGTCGACTTCATCATAAGAACACGTCTAACGGTATAATCATCAAAATAGCGATCGTAAAGAAGTTTGGAATATCTTCCTCGAACTCCGGACATGTTGTTATGTTATGCGATCGATGTCATGGCATATTGGACATTCCCATGCGTGATGTGGCCTCCGCTGCAGCAATCATCCCAAAGTTCACTATCACGAAGACGACACTGTCTGGCATGTCCAAACTCCTAATTCTCTCTCTCTTCCATATTCTGAGACTCGCTCGTGTCACTTAAATGAGATCGTACCGCATTGATGATATCGGCCCGCCCGAGTGGTTACCGGGGCCCAAATTTGGGGTGTAAAGAATAGAACCACTGTTAACTGCCACGCATATCGTAAAGGCAACTAAGGAGGTTTGGCTGAAATCGGATGCATGTGTCCTAAACATGTAGAAGTCTATGTGTTTAGGGCTACCAAACCAATGTGCAACGTATACACGTTCTTGGAAAAGATCAAACATATCACAAAGAGTGATTAAAATTGGTCGTAAAGAACGAACGCAAAGAAGAAGAAGAAGAAATCGGTTCTGTCCATACTTCTGCCAGCTTGAGTCGTGGCAATGTTTCACAATATCTTCAACAGCTTCCAGCGACTGACCGTACCAGTTCGATGTTGATTGATGAGCCTACTCATATACCTGTTGTGCTGTTCTTTTCTGGCTACTCCAATCTTAAATTTTTATAGCAGTTAGCCTTGTCTTCGGTTCGGGTACAACATAGAAAGCAACAGTCACCAGAGACAGGGATGAGCTGAAAGACAAGAGAGACAGACGCAGGCTCAAAGGTTGTCACAGTAAAACACATGCCAATTATTGACCATCTGTAAAGACGAAAGAGGTCACATATAAATATATCTCACACGATGTGTTACCTTGTAGTCTGGGCCGATGGACTGACGACATTCCTCACAGACGTTGGAGAACAGTTGCTCGTAGCAAGGGATGCAGTATGGATTCTCTTCTTTGATGATATACCTACAAGCAATCATTTGCTTAGTACAATTGTGACATGCTAGGCGCTGTGTGTGGTAGCTTTGTTCCATTCTTCTAGCGGTTTTCTTGAACAAGGAACCCTGGAAGAAATAACGAAGCTGTCTGTTATTGTAACATGGAGGAGGGGATGGTGGTATGTTGTCAAAATAATCGTCAATGTCTATTACCCTGTTCACTTCTTCTTCTTCGACCGCTCCATAACGACCATCTTCGAAACCACTCTTTGTGATTTGTATATGATCTGAGCCTAAGAGCGATTGTACGTTGTGCCAATTATGCGCCTACAAGTAACGCTTTTTATTTACTAGGGTAGCTTCTCTAGGCCCCTACCTCAGTCGTCTCTTACAACATGCCTTGTAGGTCGCAGTGTTACTATTCTTTGCTCCCCGCAACGGTCTCGGCAATACACGGGTGATCCTGTAAACTAATTGTCACCCTGTTGTACACTCTGACATACATACTCTACGATACAACTTCATCATCTTCATCATCATCTTTCATGATCATCATCACAGTCAGACCAAAGTGTGGGGGCAAAATCGTCAAACCATATCTATCAACCGTACCGTATCATCCTCATCATCCCCGTCATCCTAGCCATTACCATCAACATCATCACCATGCACAGTTCAAAGAGTGGTGGCAAAATCATCTAACCCTATCTATCCACTGTCCCTACTCAGCATCCTTATCATCATCATTATCATCATCATTCTCGGCCCTCATCATCATCAGGCTAGACAGTCCAAAGATGGCATAGTCGTCTAGAGATGAGGCTGTAATGACTTGGAATGAACTACATTGACTTGCTCTGGTTTGATCAAATTTATTGATACCTTATGCTTCAGAAGGAGCTTAGAGAAGTAGAAACACGCACACTGAAACCTTTTTTATACATGGTCCGAAGATGGAAGGCAAACCCGGTCTCCAAAGCTGCAATATTGAAAGTAAATGTTTTGGCTCAAATGACGAAGATATTGAATCTCACCACAAACTTCGAAAGAACGAAAATAACGACGACGATGAAGGAGATGAAGGAGAAAGACATTTTAAACCAATGACCTACTTAATGTACATGCTAAAATATACTTGAAAACACTTGAATATATAATTACAGTCCCAGTTTCCGGTCGACGCCCACACTTAGTTAAACTTAACAACACTCAGTTGAATTCTGTTGAGATAAACATCTTGTGTTGAAAGTGCAGACTTGCAGAGAACGAAAGTGCAAACTGTTAAAAACAAAAGTACAACAGGGAACAAAAGTAAAACAGGGAACACAAGTAAAACAGGGAACAAAAGTACAAACTCGCAGAGAACAAAGGTCAAACTCGCAGGTAAAAAAGGTAAACTGGCAGGAACAAAAGTGCAGACTGTCAGGAACAAAAGTGCAGACTGTCAGGAACAAAAGTCAGACTGTCAGGAAAAAGTAAACTGGCAGGAACAAAAGTGCAGACTAGTAGATAACAAAAGTAAGACTGCAGGGAACAAAAGTGCAGACTGGCAGGGAACAAAAGGTCAAACTCAGTAGGTAAAAAATGTAAACTGGTAGGGAACAAAAGTGCAGACTGGCAGGGAACAAAAGTGCAAACTGTCCATGCTATAGTACCAGTTGAGTTAGCCATATAATTGTAGGATTCTATCATCGCTCGTGCAGTACCAGTTGTGAGTTACATAAATATGCAAGATCTATCATCGCTCGTGCTATATAGTACCAGTTGCGAGTTAGCCATATAATATGTACGATTCTATCATCGCTCGTGCAGTACCAGTTGTGAGTTAATCATATAAAATGTTCTCTATGATTCTATCATCGCTCGTGCTATAAGATAAAGATATACATTGATAAGTGATATAATTATATAACAAGACCAAAAACAGGGAACTGTGGGATATTGCAGGATAACGGCTGGTGGAGCAAGAGATAGGAGCAGAAAGTGGCGATGGATAGGACACACACTGGAGAAACCCCCTGACAACATCAAGAGACAGGCTATTCGATGGAATATCTAGGACTTCTTGTCGTTATTGTCCGTAGTACCGGTTTTAGGGCGGTGTAGGACAGGTAGGACGAGAGCCTGAGTAACTCAATGGCTGCATGGCTAGTGCCGTCGTCGCGAAGCTGTTCAGGTTCGGATTTTCATTTATGCCCCAACAGAACAAAATCCTTGGCCTTACCGTGAATTGAAGACGAGTCTCCCGCATGGAAACCAGGGCAATAGAGGTAAAGGAAGATCCAGGAACACCTGGAGAGGGGAGTTGGAGACGGAATGCAAGAAATGGGGAGAGAGTGGCGAGATCTGGAAAGATGGCCTTGGATAGGCAGGCTTGGAAGGCCTTGGTTGCTGATCTATGCTTCCCTAGGGTTGAAAGGTGAAGAAGATTACATTTCTAATTGTCAGACCAAAGATTTCAGAACAAGAAAATACTGGTGAACCACCAGAAAATACAGACCTTCATAAATGGATGTTTACGTAGAATAGAGGGACTGAGATGCAGTGGCGGCTCGTGATCGTTTTTGTTGGTGGGGCCAGACACACATTTTAGGAAAATCATGGCTTTGGGTTAGGTTATATTTTAATTTATTAAATAATAAATACACGTTACATATTATTTTGGTGGGCTCGGCCTCTGGCCCTTAATGACAAGCCACCACTGCTGAGATGGTATGATAAGATTACCAACGAGGAACTCAGAGAAAGTACTAAGCAGATACCAGTGGAGAAAGAGCTAATAAAGAGACGCTGGCGGTGGATGCACCTATTGGAAGCATAGCAAGACAGGTACTGTTTTGGAACCCGCAGGAAAAGAGGAGTAGATGAAGTCCTAGACATATATGGAGAAGAAAGCTGGAGACTGATATTAAAATTCTAGGTAAAACATGGAAATAATTGGAAGGGACGGCAGGTGAAAGGAAAAGCTGGAGGAAGTTTGTTGAAGACCTGTGCTTCGTTGGGAGTTGAAATGTGAAGAAGAAGAAGAACATACTAGCGACCAAGAAAGAATACAGAGAAACTGCGCGGGAAAACGTGACTAACCAAAAATAAATACATAAAAATTAAAAAATAAATATTTATGGTGACTAAATTCCTTCCTGTTAATTTACAAGAATCCAATGTTTTGCTTTTTTATAATTTTCTTTCTTTACAGATAGGTTTTTTTTTAACGACGAAAGTCAAAAATAAACGGAAAATTTTTTACCAAAAGTGCACAAATACGTTTCATGCAGCAGACGCGCTGTTCATCGTTAGCTTAAAATTCCGTTCCTAGACCTTTCGTTCTCTGACATGCTTCAATTTCTAGGCTCCCCATGACTCTCCTAATGTATCATGCACGAGCCAAGGTTAGCTCGCTGATTCTTAGACGGTTGAAACTTTTCCAAACGAATTCATTCTCAGTTTCCCACCTTCTTCTTTGCCCCTGTTCCCTTCTCCGTTCAAGTCACGATTACTTAGCGCATCTGTCAACGTTATCATCATCTCAAAGTTTGTCTTGTTGACGTACACGTTCCTCATAGGCGTCTATACTTTACGAAAAGGAGGAGATGGGGGCGGGGAGGAAGAGGGTAAAAAGCACCTACCCTCCTGGAAAATGACTTTTTGATAAAACAGTTTATATGTGAATCTGGTATTCTCACTTTCCGCTTAATTGGTTATTAGTTATTGAACTGAAATAACAGAACTCCGGGCAGCCCCATATGTGCTCAGTCTCAATCAACAGATGTCGAAGGGTATGCACAATGATGGTTCATGTGGCTGGCTGAGAAACACACTTCTCTCTCTCTGTCCCTCAAACATCCAGCTCTACTTGTTCTGCTGCTAGCTCTATTAATTCAACGTATATTTTAAAGTCCACTCCGACAGTGAGCGTCTGTAGCTTAAGCGGTAGTGCGCTCGATCACAAACCCAAGCGTACCTGGTTCAAACTGCGCGATGGACAAGTTTGGAAGCAAATTAGTTTCCTTGCATTTTTAAAGGTAAAAATAAATCTCACCGTTCAGAAAGCAATGACAAACTATTGAACGTATAAGTGGTGCTTAGAAAAATCAAACGTTGACTGTAGTTGATGCTTACGTCCTATAAAGGATATGCCACGATTTTCGATTTTCATTCATCCAACAGTAGGTCGCCAAGAGACTGAAAACATCCCCCTTATTCATTCTAAACTCCTTAACAATCGATGCTTTCAATGCAAGCATATCAGCTCTTTCGTTACCGCGAACATCCGCATGTCCATGACAGTAGATCCACGCGAGTCTCCTCTGTAGGTTGGAAACCATTATAGACGATATCCATTCATACCACAACCTGCCATTCTGGGACCTTCCGAGCAGTAAACTACCAATTAAAATTTGTTAAATTCACTCCCCCTTCCAAACCATCTCCCCTTCCCTTTCACCCTTCCATCCCGAGGAAAATGTATGTGGCCGGTCATGACTGTCTTCTTCCTTGCGATCGCTATTTTAATGATTGTACCGTTAGTAGAAAGCAAATGTCAAACTACTGAACGTATAAGTGGTGCCTAGAAAATCAACGACTCGTTGACTGTGGTTGATGTCTACGTCATGTATCAAGGATATGCTATTTAAAAGAAAGAGAAAAAAACCCGTTAGACACGTTCTTATGATGAAGTTGACTGTTGTCTGAAGCTCATCTCTGGTGCCATGTTGGGTTGAATGTAGTGTTAGATTGTAGGGCCAGCATTCCTTTCTAGGGAGGCATACAGGGACAGTCTTGCAGGACATGTTCTGAGGTTTGATTAGCGGTGCCACAGGGGCACAGAGGGGATCGGGACAATCGTAGCCTGTGTAGGTGTTTGTTCAGTCTGTTATGACATATCCTGAGTCGGAATATGATAGTCTGTCCTTGTCTGTCAAGTGGCCATGACTGTGCTATGCTCGTCTTATGATCTAAATGTATTCGGTTCGATTCCAGTGTGTAGCGATCGACTTATTTCCCAGTGATTCACAATCTGAATGTAGGTGTGATCAAGTTCCTAGTTCTATTTTTTACGATACAGAAGCACATGAGCTTTTCAGCTCTTCGGCTCGGTGCCACGAACACCGTAAATCTGGAGAACATGTGGCTTTTCTGCCAGCCCGCGGAATTGAACCGCACTCACAGGGAGCTTATCACCCGTCGCCCAACGCGCTACGAAAACACGCTGGCCAGTGGGCTACTAGTTTTATTAAAGACAGATGCAGTGAAATATAGATCTAGTGTTGAAGTTGAGCAAATGAAAGAACTATTCCCTGTTGAAAATTGACAAGAGTAGGCTGGAAAGCCGCTGCCTGTGCAAAAATAGTGAATATTACTTTAATAATAACTGCTACAAATTTCCATCTCGTCAAAATTACACAACTGGACACCCGGTCTACTTCTGCATACATGATTGATTAATTGATTGATTTGACAATCATCATTGCACTTCAGTGAATAACTATGTGTGCTTGAATCTCGTTTGTTACACAAAAAGATCTCATCGGCAGGACTTCGTAGCACCGGCGAGCAGTGGCGGCTCGTAGTCATTTTTATTGGTGGGGTCAGACACAAATTTTCGGAAAAATTAGGGTTTTGGAGTATTTACTATTATTTGTCTATTCCGGGAAATTTCCCCCTTTCGATTTTTGGTAGGGCCAGGCCCCACTGGCTCTTAATGACGAGCCGCCCCTGCCGACGAGGATATCAAATGTAATTTTGTAGATGGTGAAAATTGTGTAGGAATTCTATTTTCATGAATTTTGCTTCAGGCAGCCACTTTGCAGCATACCCGTATCAATTTTCAACTACTTTTTTATTTGGTGGTAAACTTGAACATCAAATAGGTGTTCGTCAACGATAGGACTTATCCTTATCAAATAGCTTGTCCTGAGCAGAACTTTGTCAATCTTACAGTCCTTCGGTATTTATCTCTCTCATATGTCAGAGGTGGCGTCTATGGCTAAGAGGATAGTGACTCGGTCTATTAACCCCGACGTTCTGAGTTCGAATCACGCTGCGGACAGTTTGGTTGAAAATTGTTTCGCGTGGATTTTTACAAAAGGACGATGGCACCACCCGTTCAGAAAGCAATGACAAACTACTGAACGAAATAATGACTAGAAAAATCACAAACAGCGTTAAAAAGCTGGAGTTGATTCGTAAAGTCCTGTAAAGGATATGCAGTTAACTTTTTAAACATATGTCAGATGGTCTCTGCAGTGTTTATGCTCAAATCATCAGTTAATTCTGAATCCATCTTCTCCGGGGTTTTCTCCTCTTTACAGGAATGCCTTCTTCCATACTGGACTTCTCCAACCATCGCGTCTCTTCATATGTTGAAAATACTTCAATTTTCTTATTCTAATCTGTAGCATCAGCCAGTTTTCTTTCTGAATATATCTATTTGTTCTCTTCTCTGTCTGCGGTATATTAACTACAATATGACCAGAAACCTGACATCCCCTATATTAAGATCAGGAATCTCTGGAAAAGTATGCCGATCGTTCCACGCGGGGAACGAACCGGACACCCTTTGGAGAAGGAGACTAACATTTAACCTCTACGCAACAGAGACTCATTTATGTGTATATATAAGCCTCTCATTATCTTAGCAATTGCATTCAGGACACACTCGTAGAAACAGATTCTTTTAAACCAGTCTCCGCATCTCCCGCGTAAGTTCTGAATTAATTTCTCATCTCATCTCAGTAAGATAGCTATTTGAACAAATATTGATAGCTGGGTAAACTTCTTCTTCTTCTTCTTCTTTGAACTCTCCATATCAACCACTTTTTAAAAAAACTCTTGTGATTGTATGTGATATGAGCCTAAGAGTGATTGTACCTTGTGCCAGTTATGCGCCTACAAGTAGGCCAGCACATCCGATTTCTACAACGCTTTTTATTCACTAGGGTAGCTTCCCTAGGCTCATACCTCAGTCGCCTCTTATGACATGCCTTTTAGATTGCAGTGTTACTATTCTTTTCTTTCCTTGTGGGCCCCGGCAACACACGAGCGACTATGTAAACAAAGAGCCTCCCATGTGCTTTCTAAGACAGCAAAGAACAGTACCACTGTTAACAAAAACAATTGCATATATGACTCAGTCCGATTTCGAACCCATAACCTTCCAAACACAGACAAACATCTTAATCACTGTGTCATAGAGACCTCCCACAGATCTCATAGCCTTCCAAACACAGGCAAACGTCTTAATCACTGTGTCATAGAGACCTCCCACAGATCTCATAACCTTCCAAACACAGGCAAACGTCTTAATCACTGTGTCATAGAGACCTCCCACAGATCTCATAGCCTTCCAAACACAGGCAAACGTCTTAATCACTGTGTCATAGAGACCTCCCACAGATCTCATAGCCTTCCAAACACAGGCAAACGTCTTAATCACTGTGTCATAGAGACCTCCCACAGATCTCATAGCCTTCCAAACACAGGCAAACGTCTTAATCACTGTGTCATAGAGACCTCCCAGAATCTCTAACCTTCCAAACACAGGCAAACATCTTAATCACTGTGTCATAGAGACTCCACAGATCCATAGCCTTCCAAACACAGGCAAACGTCTTAATCACTGTGTCATAGAGACCTCCCACAGATCCCATAACCTTCCAAACACAGGCAAACATCTTAATCACTGTGTCATAGAGACCTCCACAGATCCATAACCTTCCAAACACAGGCAAACATCTTAATCACTGTGTCATAGAGACCTCCCACAGATCTCATAGCCTTCCAAACACAGGCAAACATCTTAATCACTGTGTCATAGAGACCTCCCACAGATCTCATAGCCTTCCAAACACAGGCAAACATCTTAATCACTGTGTCATAGAGACCTCCCACAGATCTCATAGCCTTCCAA
Organism: Arion vulgaris; assembly: GCA_020796225.1. Taxonomy (NCBI): domain Eukaryota; kingdom Metazoa; phylum Mollusca; class Gastropoda; order Stylommatophora; family Arionidae; genus Arion; species Arion vulgaris. The sequence continues at coordinate 38,078,154 of CM036755.1, forward strand.
ACACAGGCAAACGTCTTAATCACTGTGTCATAGAGACCTCCCACAGATCTCATAACCTTCCAAACACAGGCAAACGTCTTAATCACTGTGTCATAGAGACCTCCCACAGATCTCATAGCCTTCCAAACACAGGCAAACGTCTTAATCACTGTGTCATAGAGACCTCCCACAGATCCCATAACCTTCCAAACACAGGCAAACATCTTAATCACTGTGTCATAGAGACCTCCCACAGATCCCATAACCTTCCAAACACAGGCAAACATCTTAATCACTATGTCATAGAGACCTCCCACAGATCTCATAACCTTCCAAACACAGGCAAACATCTTAATCACTGTGTCATAGAGACCTCCCACAGATCCCATAACCTTCCAAACACAGGCAAACATCTTAATAACTGTGTCATAGAGACCTCCCACAGATCCCATAGCCTTCCAAACACAGGCAAACATCTTAATCACTGTGTCATAGAGACCTCCCACAGATCCCATAGCCTTCCAAACACAGGCAAACATCTTAATCACTGTGTCATAGAGACCTCCCACAGATCCCATAGCCTTCCAAACACAGGCAAACATCTTAATCACTGTGTCATAGAGACCTCCCACAGATCCCATAGCCTTCCAAACACAGGCAAACATCTTAATCACTGTGTCATAGAGACCTCCCACAGATCCCATAGCCTTCCAAACACAGGCAAACATCTTAATCACTGTGTCATAGAGACCTCCCACAGATCCCATAACCTTCCAAACACAGGCAAACATCTTAATCACTGTGTCATAGAGACCTCCCACAGATCCCATAACCTTCCAAACACAGGCAAACATCTTAATCACTGTGTCATAGAGACCTCCCACAGATCCCATAGCCTTCCAAACACAGGCAAACATCTTAATCACTGTGTCATAGAGACCTCCCACAGATCCCATAGCCTTCCAAACACAGGCAAACATCTTAATCACTGTGTCATAGAGACCTCCCACAGATCTCATAACCTTCCAAACACAGGCAAACATCTTAATCACTGTGTCATAGAGACCTCCCATAGATCTCATAACCTTCCAAACACAGGCAAACATCTTAATCACTGTGTCATAGAGACCTCCCACAGATCTCATAGCCTTCCAAACACAGGCAAACGTCTTAATCACTGTGTCATAGAGACCTCCCATAGATCTCATAACCTTCCAAACACAGGCAAACGTCTTAATCACTGTGTCATAGAGACCTCCCACAGATCTCATAACCTTCCAAACACAGGCAAACGTCTTAATCACTGTGTCATGAGACCTCCACAGATCTCATAGCCTTCCAAACACAGGCAAACTCTTAATCACTGTGTCATAGAGACCTCCACAGATCCATAACCTTCCAAACACAGGCAAACATCTTAATCACTGTGTCATAGAGACCTCCCACAGATCCCATAACCTTCCAAACACAGGCAAACATCTTAATCACTGTGTCATAGAGACCTCCCACAGATCCCATAACCTTCCAAACACAGGCAAACATCTTAATCACTGTGTCATAGAGACTCCCACAGATCCATAACCTTCCAAACACAGGCAAACGTCTTAATCACTATGTCATAGAGACCTCCCACAGATCCCATAACCTTCCAAACACAGGCAAACATCTTAATCACTTTGTCATAGAGACCTCCCACAGATCCCATAGCCTTCCAAACACAGGCAAACGTCTTAATCACTGTGTCATAGAGACCTCCCACAGATCCATAACCTTCAAACACAGGCAAACGTCTTAATCACTATGTCAAGAGACTCCACAGATCCCATAACCTTCCAAACACAGGCAAACGTCTTAATCACTGTCATAGAGACTCCACAGATCCTAGCCTTCCAAACACAGGCAAACATCTTAATCACTGTGTCATAGAGACCTCCCACAGATCTCATAGCCTTCCAAACACAGGCAAACATCTTAATCACTGTGTCATAGAGACCTCCCACAGATCCCATAGCCTTCCAAACACAGGCAAACGTCTTAATCACTGTGTCATAGAGACCTCCACAGATCTCATAACCTTCCAAACACAGACAAACTCTTAATCACTGTGTCATAGAGACCTCCACAGATCCATAACCTTCCAAACACAGGCAAACGTCTTAATCACTGTGTCATAGAGACTCCCACAGATCCATAACCTTCAAACACAGGCAAACTCTTAATCACTATGTCATAGAGACCTCCAAGATCCATACTTCCAAACACAGGCAAACATCTTAATCACTGTGTCATAGAGACCTCCCATAGATCCCATAACCTTCCAAACACAGGCAAACGTCTTAATCACTGTGTCATAGAGACCTCCCACAGATCCCATAACCTTCCAAACACAGGCAAACATCTTAATCACTGTGTCATAGAGACCTCCACAGATCCAACCTTCCAAACACAGGCAAACGTCTTAATCACTTCATGAGACCTCCACAGATCCATAACCTTCCAAACACAGGCAAACATCTTAATCACTTGTCATAGAGACTCCACAGATCCCATAACCTTCCAAACACAGGCAAACGTCTTAATCACTGTGCATAGAGACTCCACAGATCCATAACCTTCCAAACACAGGCAAACTCTTAATCACTGTGTCATAGAGACTCCACAGATCCATAACAGACAAAACAATCAGGTATAGAGATCAAGATCATAGACAAAATAGAAGGAACAAATAGAAAGAGACAAATAAAGAAGAAAGAGTGAGAGAATAGACATAACTGAAACGTCTAAAAGAACATAGGAGTGACAGAAATCGAGAGAGAACGTCAGAGAGAGAGAAAGAAAGATAAAAGAAAGGAAAGAGTGAGAAATAAGTAGAACTGAAAAAAAAGGAATCTAAAGAAGAGAATAAGGATTGAAAGAAATCTCAAGAGGAAGACACAGAAGAGAGAGAGAGAGAGAGAGAGAGAGAGAGAGAGAGAGGGTGAAATAAAGAAGAGTGTGAGAAATCGGTAGAACTGAAAAGTTATATACAGAAGAAAAAAAAGGAGTTACAGAAATCTAGATATATATATATATATATAGCGAGAGAGAGAGAGAGAGAGAGAGAGTGAGAGAGAGAGAGAGAGCAAAGATCGCTTTAATCTGAATACTAAAAAACAAAACCCAAAGGAAAGCTGAGTCAAGCAAATAGTATGCCAGGTGCCAGTTAGTGCTGTGCTTTTACAGTTAAATATAGCTTCAAACTATCTCTCTCTCTCACTCTCTCTCTCACACACACACACACTCTCTCTCACACACTCTCTCTCAGGTGTATCTTCCGATGACAGGGCGTGCGTGCTGTGATATTACCTGGATATTCGAATAGATCACATTGTGTGAGAACTAGAGGCACGTGTCATGTAACTTCTCCAGAACTAGTTAAAACATGAGATATTTACCACTATCATGTGCCGTGCCGGGTTGAGTAGATCTATGTATGTAGTGCATATATACAAACAGCTTACAAGACCTGCAAATCGAGGAACATTGTTTCATAAATAACATCGGAAACTGCAATATTTTGATCAACGCATTGAGAGAGTTTTTCCGAACAGAGGGGTTTCAGGGTTGTGAATCCCAGTCGCTGACTAGATTGAGAGAGATGGGTGTCGATATTAGTGCAGCCTGAAAGGAACGACATACCAAATATGCAAAAAGACTGATTAATCAACATCAAACTGGCGTGTTGGGTCGCTAGACGCTGCTGGATTTGTTGAGGCGGAGATCGGAGCACCTATGGAGATGTCTGGAGTGATATGATGATAGTTCTCATATAACTGATAACTGAATTAATGTCTGAGAAAATGGAATATTATGGTCACATTAATTGGTTCAGTAAGAGTAATAATGGAGTGTATGTTTTACAAGAAGATCAACAGGACGTTAAGGAAGTCTTGATAATGATGATTTAGGAGGCGGGAGAACTTTCTAGTGATCGAGAATGTTTCATGCGAGCTGTGATGATAGCGACGTTCTGTAAAGTATTTCACACATTGTTCATTTCCTACCACTTTGAGTTATCCTTGTAATAAGTCATGCTTACACATTGTCCATTTCCTACCTACCTTGAGCTTATCCGTTTTTTAATAAGTCATGCTTACAACATTGCGTCATGCTTACAACCTTTGAGTCATGCTTACAAACATTGAGTCATGCTTACAAACATTGAGTCATGTATACAACATTGAGTCATGCTTAAAACATTGAGTTATGCTTACAAACATTGAGTCATGCTTACAAACATTGAGTCATGCTTACAAACATTGCGTCATGCTTACAACATTGAGTCACGCTTAAAACATTGAGTCATGTATACAACATTGAGTCATGCTTAAAACATTGAGTTATGCTTACAAACATTGAGTCATGCTTACAAACATTGAGTCATGCTTACAACATTGAATCATGCTTACAACCTTGAGTCATGCTTACAACCTTGAGTCATGCTTACAACATTGAGTCATGCTTACAAACATTGAGCCATGCTTACAACCTTGAGTCATGCTTACAACCTTGAGTCATGCTTACAACCTTGAGTCATGCTTACATCTTGAGTCATGCTTACAACCTTTGAGTCATGCTCACAACCCTGAGTCATACTGAAGATGACACAACCGACTCCCTTTCAGCAGATACACCTGGAGATCTTGAGGAGCCTTCACTACGTAAAATATCATGTACAGTCTTACATCACATCTGCAGGTGTAACCCTCCTAACCCCCTCAATCCTCAACCCCCAGGGGAATGTGAAGCAATGTCAACGTCTGCCTTGACCCTGACCTCACGCATGCATATTTCCTTTCAGTGTTTTTACAACCACAAAAAAACTTCACAAATTTCCCAGTTGGAAAAAGCTAACTATATATACGTACTAACGACCCACATTTGACTCCGCCTTTTCTTAGCCCCGTATCCCCCAAATCCTTAAAACCGCTAACTTGTAACTTTTACGCATCTACGATGAAACAAAAAAAAAGATACCAAAAAAAGAAAACTAAATTCTAGAAAATAGAAATTTGTTCCATTTTGTTTCTACTTCTTAATTTCTTTGTTTGTGTTTGCGTGTGATGTTGATGATGGTATGTTAGAGAGATTGTACAGAAGTGAATCATACATTTTTATGTTGGCTTGGGGAACGTTGGGGAATAAGGAGAGAATATTACGTGTAGTAGTAAATTGCTGTTTTACGCTAGAATTTGAGTTATGGTTAGTTGTGAGTGAGTGAGTGAGTGAGGGTGTGAGTGAGGTTGTGAGTGGGTGAGGTTGTGAGTGAGGTTGTGAGTGAGGTTGTGAGTGAGGTTGTGAGTGAGTGTGTGAGTGTGTGAGGTTGTGAGTGAATGTGTGAGGTTGTGAGAGAGTATGTGTGTGAGTGTGTGTAAGTGGGTGCGTGAGTGTGTGTAAGTGGGTGTGTGAGTGATGTGAGTGAGGTTGTGAGTGAGTGAGTGAGGTTGTCAGTGAGGTAGTGAGTGAGTGTGTGGTTCACTGTGGTTGCGGGTGAGGTTGTGAGTGAGTGTGTGGGAAGTGAGGTTGTGAGGAGTGTGTGAGGTTGTGAGATATGTGTGTGATGGTGTAAGTGGTGTGTGAGTGATGTTGTGAGGTGTGGTGGGGTTTGTGAGCGAGTTTTGAGTGAGTGTGTGGTTCACTGTGGTTGCGGGTGAGGTTGTGAGTGTGTGGGGAAGTGAGGTTGTGTGGAAGTGAGGTGGTGGTGTGGGTGAGGTTGTGAGTGAGTGAGTGAGTTGTGAGTAAGATCAGATAGGAAGTTGATGTTTTGTGAGTGAGACGGAGTGAGTTTTTAAAAGTATTTGGTGTGAGGTGTGTGAGAATGATAAGCGAGTTTAAGGGGGTGAGTGGGAGAAGTGAGTTTAAGGAGTGTAACAAAGAGCTCGGGGGTGCTATGTGTGAGTTTGAGTAGTGGAAATGAGAAGTGAATGTGAGGAGTGAGCAAGTATGATGAGTGAGTATGAGGTGAGTATGAGGCGGTGAGGGAGGGGGTGAGGGAGGTAGTGTGAGGTGTTTGCATGTAAAAATCTTATAGAGAATGTATGAAAGTTATTGAAGACCTCGAGAGAGAGAGAGTGATAAGTAGTGGGGAAAGAGAGAGGGAGTGGCAAGACCGATTTATATATAGACTGTGGCGGCTCGTCATTAAAGGTGAGTGGGGCGCCAGGCCTCACCAAAAATAATGTGTAACGTGTATTTAGTATTTTATAAATTAAAATATAACAATCCAAAACCATGATTTTTCCAAAACTTTTGTCTGGCCCCACCAACAAAAATGATCACGAGCCGCCACTGTATATATATATATATATATATAGCGAAAAGAGGAGTGAGATAGAGAGGGAAAGTGGAAGAACAAGAAATGAAAAGGGATAGCAAGCGGAGATTGAACTAAATAAATATATAAAGTGAACGGTAAAGAAAGTGGGCGTGATATGAAACAGAGTCAGGGCATGTTTAAGAGAGACAGAGAGAGAGACAGAGAGAGAGTGAGAGAGAGCGTAATAGAAAGAGAGCGAGATGTACAGATGGAGAGAGCCAGCTAGAAAAAGACAGCGAGATAGAGAGAGGGGTGGGAGAAAGTGAAAATACAAGATAAGGAGAGATATAGAGAGAGCGACACAGAGAACGAAATAGAGACTCAATCAATCCATGAATCAATCAAACAAACAAACAAACAAACAAACAAACAGGAGATTAATGACGAGATCAAGCAAATCATGATAAAATAATCTTAATCTCTCAGCGTCAGAATATAGCGAAGAAGAAAAATAAGTAGAAGAAGAAGCGACCAATGTTAAATATATGTTAAGTTAAACAGCTTACCTTAAGGTCTCCCAGGTCTAAAATGTCGCGCCGACAGTTCAAGCAGTAAGTACATAAACATGTATCCGGTCGGTATATGATGACGCATTCGATTTGACTTCAAACAATTTCAGCGGAAAGAGAAAACGCACCTTAGCTTATTAAGCTATATAACTATCTATCTACGCAGTGTGTACTAATTGTCTGTCTGTCTAGCTACCTGTCTGTCTGTATGTCTGCCTGCTTGCCCATGTGTTTGTCTAATCTAATTTAATCTAATCTAATCTGTCCGTCCGCCCGCCCGTCTGTCTATGTATCCATATATCCATCTATTTATTCACCTATCCATACATCCACCATGCATCCACCCATCTATCCATCCACACATCCATCCAGGCACCCATCCATCCACACATACATCCACCCACCCATACACACATCCATCTATCCACCCATTATTATTTAATTATAATTAAATCATTATTATTGATCATTGCCTTTGTTTCTTTTTGTCTGGTCAACCACTAGTGACAACTGTTATAAGAAAGACAAGATGGAGATATGTTGGACACACCTTGGGGAGAAATGTTTGGTCAACTACTAGTGACAACTGTTATAAGAAAGAGAAGATGGAGATGTTGGACACACCTTGAGGAGAAATGTCTGGTCAACTACTAGTGACAACTGTTATAAGAAAGAGAAGATGGAGATATGTTGGACACAAACTGAGGAGAAATGTCTGGTCAACCACTAGTGACAACTGTTATAAGAAAGACAAGATGGAGATATGTTGGACACACTTGAGGAGAAATGTCTGGTCAACTACTAGTGACAACTGTTATAAGAAAGAGAAGATGGAGATATGTTGGACACACCTTGAGAAGAAATGTCTGGTCAACTACTAGTAACAACTGTTATAAGAAAGAGAAGATGGAGATATGTTGGACACACCTTGAGGAGAAATGTCTGGTCAACCACTAGTGCACAACTGTTATAAGAAAGAGAAGATGGAGATATGTTGGACACACTTGAGGAGAAATGTCTGGTCAACTACTAGTGACAACTGTTATAAGAAGAGAAGATGGAGATATGTTGACACACCTGAGAAAATGTCTGGTCAACACTAGTACAACTGTTATAGAAAGAGAAGATGAGATATGTTGGACACACCTTGGGAAGAAATGTCTGTCAACTACTAGTACAACTGTTATAAGAAAGAGAAGATGGAGATATGTTGGACACACTTGAGGAGAAATGTCTGGTCAACTACTAGTGACAACTGTTATAAGAAAGAGAAGATGGAGATATGTTGGACACACCTCGAGGAGAAATGTCTGGTCAACCACTAGTGACACTGTTATAAGAAAGAGAAGATGGAGATATGTTGGACACACCTCGAGGAGAAATGTCTGGTCAACCACTAGTGACAACTGTTATAAGAAAGAGAAGATGGAGATATGTTGGACACACCTCGAGGAGAAATGTCTGGTCAACCACTAGTGACAACTGTTATAAGAAAGAAAGATGGAGATATGTTGGACACACCTTGGAGAAATGTCTGTCAACCACTAGTGACAACTGTTATAAGAAAGAGAAGATGGAGATATGTTGACACACTGGGAGAAATGTCTGTCAACACTAGGACAACTGTTATAAGAAAGAGAAGATGGAGATATGTTGGACACACCTCGAGGAGAAATGTCTGGTCAACCACTAGTGACAACTGTTATAAGAAAGAGAAGATGGAGATATGTTGGACACACCTTGGGAGAAATGTCTGATCAACCACTAGTGACAACTGTTATAAGAAAGAGAAGATGGAGATATGTTGGACACACCTCGAGGAGAAATGTCTGGTCAACTACTAGTGACAACTGTTATAAGAAAGAGAAGATGGAGATATGTTGGACACACCTTGGGGAGAAATGTCTGGTCAACTACTAGTGACAACTGTTATAAGAAAGAGAAGATGGAGATATGTTGGACACACCTTGAGGAGAAATGTCTGGTCAACTACTAGTGACAACTGTTATAAGAAAGAGAAGATGGAGATATATTGGACACACCTTGGGGAGAAATGTCTGGTCAACTACTAGTGACAACTGTTATAAGAAAGAGAAGATGGAGACATGTTGGACACACCTTGGGGAGAAATGTCTGGTCAACCACTAGTGACAACTGTTGTAAGAAAGAGAAGATGGAGATATGTTGGGCACACCTTGGGGAGAAATGTCTGGTCAACCACTAGTGACAACTGTTATAAGAAAGAGAAGATGGAGATATGTTGGGCACACCTTGAGAAGAAATGATCAACGAATATCAAAGCAGACATTGAAGTGGGATGCAAAGGGTTCAAGAAAGAGAGGTCGACCTAAGGAGACCCTGAAACGAACTTTGCTGAGAGAGGCAAGAAATATCGGTCTCAGTTCCATGGAGGAGATTGAGCGAGTTGCCCAGGATAGAGCAGTATGGAGAAATTACTTGCAGGCCTTATGTAACGTATAAGCCCGCCTGCCCAGCGTGTTCGTAGCGCGTTGGACTACGGGTGACTAGCCCTCTTGAGTGCGGGTTCAATTCCGCGGGTTGGCAAAAAAAGCCAGAGGTTCCCCAGATTCACGGTGTTCGTGGCACTGAACCGAAGGGTTACGATGTCCTTGGCACCGAGCCGAAGAGCTAAAAGCTCAAGTGCTTCTGGATCGGAAAAAAAAATGTAATGTATAACGGTACGAGAGGAATTATTATTATTATTACTATTTCTTCATTTTCCAGAAACCAAAGAAAGAAAATGCAACAAGGTCTAAGTTAATGTGGTACAACACTTGAAACAGGATACAAACTCCAGTCCAAAACTGTATTACCTAACACGACATTTCATAAAACGTCAACAACAGAAGTAGTTAACAGCGATAAGAGGTCAACTTAGTATGTGTAGTCATGACCGTGTACTTTAGTGGGAGTGGCACATGTATACAAACATACACAATATATAATACGAGTACAATGACATACAAAAGACTGGGATGAGATACTGGTAATATAATAATAATAATAATAATAATAGCCGTCCATCGCAAGCGACGATGACAACAGCCTCAGACGTGTGCTGCTGCACCTCTCTGGTGTGTGTGCGGAGGTGATTGTAAAGTTTAATCCTACAACACAATCCCTACCACAGGTGGGGCATATATGATCAAGGTTAGACATGTGCGTGTTGTGTGTTCTGTCTTTTCGCGCAGCTCATGTTCACTGTGCCTCAACGGCAGACGATTCTCAGCTATGCGGTTCCTCTTGTGTTGCTGCGGCGCCACATTTGGCGATCTTGCGTAAGGGATTCCCAGCACGTGTTGTCTATATAGAAGCATTTCAGAGACAATTTAAGAGTGTCTTTAAAGCGTTTTATCTATCCACCAGCAGAAAGTCTGCCCCCTTCAAGCTCTATCAGGCATCAGAGCAACGTGACCAGCCCATCTCACTTGGGCCTTCTGCAACAGTGTGTTGACACTCGGGATCTGTGCTCTTATGAGAACTTCGGTATCTGGAATTTTGTCATGATCGTGTAGTTTAGTGGCAGGGGCACATGTATACAGACATACACAATATATAAAACGACAATGATACACATAAGACTTGGATGTGATACTGGTACAGACAGAGAGCTGCAGTAGAGTAGTTGTTATTGAACTCGCTTCTGTGACTAGTAGTACAGGTTCTTCTTCTTCTTCTTCTGCTAACATTCTTCACGGCCAATTTGATCATTCTTATTGTGATGTATAATTGGTCCACTGGCAAGAACGGAGTGATCTACGTCGGACGATTGTGCGCCCATGGTGACTAGGCCCGCCCGTCCGTTTTCAGCCAGCTTTTGATTTACTAGGGTGAGCTTTCCCTAGGTACGATCCTTTCGGATCTACGCCTTTTCGATCAACTTTGCCGTATATTTGGGCTTTGTGATCTACGCCAAGACAGTGAGTTACGCTGCTTTACCCGTTCTGACTGAGAAATATTTCTCGGGCTTGTCAGCTTGTCCTCGAACGGCGTCTTACTCGTATAAAACACCGTGTAAAGTATCGGCCTTCGCCAATGTTCAGGACCCTGGCTTCCTGTTTGATCCGTACATTGTCGGCCTTGCTTTACCGTACATTTTTGAGTTTGATCCGGGAAGGAACATTCTCAGCCTTCTCTAGACGCGTATCGGTGCGTGGCAATTTGCAATTTACCTCGAAAGCACTGGCATGGGGCCGAGTACAAGCAATGTAGAAGGTCGTTTCAGTGGGCACTATAAGCGTAACTGAGGATTTTGCGCTCGCCGCCATCACCCGCCCCAGTTATTCCGGGGATGTTAGTTACGACTGCAATCGAACCTTGCCCAGTTGCCCCAAGGCTGGCAGTTCCGTTAGGCATCACCAACCTCAGTTCTTCCGGGGATGTTAATTTTAATCGCACAGTACCTTGCACGGTTTTCCCAGGGCGGGTAGTTTCGTTATGCACTAAACGCAACTTGTTCTTTTGCGCTCGGCAAACCTTGCCCAGTACATGTATCTGCACCAGGCTACCAATGCGGGGTCAGCTGCAATCTTCTCTCGCACCAACACGAGGGTAGACTTTCATTCGTTACGGTCCTGTCTTATTTATTTTTGCCGACGGGCTGGCAATGTTTGCCCCCTCCTCAGGGCTTCGAGCTTCGCCCTACGTGGGCATACGTTTGGTCACTGGATGCACCTCTCATCCATGTCTGAGTCGTTTCGTTGCTGTTTCTTTGCGTTCGGGGACTTGGGCAATATCTTGTTGGACATCGGTCAGGAGAATTGTGCATTTTATTTGTATGTATCTTTATCGTATTTCCGTAATTGCACTGCTACCACTACCAGTAGTTTCCTCTCCCCGATCCCTGCCCCTCTTAGCCAGACCAGAACCAGAGTCTGTTTTCAGGGTCACCGCGTGGAGGTTAGGGGCAGGGTCTTGGTTAGCTAACTCGTAACCCTGGCTCATGTTACCACCATGACCTCATGAGCCTTTTGACCCCGTACAGGTTCAATTCCACAGTGGGCGTGGCATTTTTTCCGACGGTAACAGCGCTCAGCTCGACCACAGCCAACTCTAGATAACTAGGCCAGACAACTGACAAGGGAATCCCTGACCTAGATCAGAGAAGGGGCTGGAATGTATATATGTTTGATAGAACACTGCAAGCTTTTTTTTTTGCAATTTTACTCAATTCTGTAAGTCTATGGTTATTTATTCTTCTTCTTGTTTTGTCCTCACACTGCAACCAGGTTGTTGCCCAGTGTCGTCACACTGCAACCAGGTTGTTGCCCAGTGTCGTCACACTGCAACCAGGTTGTTGCCCAGTGTCGTCACACTGCTACCAGGTTGTTGCCCAGTGTCGTCACACTGCAACCAGGTTGTTGCCCAGTGTCGTCACACTGCAACCAGGTTGTTGCCCAGTGTCGTCACACTGCAACCAGGTTGTTGCCCAGTGTCGTCACACTGCTACCAGGTTGTTGCCCAGTGTCGTCACACTGCTACCGGGTTGTTGCCCAGTGTCGTCACACTGCTACCGGGTTGTTGCCCAGTGTCGTCACACTGCTACCGGGTTGTTGCCCAGTGTCGTCACACTGCTACCGGGTTGTTGCCCAGTGTCGTCACACTGCTACCGGGTTGTTGCCCAGTGTCGTCACACTGCTACCGGGTTGTTGCCCAGTGTCGTCACACTTCTACCGGGTTGTTGCCCAGTGTCGTCACACTGCTACCGGGTTGTTGCCCAGTGTCGTCACACTGCTACCGGGTTGTTGCCCAGTGTCGTCACACTGCTACTGGGTTGTTGCCCAGTGTCGTCACACTGCTACCGGGTTGTTGCCCAGTGTCCTCACACTGCAACCAGGTTGTTGCCCAGTGTCGTCACACTGCTACCGGGTTGTTGCCCAGTGTCGTCACACTGCTACCGGGTTGTTGCCCAGTGTCGTCACACTGCTACCGGGTTGTTGCCCAGTGTCGTCACACTGCTACCGGGTTGTTGCCCAGTGTCGTCACACTGCTACTGGGTTGTTGCCTAGTGTCTCACACTGCTACGGGTTGTATGCTACCGGTGCCGTCACACTGCTACCGGGTTGTTGCCCAGTGTCGTCACACTGCTACCGGGTTGTTGCCCAGTGTCGTCACACTGCTACTGGGTTGTTGCCCAGTGTCCTCACACTGCTACCGGGTTGTTGCCCAGTGTCGTCACACTGCTACCGGGTTGTTGCCCAGTGTCCTCACACTGCAACCAGGTTGTTGCCCAGTGTCCTCACACTGCTACCGGGTTGTTGCCCAGTGTCGTCACACTGCTACCGGGTTGTTGCCCAGTGTCGTCACACTGCTACCGGGTTGTTGCCCAGTGTCGTCACACTGCTACCGGGTTGTTGCCCAGTGTCGTCACACTGCTACCGGGTTGTTGCCCAGTGTCGTCACACTGCTACCGGGTTGTTGCCCAGTGTCGTGGTTTTCTGTTTTGTCTTGCGCTGTTCTGGTGGATTGTGTGATTGTTATCTTTGCTCTTTCACAGGATTCTGCTACGCCATCTAACCATCTTTTCCGTGGTCTTCCTCTTGCCTTCTTGCCCGATGTTCTGTTGTATACTGTGGAGTTTGGATGCATTCTTATTAAGTGGCCAAACCACTTCATTCTTTGTTTCTCAATGTAATTCAAGCACGGTTTTGTGCCAACTTTCTTTCTTATGCTGATGTTGGTGATTCTGTCTTTTCTTGTGTTGTTGGTAACTTTTCGCAGGCAGCGCATTTCACATGTAGTTAATTTTTGTGACTGCGCTTTGCTCAATGTCCTTGTTTGGCTCTGGTAACACAAAGTAGGTATAAAAATGTTGTTGATCATCTGTTGCTTAGCTGCCTGTGAAATGTTTGGGTGCCTTAACAATGGGGCTAGCTGGTAGGTTACAGCATTTGCTTTTGTACTCTAGCCTCTATCTCTCTATCCAGTTTTCCGTCTTCTGTGAATATGCTTCCTAAGTATTTTAATTCTTTCACTTGGTTTATTTTAGTGCCATTGACATGGATGTCTAGATTATTATGTTTTCTTCCATATTCATTATTTCTGTTTTAGTGTTGTTGATTTTCATGTCATGTTTTACACAATTTTTGTTCAAGGTGTCAATATTTATTGGTGAAAAATATTCATAATATTGATATTCCTTATTGTTAAACTGAACTTGTTACATAATATTGATATTCCTTATTGTTAAACTGAACTTGTTACATAATATAACTTTGATTTAGAATTTTTGTGTTCATTTGAAAATGAAGTCGTCTTTAAACACCAATACTGGAATGCGAGGTCACGTGGTGTAGTTGTGGTCCGATTTCCCATAATTCTTACCTGGGTCCGAAGGCCCATATGTTTATAGTTAGCTCTAGGTCGACCTCAATCGAGTACCAGGAACAGCACTGAGAAGTAAAGGCGACCGGCGTGATGTTGACCACATCACCCATCGTGTGCCGACGGTCAGTGAAAAATACGGACCAAACACCGCATTATCTTATATACCATCTCTCTCTTTGCCTTTTACCCCGGGTTGGGGCATAGGCCCTCAACCAACTCATGCCAAGTCTTCCTATCTCTAGCTATCTCCTGCAGCTCCCTCCAGCTCTTCTTTATATTGTTGATCTCCGCCTCCAAATCTCGTCTCCATGTATTTCTCGGCCTCCCCTTCTTTCGCTGCCCCTGCGGTTTCCAGGCAAGGACCCTTCTTGTTATATTCCCCTCCGGTTTCGCAAAGTGTGTCCTATCCAGCGCCAGCGTCTTTTTAACCTGTTCGTTCACTGGAATCTGTCTTGTTCTCTCCATAAGTTCCTCATTTGTGACCCTATCATACCATCTTATTCCCTCTATTCTGCGCAGACACCAGTTGATGAATGTTTGCAATTTATGTGCTATTGTTTTAGTTGTTCTCCATGTTTCTGACCCATACAGTAGAACTGCTTTAACATTAGAGTTAAATATCCGTATTTTTGTTCTAGATTTGATTTCTTTGGACTTCCAAATGTTTCCCAGTGCAATGAAAGCTCCTCTTGCCTTCTGTATTCTTATTTTAACATCTCTATCTGTTCCACCCTCTTTGTCTACGTTGCTGCCCAAATATGTGTATGATTCTACCTCTTGAAGTGGGATTTCCCCCAAGGAGATCGAGTTGTCGTTTGCTTGGTTAATTCTCAATATCTTTGTCTTTCCCTTATGAATGTTCAGCCTAGTTGCTGGGACCTTTGATTCAATGTGTTTAGCTTATCCTGCATCTGATTTCGTGTATGTGACAGAAGGGCTATATCATCAGCGAAGTCCAGATCATCTAGTTGCTCTGTCAGAGTCCATTGGATTCCATTTCTGGTGTTAGTTACTGTGGTCTTCATAATCCAGTCTATTGTCAGTAAGAACAACAAAGGTGATAGAAGACATTCCTGACGCACTCCTGTTTCTATTCCAAAAGTATCTGTTAGTTTACCTTCATGAAGAACTCTACATTTCATATCTGTATATGTTGCTTTTATTAGGTTAATAATTTTCTGTGGGATTCCATAATGCCTCATTAATTTCCAAGGGTTTCCCTATCAATACTGTCAAAAGCCTTCTCATAATCAACAAATCCGATATAAAGTGGGGATTTCCATTCAATACTTTGCTCTATTATTATACGTAATGTGGCTATCTGGTCAGCACAGGATCTATTTGGTCGGAAGCCTGCCTGTTCATCTCTTAGCTTTATATCGATGGCCTCTCTCAATCTCTCCAGGATGACTCTGCTTAGTATTTTCCCAGGTACTGACAACAGCATTATTCCCTATAGTTTTCACACTTCTGAAGGTCCCTTTCTTTGGTAGCTTCACCAGGTATCCTTCTCTCCAGTTTGCTGGTATTTCTTCGGTCTCCCAGATTCTGCTAAATAATTTATACAGTATTTCTGTGGATGTGTTTATGTTGGCTTTAACTGCCTCCGCTGGAATACCATCTGGACCGGCCGCTTTCCCATCTTTTAAAAGTTTAATGGCTTTACTAATCTCCTCCTTGGATGGTTTCTCACAGTTGATGTCCAAGTCAATCTCTGCCGGTTGGATATCTTGGGGGTTTGCAGGTGCTGGTCTGTTCAGGAGTTCCTTGAAGTATTTCATCCATCTTTCCATTTGGTCTCTAACATTAGTGATAGTTTTCCCACTACTATTTTTGATCAACCCATTTGATGGTCTGTATTTTCCTGCTAGCTTTCTAGTGATGTTGTAAAGATCCCTAAGGTTTCCTTTTCCTGCAGCTACCTCTGCTTCTCTTGCTAGATCTTCTACGTATTGTCTTTTATCTAACTTTATTTGTTTCTTCACTTTCTTGCTAGCTTCTGTGTACTTTTCCTGGGCTATGGCTTTGGCAGTTCTAGTTTTGCTATTATTTACATCTGCTTTCCTCTTTTCCTTTCTTCTATTTCCTTGAGAGTTTCTGGAGTTATCCATGCCTTATGATTCCGCTCCTTCTTTCCTAATACCTCTGTGCATGTTTCATTCCAAATATTTTTGGCTTGCTGCCAGCATTCTTCCTCACTCACCTCATCTTCTAATTGCCGCAAAACCTCATACTTATTAGAGACTGTGACCGTGAACTGTTCCTTTGTTTCTTGACTTCTGAGGTATCCTACATTATATTGGTGTCTATGTTCATGGGATGTTATGTATCGCTTAAGCTTCAGTTTAATTTTACTTATCAACAAATGGTGATCCGAATCTACATCTGCCCCCTTAGAACCCTTACATCTTGTAGAGATGACCTGAATTTCTTGTTTATGCATATGTGGTCAATTTGATTTTCTGTTCTGTGATCTGGTGATACCCAGGTTGCTTTATGTATTCTTTTATGTGGAAAGACACTTCCACCTATGACGTATTGATTCGCTGCACAGAAATTAGTGAATAGTTCTCCATTTTCGTTCATTATTCCTAGTCCGTGTTTCCCCATGATCTCCTCGTAGCCTATGTTGTCCGAACCTATTTTGGCATTGAGGTCGCCCATCAGAATTTTGATGTTCCCATTTCTCTGATTACCTATAGTATTTTGAAGTTTTATGTAAAATTCCTCCTTTACTTTTCCTCTTTATCATTGGTAGGTGCATAACACTGGGTCACATTCAAGAATACTTTCTTTTGGTGGTTCTGAATGTTGCTGTGATTATCCTAGGACTCACTGCTTCCCATTTTATTAGTGCCTTCGCTTCTTTAGATAGCATTAAAGCCACTCCTTCACTATGGGGGCATTTTCTTCCATATGGCCTGAGAACAGCATTGTTTCTCCTGTGTTTAGACGTTGTTTGCCTGCACCATTCCACCTAGTTTCACATAATCCCAAGATGCCAATCCCGTGAAATTTCATCTCATTTACAACCTGTGCTGTCTTTCCCATTTCATACATACTTCTAACATTCCAGGTGCCAATTCTGGAGCTTTTCCTAGGTGAAAGGAAGATAATCTGCGGTGTAGACTCCTTGCGGCTTTCTCTGCATCGCTTCATACCTCTTCTAGAAGAGCTTCCTTTCCTCTTGGTTGGCACAGTTTTTATTTTATTTTTATGTGACTTGTTCATGGTTGGTTGGATTTTGTGGCTAAAATTTTCTACTGGATAAGGTAGCCAGCCCTACGCCAAACCCCACCTTAGTCGCCTCTTACGACATGCCTTGTAGGTCGCAGTGCCGCTACTCTTTGCTCCCCTTGCGGGCCCCGGCAGCACACGGGCGCTTATATACCATACGGATCCTTTACTATACTTTTTTACTGTTACAGACAGGGATCAGGGAAATCGTCTTCACTTTCCTTCCTGGGAAAGCAGGAGTCAGGGGTAATGAACGAGTTGATAGATTAGCTGGCATGGTTACAATATCAGAGGGAGCTGCAATGGACCGAAACAACAGTCTTTTCTGAACAGAGGAGTTTCAGGATTGTGAATCCCACTCGCTGACCAGATTGAGAAAGATGGGTGTCGATATTGGTGTAGCCCGAAAAGAACGACATACCAAATATGTAAATAGATTGATTAATCAACATCGAGCTGGCGTGTTGGGCCGCTGGACGCTGCTGGATTTGTTGAGACGGGGATCGGGGCATCTATAGACATGTCCGGAATGCTATGATTATAGTCCTCATATAACTGATAGCTAACATACATGTGATATACATATCTAATTTTTGCTTACATACAGTTACAGTTACTGATACTAGAAATGGACTCGGTCAAATATAATAGACGATTTAGACTTCGCTAGTGACGTGTACACAGACATCCTGTCCATTCCCATGCATGTCTTGCGCACACATAGACATACACAGTGTAACGGGCACTAACATCATCAGGAGAAGCTAACAGCCTCGTTGTGTTATTTCTTTCATCTTCTCTTTGTCTATCTCACTCTCTTTCTCTCTCTCTCTCTCTCTCTCTCCCTCTCCCTCTCTCTATCTTTCACTGTAACGTGCCTTAACATCATGAACAACAATTTCACAGCCCTTCTCGTTCTCTCTCTTTCTGTCTTTCTCTTTCTTTCTCTCTCTCTTTCTATTTCTCTTTCTCTCTTTCTTGCTCTCTCTCTCTTTTCTATTTCTCTCTTTTTGTCTTTCTCTCTTTATATATATATATATATATATATATATATATATATCTTTCTCTTGCCCTCTTTCTCTATCTATCGCTCTCTGCATCTCTCTTTTTCTCTTTATATCTCTCTCTTTTTCTTTCTTTCTCTCTATATCTCTCTTTCTATTTCTCTTTCTCTCTCTATCGTTCTCTCTCTTTCCCCCATTGTAACGGACACTACCATATTGTGCTGAACTTAACAATCTTCTATATCTGTTGGGGAGACTGAGCACCTATGGGTCTGCCCGGAGTGCAATGATGTCAGTTTAGTAACCAAAAACCAATAACAATCTCACTGCCCTTCTCTTTTTCTTTTTCTTTTTCTTACACACACACACACACACATATTACGCACACGATTAGACGCACAGACTGCCGATCACACACCGTCTCTTACACACACTCACCCACCTCCACCATCCCAAACACGAACTACTTTAGTCAACAACCCGGTATTGTCGTCCATCCACAAACTACCAACAACAACAACAGCAACGACATCATAGTGGTATTGAGTGCAGTAGCTGATTCTATTACTAGAACATTCACCCCAACAAATATTTGCGGTAAGGCACTGGAACGCCATGACAAATAGAAATCCCAAAATACAATTAAAAACGTCATAATATGGAAGGCAGAAATCCCAAAATGAACATGTCACAATATATGGAAGACAGAAACGACCAAAATACCCGTTTCAGCATATATCCTTTTGAGAACAATAGACCCACTATTAACTCGTTCCACGCCAATCGCCGCACACTGCGTCACAGTGTATTCCCGTTGAACGACATTCGCCATACACTGCGCCATTCGAATTATTTCCCCATATACAAGACTTTCTACATTTTTAGGACCCTCTTCCCTGGTAGAAACTAAGTGCTAAACCTGGATGCTGTCGTCACATGATAGAAGAAAACTAGTCACGACAGAGATGAAGTGTCTATGCAGAATGCTGGGAGTATCAAGAAGAGACCGGTTTCAAAATGAAGACATCAGGAAAAAATTGGGTACAACATCAGTACTAAACGTCATCAAAAAACAATAAATTAAATGGTTCGGTTAAATAAGCAGATTACCAACAGACAGTTGGCAAAAACAGAATAATTCGAGAAAGAAGAAAGTAAGAAAGAAATGTAAGAAAATGGAATTTGTTATTCATTAAATATAAGACAATTCTGTCTTTTTCTATTCTTTTCTCCAATCCTGTTTTGCATCACAGCGTCATGATAAGAAGAGATTTCTAGAACGAACCCTTGTGTGCCTTTCACCAATAGTGTCTTTCGTCGTCTCTGTTATCTCTGAGGTCCATCTTTTGCGTGGCCGGCCTTTTGCTTTGTAACCATTGTATCGGAGCAACATAGATCTTTGAGGTGCACTGTCTGTTGGTAATCTGCTTACGTGGCCGAACCATTTAATTTGTTGTTTCTTGATGAAGTTCAGTACTGATGTTGTACTCACTTTTTCCCTGATGTCTTCATTTCTAAACCGGTCTCGTCTTGTTACCCCCAGCATTCTGCTTAGACACTTTAACTCTGTCGTGACTAGTTTTCTTCTATCATTTTATAAGACAATGGAATTCGTAATTCGTGTAATGTATAAGAGTTTTTTTTTTAAATACCTTATTTTTCACCTGGTATAAGCAAGCTATTTATAATTTCAGGAATGAGATGTATATTTTTGTTTTACAGATAACTTCTCCAACAGCTTATCACGTGAGCTGTCTTAAATGAAACTGATTAAACTGTAACAGAAGCGGAGGTGTATCTAGGGCAGACATTCTCTCCTGTACATTTTAAAATCCCGGTAAGGCATAGACCCTCAACCAACTCATGCCAAATTGTTCATATCTTTAACTATCTCCTGCAGCGCTTACGTAAATCGTTATTCTCTGCCTCCAAATCTCTTCTCCGTGTATTTCTAGGCTTTCCTCTATTTCGTTTTCTCTGTGGGTTCAAGGAAAGAACCTTTCTTGTTATTTCTCGCGCCATATGTTACTGGGGCCGCAAGGAATCAAAGAATAGTAACACTGCGACTTGCAAGGCGATTGAGGTAGGGGCCTAGGGAAGTTACTCTAGTAAATAAAAAGTGTCGCAGAAATAGAATGTGCTGACCTACTCGTATGCGCATAACTGGCACAATGTACAATCGCACTTAGGCTCAGATCGCATACAAATCACAAAAGTGGTTTAACGAGTGGTCGATATGGAGTGATCGAAATAGTAGAATATATCCCTTGGGTTTTCTCATAGTATGTCCTATCTAGCGTCATCAGCTTTACTTCATCTCGTGGTTTACTGGAATCTGTCGCCCGAGTGCTTACCGGGGCCCAAATTTGGAATGTAAAGAATAGAACCACTGTTGCCTGCCACGCATGTCGTAAGAGGCGACTAGGAGGTTTGGCTGAAATCGGATGCACGTGTCTTAAACGTGTATAAGTCTATGCGTTTGGGGCCTACCAAACCAATGTGCAACGTATACACGTTCTTGGCAAAGATCAAACATATCACAAAGAGTGATTAAAATTGGTCGTAAAGAACTAACGAAAAGAAGAATACAGGAATCTGTCTCCTTCTCTCTCTCCCTAAGCTCCTCAGTTGTGACCTTATCATACCACCTTAGTCCCTTTATTCTGCGCAGACACCAGTTGATAAATATTTGCAATTTATTAGTTATTGATTTAGCTATTCTCCATGTTGCTGACCTATACAGTAGAACTGATTTAACATTGGAGTTAAAAATTGTATTTTTATTTTGTTATTTTGTTAGCTAGACTTCCAAACATTTCCTACTGCAATGAAAGCTCTCATTGATTGGTGTATCCATGTTATAGTTGATCTTGTTTCTTTCTTTACTCTAGTCCTGTTTTACCTAAGAGCGTCAGGATAAGAAGAGATTTCAAGAACAAGCTCTTGTTCGCGCTTCATAAATAGTGTCTTTCGTCGCCTCTGTTATCTCAGAGGTCCACCTTTTGGGTAGCCGGCCTTTTGCTTTGTATCCATTGTATCCGAAGAACATTGCTCTTTAAGGCGCACTTCTTCTTCTTATCTTGCACCATTTACTTCTTTATAGAAGTGTTGTGTGGGGAGTGGGGAGGGCGTAGTGATCGTGTGTGTGCTTGTTTTAAGGCACTTTGTAAGTTGATATTCATTTTCGCAAGGCTGTTCTTGATGCCGTCGCTCCATCTTTTGCGTGGTCTTCCTCTTGCTTTGTACTCATTATACTTTTTTCTGTAATGCGAACTGTCTGTTGGTAATCTGCTTATCTGGCCGAACCATTTAAATTATTGTTTCTTGATGAAGTTCAGTGCTGATGTTGTACCCACTTTTTCCCTGATGGCTTCGTTTTTCAACCGGTCTCTTCTTGTTACTCCCAACATTCTGCGTAGACACTTCATCTCTGTCGTGACTAGTTTTCTTCTATCATTTGATGTCAGCGTCCAGGTTTGGCATTGATAGCATAATGCTGATACATAATTGTTACATAGTTGATACGTAAGATATTTACATAAGGATATCCTCAATGTTACACCATTGATACATAAGGATACCCTCATTGCTACATCATTGATACATATGATATCCTCATTGCTACATCATTGATACATAAGATATCCTCATTGCTACATCATTGATACATAAGGATACCCTCATTGCTACATCATTGATACATAGGATATCCTCATTGCTACATCATTGATACATAAGATATCCTCATTGCTACATCATTGATACATAAGGATACCCTCATTGCTACATCATTGATACATAGGATATCCTCATTGCTACATCATTAATACATAGGATATCCTCAATGTTACACATTGTACATAGGATATCCTCATTGCTACATCATTGATACATAAGATATCCTCATTGCTACATCATTGATACATAAGATATCCTCATTGCTACATCATTGATACATAAGGATACCCTCATTGCTACATCATTGATACATAGGATATCCTCATTGCTACATCATTAATACATAGGATATCCTCATTGCTACATCATTGATACATAAGATATCCTCATTGCTACATCATTAATACATAGGATATCCTCATTGCTACATCATTGATACATAAGATATCCTCATTGCTACATCATTGATACATAGGATATCATCATTGCTACATCATTGATACATAGGATATCATCATTGCTACATCATTAATACATATGATATCATCATTGCTACATCATTAATACATATGATATCATCATTGCTACATCATTGATACATAGGATATCCTCATTGCTACATCATTGATACATAAGATATCCTCATTGCTACATAAGATATCCTCATTGCTACATCATTGATACATAGGATATCTTCATTGCTACATCATTGATACATAAGATATCCTCATTGCTACATAAGATATCCTCATTGCTACACATTGACATAGGATATCCTCATTGCTACATCATTGATACATAAGATATCCTCATTGCTACATCATTGATACTTAGGATATCCTCATTGCTACATCATTAATACTTAGGATATCCTCATTGCTACATCATTAATACATATGATATCATCATTGCTACATCATTAATACATAAGATATCCTCATTGCTACATCATTGATACATAGGATATCTCATTGCTGTCATCTGCTGAATATCCATGATATCCTTGTCTGTCAACACTCTTTCTGATTTCTCTTTCAACCATCATTCTCTAGGTTTCCTTTGCTACTTGATAATGTTCTCACAATGGTATCGCGGAGACCCGACATTTTCTTTGTACTACTCCTCTAGTCGCATATGCTTATAAGTCTCACTCAGCCGCAGCGGTATAGGAGTTAGCGCACTTGCTGTCTAGACGGGTGATCCCAGGATAAAAATCAAAAGTTGTAGAATGATATTATTTTTTTTTTTAAACCGAAAAAGACTGTCAGGCGAATCCAACCTAAATAGAATACCAGAAAAGCACTGGAAAGTAAAGACGGCCGGCGTGATATTGGACTACTTAAACCATAGTATTCCAAACTTTTACGTCCCACCGCCCACTTTGCACAACATAAACTTTGTAACGCCTCCTCAACATTATAACAGTTTGCTAACGCCCCCACATATATATACATAATATATTTTCTCTTTGACATAGAAAATTGATATATATTTCTGTAATACATGGTCAATTTTCAAATGATTATATACATGAAATAGAAAATTGATGAAAAATGGATCGTGTAAGACAGGCATAAGATGAAGTAAAATTGCAGAATTCAAATTTTAAATGATTATTCAATCGCAAAATGACGAAAATAATTTATTTTAAAATATTTATTATTAATTTCTTCTTTAAGGAGCCACCGACCCCTAATCGCCTGAACACCCCCAAATTCTTCTGAACCCACTATCGCCCCCATATAGCGCTTCAGCGCCCACTGGAAGGGGGGTATCGCCCAGTTTGGGAAACGCTGACTTAAAACATCATACCCAGTTGGGTATGTGTCAATATAACAATACAAGAAATAGAAGAAAACAGGCGAATTGGGGGTAGACGTTTTAACCAAATTATTTATTGACACCTATAACACCGGATATATACCCAAAGATTTACTACAATCCATTTTTATAGCACTACCAAAGAAAGTCTTGATGACCTGGAGAGAACAATATTAGAGGGCAGGACCGGCCCGTGTGGTGTCGGGTCCGCAAGGTAAGCAAAGAATAGTACCACTGCGACCTACAATGCATGTCGTAAGAGACGACTAATTTAGGCACTAGGATGCTACCTAGTAAATAAAAAGCAGCTCAGAAATCGGATGTGGTGGCCTACTTGTAGCCGCATAACTGACACAACGTACAATCGCTCTTAGGCTCAAATCACATACAAATCACACAGAATGGTTGACAGGTGGTCGATATGAAGCGTTCGAAGAAGAAGAAGAGGGCAGGGTTCACATGACGCAGAGGCAGACCAAGAAGAAGATGGCTACAAGATATTAAAGAAACCATGAATATGACCATCGACGAAGTGGGTGAACTGGTTAGAGACAGAGTGAATTTCACATGCCCTGCAAAGAGAGCAACCTCCTATAAAGGATACGCACCTTGATGACCAAAGAAAGTAGGTACAATAGAATTTGAAGGACACCGCACAATCATCCTCATGAGTCATGTAACAAAATTACTTTTCAGCATTATCATGAGAAGGGTAAGAAACAAACTAAGACCAGAAGTTAGGGAAGAACAATTGTGGCTTTGTTGAACGAAGGGGAACAAACAACGCAATATCTACAATAAGAACAATAATGGAAAGATCAATAGAAATGAAGTTGGACTTATACTTATGTTTCATAGATTACTCAAAAGCTTTGATAAAGTAAAACATGGAGAAATAATTTGATGTTAGAAAGTATAAATGTTGATGGGAAAGATCTTAGATTGATCAAAAATATGTACTGGCAACAAAGCACAGCCATAAGACTAGAGAATCAGTGTGGAAACTATCAGGCGATGCAGTTAGGAGTACGACAAGGATGCGTACTCTCACCAGACCTGTTCAACCTATACAGTGAAAACATTGTGCGACATATAGAAGAAAAGGCAGGAATAGTAGTTGGCGGACAAAATATGAACAATCTAAGATACGCTGATGACATAATTCTCACGGCTACAAACGAACAAGATCTACAAGACTTGATAGACATATTAGTGAGAGAACGTGAAAATAAAGGATTAAGCATGAATATAAAGAAAATAGAGGTAATGGTTGTCTCCAAGGAACAGGGAACACCAAAATGTAATATCAAAATAAATAACACCACACTGAAATAAGTCCATAGATTCAAGTATCTGGGAACATTCCTAGCATCAGATGGAAGATGTACAACAGAGATTAGAAGTAGAATAGCTCAAGCGAAAGCAGCTTTTATGAAAATGAAAAACCCACTGTCGCGTAAATTCACTACAAATGACACTGCAGAAACGAGTACTCCAACGCTATATTGAACCAATACTTATGTATGGCAGTGTATCATGGACAACGAACAAACAATCAATAAGGTCGTTGGAAGCCACAGATATGTGGTTTTACAGAAGAATGCTGAAAACTCCACAGACAACAAAGAAAACAAATAATGAGGTTTTAAATCAGGTCTGCACACAAAGAAACCTGATAACAGAAATAAGAATCAGACAATCAAGGTTCTTCGAGTATATAATGCGAAGAGAAGGTTTATAACATTTGGTGACAACAGGTAAAATCCAGGGAAGGAGATGTCGTGGAAGACAGAGGGAGAAGATATTGGATGGTCTGACATCGTTGTTCGACAAAATATCGACGTCAGAACTGTTTAACTGCACCAAGGAGAGCGAGTTGTGGAGAGACATGATCGTCTACGTTGCCAGGCATGTCACTAAACTGACTTGGGAAGGAGTAGAAGAAGCAGAATGCTTGATCGATTGATAGACCATCATCATTGCACTTCGGTGAGTAACCATGTGTGCTCCGATCTCTTTCTTCCACAGGAAGATATCAGCTGCAGTGCACGACCTCCGTAGCACCGACGAGGGTCCCCGATGTAATTTAGAAGATGGTAAAAATATTTTGTAGGAATTTTATTTATTAATCTTTCTAATGAATTCTGCCGGGCAACGAGTTTCCTGCCTGCTCTTCTCGGTTTTTGATCTGCCATGGGTTCTTTTACGAGCTCAAATTGAACACGGGACCTACGTTTTATCATCGGTCTCCGATAGGACTAGGAACTCGATCTCACCTACACTGAGATCAGGGACCTCTAGAAGAATATCCCGATGGCTCCACGAGGAAACTTACCGAGTACCTTTTGAATGAGAGGCGAACACCTAGCCTCTACGCCACAGAAGAAGAAGTAGAAGAAGAAGAAGTAGAAGAAGTAATAGAAGAAGAAGTTTGATACAATATAATAGTATTCATATACAATAAAAATGAACATACAACAAAATCACATAACGGTTTAACAACATATGAAACTCACGTGATGAGGTTAAGAATTCGTTAGTTGAAAAAACTGTCACGGCCACGCTTCTCCTGCCTGTATCAAAAACACAACCAGAAATGTTACCTCGACTTTTGGCTGCAAAATGGGAACGGCCCTACCTCGAACTAAACACGTATACACCGTTGCAACTTACAATTGAAAACTTAAAAAGATCGGAAGATACTCTTTTAAACAGACATTACAACTGACGCGGGATAACTATCGAGAATAACTTATTGGAGTGCGTACGTGAGAATGGTTGGTTTTGCTATGCAAAATATGGAGAGATACCATTGTTTATAAATGTGAGGTCACGCTTGCAGCAGACATCTTTGAGCCGTGCGCAAAACCGGCTAAGTTCGAGACGTAGAGAGCAGACGGCGACATAACAGATCTTCGTAATGGTAATATTTCTTTAGTTAAATACTTGAGTTTCTTTTATTAGTATACACAAGGCAAGAGGAGCTTTCATTGCACTGGGAAACATATGGAAGTCTAAAGAAATCAAATCTAGAACAAAAATTAATTTTTCACTATCTAATGTAATACTGCCGATACCTGTCTTCGTTCAATCGCCTATTTGCTCAGTATTACCGCAGCCACTCAAACGATTTTCTTCCGATCTGATCTGATCTAATCACTTCCAATTTGCTGATTTTTGTACATCGCTGTGTGGGTCAGAAACATGAAGAGCTACTAAAATAATAACGCATAAATTGCAAATATTCATCAACTGGTGTCTGCGCAGAATAGAGGGACTGATTGGTATGACAGGGTCACAAATGAGAAAGTTATGGAAAGAACAGGACAGATTCTAGTGAACCAAGAGGTTAAAAGCTGGCGATGGGTAGGACCCACTTTGCAAAAACCTGAGGGGATTATAACAAGAAGGGTCCTTTCCTGGAACCCGCAGGAAGAGTGAACGAAGGGGAGGCCGAGAAATACACGGAGATAAGATTTAGAGGCAGAGATCAACAATATAAAGAAGAGCTGGAGGGAGATAGCTAGAGATAGGAAGACTTGGCATGAGTTGGTTGAGGGCCTATGCCCCAATCCGGGTTAAAAGGCAGCGAGAGAGAGGGTTTCTTTTTGAGATTGAAATATGTTGGACGTGTTTATTTTTGTGTTAAGTGCGAAATATTAAAACACAAGTTGAGTCATTTTAGGCTCGGATTACATACAAATCACAAAGAGTGGTTAACAAGTGGTCGATATGATGCGTTCGAAGAAGAAGAAGAAGATTCCTCTCTGATTTTCTCCAAGTGTGCCCTATCCAGCTTCAGTGTCTTTAAAAAAAATTCTTGGTTCACTGGAATACGTCTTGTTCTCTCCATAAGTTCCTCATTTGTGACACTTTCATATCATATCAGTCCCTTTATTCTTCTAGGACACAAGTTGATGAATGTTTGATCACAAATATCAGATCAATGCAGTCTCTCTCATGACTACACACAGACATGGCACACGCCAGATCAATACAAAGTCCTTCTTGGGACTTACACACCAAATCACACATACACAAAGTCATTCTCATGACTACACACCGAAATCACACATACTAAAAGTTAATTGCATATCCTTTACAGGACTTTGCGAATTAACGCCAGCTTTTAACGCTGTTTGTGATTTTTCTAGGCATTATTACGTTCAGTAGTTTGCCATTGCTTTCTGAACGGGTGGTGCCATCGTCCTTTTGTATAAATCCACGCGAAACAATTTGCAGCCAAATTGTGAGCAGCGTATTCGAACTCAGAACGTCGGGGTTAATAGACTGAGTCACTATCCCCTAAGCCACAGACGACACATCACACATACTAGATCAAAACAAAGTCCTTCTCAAGACTCACACAGAAATCACACACCAGATCATTCCAAAAATCCAAAACTACAGGTTGCGGTATAAGTGGTTTCTCGAGATTTCTAAGTTCAGAGGTGTACTTGGATATACTGTTCTGGACATGCGGGTGTTTGCGGCAATGGGAGAGCGAACAGACTTACATAAACAGCATCGATCGTTGAGGAGTTGAAGATAGATAGTTGGGGTCCTTCGGTTTCTCTGAAAACGGTCTGTTGGATGCGGACAGTAACATTTATTTTGAATCATCCAGCAATTTATGCAGTTTGGAATTACATGTTGTACACAAGACCGTGCCGTGATATGATGCAGAGAGGCGGCCGCATCAGGCGGTACCATAAGGAGGGCGGTTTACGCAACCATATCACAATTACAATTAAAGGGTTTTTTAAGAAAAAAATTTGAAGGGTAGTATTTCGAAGACTTGTATCATTCTGAGAAAATATACAGCACGGCTATGGTTGTACACGCATACCTGGATGCATGAAGGGCAGAATGAAGAATATGTTTAACCAGCAAACCCCGGGAACTATCAGTTTGCATTCACTTCTAAACCTGTTGAGAAAGACTGAGCACCTACGGGTGTACCCGGAATATTGTGAAGTCATTTCAATCAGAAATATCAAAGAACCACATATGCAGTGAGAGTAAGGTTGGCCTGAATGGTGAGAGACAAGAGCGATAATGTAAGCATTCTGTTTTTCTTTTCTCCAATCTCGTTTTGCCTCACAGAGTCAGGTCAAGAAGAGATTTCTAAAACGGGCCTTTGTACTATTGTGTGCGCTTCGTAGACAGCGTCCACCGTCGCCTCTGCCATTTCCCATGTCAATCCCCGTGTGGCCCGCCATTTACCCTGCACCAACCGCATCGGAGCAGCATTGCTCCCTGAGGTGCCCTGTCCGCCGGCAATCTGCCAACGTGACCGAACCATTTAATCTTCCGTCTCCCGATGAAGTCCAGTACTAATAACGCACCCACTCTTTTCCTGATGTCCTCACTTATCAATCGGTCTTCTCCGTTACCCCCAGCATTCTGCGTAGACACCCCATCTCTGTCGTTACCAGTTTTCCTCTATCATCTGTTGTCAGCGTCTAGGTTTGGCCCTGGCAGCATAATGTGGGGAGAAAGATTGTGTTAAACATTGCTCGCACTGTGCCTACAGCGACATGCCTGCACTTTAAAGCCGGCGCTACCTGTCCCATCACCTGACCTGCCTTGTTGCATCCGCACTGAATCTCATTAGTCACTCTTCTAACTGCTGAAAAAATGCTCCACAGGCACGTGAAGACCCTCACTTGTTTCAACAGGCGACCGTCGATGGAAACACCGGTAGCGCTTTCCTCTCTGGCGAATGTCACCACTTCGGCTCTGTCGATGTCTATTCCCATATTGTATTCACCACATGCCAACTGGAGTCAGCCAATGTGTTGCTGTAGCTGTTCTTCCGCTGTCGACATAACTGCCTGATCATCTGCAAAAATAAATTCGCCCAAGAGTTCCCCGAGGTTGTTTCCTTCGCTGGTGTTAGCTGTTTTCCAGATCTGGTCGACGTATGTGATGATCAGCAGCGGAGATAGCACGCAACCCTGTCCCACTCCCGACCCCACGCGAAACCCTTCCGACAGTCCTGCAATCTTCACGCATAAATCAGTCAGAGGTGCCATGTTAGTTGCCATGACTACACCTGAATTCAAAGCAGGAGAATGCAAACAAATATATAATATTCTCTTTTGAATTGCATCTGCAAGAAATGGCAACACTTCGAAAATAAACTTGTGATAACTCGTGAAGAATTCTGCATATCCGACGGGCGTCTCTTGTACGAGACTCGATTACGTATCCAGGTACCCCTAAGAGTGCTCAGAGAAGATGCGGTCAGTGTTAAATAAATATTAAGTTTAAACAGTCTAAAGCCGAAGGTCGACTTCATTGCATCGGGTTTGACCCCTATGGCTCGCTTCCTCTACGCAGAAATGGCACAGCACCTGCCAAAAGAATTTGCACAAAGCATTAACCCCGCAGCTCCGGCAACAATCCCAGGGGTATCTGGGAAAAATGCACTCATGAATAGAACGGAGCGGTTCGAATTGGAACTCACGACCTTCAGAACGCAAGGCAATGTCTTAAGCACTTATCCACAGTCACCCCTTTATATTAAGTTAACTAGCTTACCTTAAAGTCTACCAGGTCTAACATGTCGCGCCGACAGTTCATGCAGTAAGTACTATAGCATTTATCCTGTCTATGACAATATCCGATTTGACTTCAATTTCAGCGGAAGAGTAACTGTGTACCTAGGCTCTCTCTCTCTTTTTATATATCTCTACGCAGTGTGTACTATTTCTCTATCTTTCTGTGGACTGTGTGTCTATATGTCTGTCTGTCTGTCTGTTCTGTCTTGTCTATCTTGTCTGTATGTCTTGTCTTTCTGTCTGTCTGTCTGTATTGTCTGGTCTGTCTTGTCTGGTCTGTCTTGTCTTGTCTGTCTTTCTGCCTGTCTATCTGTTTTTATTTTACTTTTATATGTATGTCTGCCTATCTGTCTATATGTCTGTCTATATGTCTGTCTGTCTACCTAACTGTCAGTCTATCTGCCTATCTGTCCGTCTGTCTATCTGCCCATCCGTCTGTGTGTCCGCCTGTCTGTATGCATTTCTATCTATCTATCTATCTGTCTGTATGTAGGGGGGAAACAGATATAAATCTTAGAATAAGAATACACAAGACAAGAGGAGCTTTCATTGCACTGGGAAACATATGGAAGTCTAAAGAAATCAAATCTAGAACAAAAATTCGGATATTCGACTCCAATATTAAAGCAGTTCTGCTGTATGGGTCAGAAACATGGAGAACTACTTAATTAATAATGCATAAACTGCAAACATTCATCAACTGGTGTATGCGCAGAATAGAAGGACTAAGATGGTATGATAGGGTCACAAATGAGGAACTTATGGAGAGAACAAAACAGATTCCAGTGAACCAAGAAGTGAAAAAACCGCTGTGCTGGATAGGACACATTTTGAGAAAACCAGAAGGAAATGCAACAAGTAGGGTCCTTTCCTGGAACCCACATGGACAACGAAAGAGATGGAAGCCTAGAAATACAAGGATAAGATGTTTGTCGGCAGAGATTAACAATATATATATACAGAAGAGCTGGAAAGAGCTACAGGAGATAGCTAAAGACTTGGGCTGAGTTGGGCTTATGTCCCAATCGTGTTACAAGGGCATACAGGAAAGAGAGAGAGAGAGAGAGGGAGAGGGAGGGAGAGTGGTTAATGCAATGGATTGAGTGAAGTGCAATAAAAACTGGCTGCTGCAGGTTACATTAAACTAACGGAATTCAGAGATTATTTTAATAGAGTTTCATTCTCAAAGATTAGTCCATTATATTGAAGGCTTACCGTATTCAAGTTGACGTCTAAGATTTAGCATGAACAAATACTGTAATTTTTACCGTGTAAAACGTAAATTATGAAGGCTTCGACTTATGTTCTGTGTCTTATTTCTAACGCTGCCGTCTGCAGCGTGTTGTAGCGCTACGCTATCAATTTAAAAACAAAAAAAGAAGCGAAACGAGGTTTGCTACTGTCACAGGGTTTAATGTACTGTGGCGAGCTCAAGCTCAAGTATAGAGGTTGGTGAGATATATCCTTCAAGGAATCATGAGATTCAGAGGCGGCTCATGCTATACGTGAAAACGACAGGGGCTCAAGGTGTCAAATATTGTTATTTTCCTTTCCTGCTTGTTTGACGTGACTGCCTGTCACTTCTAATTGCGTTTTATCTGATTTGTTTGTTATGTGTTTCAGGTCTCTGTGGCGTAGAGGTTACGTGCTCGTCTCTCGTGCCAAAGGTACCAGGTTCGCTCCCTCGTGGAGCCATTTGGATATTTTTCCTGAAATATATGATGCCAGTGTAGATGAGACCGAGTTTATAGTTCTATCAAAGATATACAATAAAACGTAGTTCACTTGTTCAACTTGAACACGTCAACCTTGGCAGTTCAAAATCGAGAAGACATGAAAGGCAGCCTGGGCAAAATTAATTAGAAAAGATTAAAAATAAAATGCCTACAAAATATCGTCATCCTCTTCAAAATTACATCGGGGAATCTCGCTGGTGCTACGGGTTCGTGCACTGTAGCTGAGATCTTCCTGTGTAAGAAATAGATCGGAGCACACATGGCTACTCACCGAAGTGTAATCATGAGCATCTATGGGTCTGCCTGGAGTGCAATCACGTCGGTTTATAAACCTTCTTCTCTTCCACCATTTACTTCTTTATAGAAGTGTTGCGAGGGGGCGTAGTGATCTTGTGTGTAGGTGTATGTGTTTGTTTTAAGGCACTTTGTAAGCTGATATTCATTTTTGTAAGGCTGTTCTTGATGCCATCGCTCCATCTTTTGCGTAGTCTTCCTCTTGCTTTGTGCTCGTTATATTTTTCTGTGTGGCTCTCTGGGTAGGCGATACCAGGGCATTCTTGTCAGGTGTCCAAACCATTTAATCTGTTGTTATTTTATGAATTGCATGACTGGTTTCACATTCAGTCTCCTGATTTCTTCATTTCTAATTGTGTCTCTTATTGTCACACCTGCAGCTCTTCTAAAACCCTCATCTCCGTGTTATGATTTTCCGCTCATTAGCTGCTGTTATTGCCATGTTTGACACTGGTAACATAGTGTTGGCCAGAAAATCGTTCTTATAAGATTTGCTTTAGTTTTTTGTTAGCGGTATCTCTAGCAGTGGTGTTAACTGCCCCAGTACCTAGTTAGCTTTTGTGCATCGAAAAATATGTTTAGTAACCTATAACCAAATAACTGATTAACGTAGAGGAGGAGGTCCTCTTGAATGACATCATCAATGATACAGATGTGGTTACTTACACCGATGGTTCAGTCATTCGCCAACAACGCTGTGCGTGTTCTTTTTCAGCACGCTGAGGAGGAAAAATAATAAGAGAGGCCAGTGGGGCCTATGCAACAACTACAAGTAGTTTGACAATGAAGGTTCGGGAGGTTACGAAGGTGGTGAAATGGTTGGCATCTCACAGCTACTCTTGTGTTTTCATACTTAGTGACTCCATGAGCATGATTCGTAAAGTCGAATCAGGAATGGTGAGATGCAACTGGGTGGAGGTACTAGTACAGACAATGATCAGAGAAATCACCTTCATTTTGTCCCTGGGTACGCAGGAGTTAGGGGTAATGAACGAGCTGATAGATTGGTTGGCTTGGCTACAATTTCACAGAGAGCTGCCATGGATCGAAATGACATTCTTCACGCACTGAGAGAGTCTTTAAGAACAGAGGAGTTTCAGGGTTGTGAATCCCACTCGCTAACCAGATTGAGAGAGATGGGTGTCGATATTGAGGCAGCTCGAAAAGAACGACATATTAGATATGCAAAGAGATTGATTAATCAACATCAAACTGGCATGTTAGGCTGCTGGATTTGCTGAGGTGGAGATCGGAACACTTATGGACATGTCCGAAGTGCTATGATGATAGTCCTATGATAACTGATAACCAAATAGCCTGTAACCTTTTCATTTTTAGGACCGTTGGCATGTCTGTCGTAGTCTATATGTAATGTGCTGTGAAATTTGTCACTTCTGTTATATTGTTTGCTTGATAAAGGCCTTTTGGTCGAAACGTTGCTGTGTATTGTCATTGTTTTTGTATTTTGTAAAACGGTACTTGTCTACAATTTCACCGCAGGAAAAGGAAACCTCGCTGACCTAAGTTAAGTGACGTCAGTCCGCCATCAGTGTTTGCGGACGTGGAGGAGAACCGGGTTCAAAGGTCACGGATGTGGTGTTTATTGTGTATTTTGTATGTAAATAAGCAGTGTTTAATTGAATTGGGAGCCCTGAAAAGGACTGTATGTGGGAATGTGAGGTAGAAGGAGGCAGGATTGACTAGTAGTGTTACTGTGGGGCCAGAAACTTATGGTATCAGCAATAATAGCTACGAAGGGGTCTAAATGTCTGGATTTAGTCCGTCGACGCCACATAAACTCACTCACTCAGGGAATGACGGGATTTTACGTCAATAACATAAATAATGGGAACCTCTGCGCTATATTTAGAACAATGCTCGCAAACAGTCTATATTTAGAATGACCATGTTTTTGCGGTGAAATTGTAGACAAGTACCTTTGTAAACCCATCAAAGACAATCAAGGTAGGATACTGCTGTCAGAAGAACAACAAAAACAACGATGGGCAGAACATTTTAAAGAAATACTAAATAGACGCAACCAGAGATTGTTCCCAACCTAGAGGAAGAAATCACCATGCCCACACTAGAAGCTTCCTGCGAGCCATTCACACTGGAAGAGTTGAAATCTGCCATTAAAAAATTGAGAAACAACAAAGCGGTTGGTGATGATAACATCTCTGGAGAAATGCTCAAAGCAGCAGATGATAACAACTTACAACATATACTCCAACTGATAAATGAAATCTGGCAAAATGAATTCCCACCACAACAGTGGAAAGATGGTATTATTTTCAAATTACCTAAAAAGGAGATTTGTCTGATTGTAATAACTGGCGTGGGATCACCCTACTGTCAGTGCCAGGAAAACTTTTTGTAGCATGTTACTCGAGAGACTGAAAAAGTCTATAGATGAAAGGCTAAGAGAAGAACAAGCAGGGTTTAGACCAAAACGAGCATGCATAGAACACATCTTCACACTAAGAGTAATCATTGAAGAGTTCGTAGAATTTCAATCGAATTTAATCATCAACTTTGTTGATTTTCAGAAAGCGTTTGACAGTATTCACCGTCCTACGCTTTGGAAACTACTCAAAAACTATGGTTTCCTGCTAAATTCATCAACATCATAAAATCCTTCTACAGTGAATCGCGCTGCAGTGTAAGAACAGATTTCGGTAACTCTGACTGGTTCCCAGTGGAAACAGGAGTGAAACAAGGCTGCGTCTTATCGCCAATGCTCTTTGGAATAGCAATTGACTGGGTCATGCGAAAATGCACCAATAACGCAAATATGGGCATCAAGTGGGTTGATAAAATTTTAGAAGACCTTGATTTTGCCGACGATATAGCCCTTTTGAGTTCATCACATCAAGATATTCAAATGAAAACAAACCTTCTCCAAAATATCTCAGGACAAATTGGTCTCCAAATAAACACCACAAAAACAAAAATTGTTGACCTTACCAGCAGTCCAGAAAATATTCAACTAAAAACTACACTCTTGAAAAAGTCAAAAGTTTTACATACCTAGGAGTATGATGTCATCTACGGGGATACAGCGCAGAAATTCCACACAGAATCGCATTGGCATCAAGTGCTTTTAACAAATTGTCAAATATATGGAAGTCCAATTCACTCAGCAAGCACTTAAAATTCAAGATCTTTAACTCTTGTGTGATTCCAGTATTAACTTATGGATGCGAGAGTTGGAAAGCAACAAAAGCTCTCGAAAGAAAATTAGATAACTTTGAGAATAAATGTCTTAGAAGAATATTGAACCTCAAATGGTCAGATTTCAGACCCAATACACAAATAAGACAAGAGACCAAGCAAGAAAATGTATCAAATTTTATCAGAAAGCGCCGCTGGAACTACATCGGCCACACACTTAGAATGGATGAGAGAAGACTCCTTACCAATCCCTCATATGGACACCAGGGGGAAAAAGAAAACGAGGAAGACCAAGAGAGACTCTGCGTAGAACCATCACCAGAGAAGGCTCAACGATGGGCCTAGTAAACATTAAAGACCTAAAACAGATAGCAACGAACCGCGAGACATGGAGAACTATGACCTCTGCCCTATGCGCCGCCCACAGGCCCAAGAGGAAAGACTAACTAACCTTTGTAAAACTACATTACTTTGTTATTACATGTTTCGCCATTTTACATAGTTTTACTGCAGTCTCCCCTATATCGATAAAACCTTTTCAAACCAAATTGAATGATGCGCATCCATTGCGTTCACAACACGTTCACTTTGGTGCATCAGTTCGTCACTTCCTGTTTCGAAGTAATGACGACATTTCATGATGGCGCTGTTTATCTAATACAAAATATCCCTAGAGGTTAACACCAAATAATAACATCTACTGTTGTATATAGAGGTTGGTGAGATATAAACAAAAATGCAAAGATCCAACCTCAACTTTAGTCCGTCAGTAGGACCCACAAGTTCACTCGATTCAAATTTTAAAACCAGCACTGCACAAGGTATAGGTTTAATGGTAGGTCGAATAATAATAATAATTCCTCTCGTACCGTTAAGGGCCTGCAAGTAATTTCTCCATACCGCTCTATCCCGGGTACTCGCTCAATCTCCTCCATGGAACTGAGACCGATATTTTTGCCCTCTCAA
Organism: Arion vulgaris; assembly: GCA_020796225.1. Classification (NCBI taxonomy): domain Eukaryota; kingdom Metazoa; phylum Mollusca; class Gastropoda; order Stylommatophora; family Arionidae; genus Arion; species Arion vulgaris. The sequence goes on from CM036755.1 coordinate 38,114,820, forward strand.
CAAAATTCGTTTCAGGGTCTCCTTATGTCGTCCTCTCTTTCTTGAACCCTTTGCATCCCACTTCAATGCCTGCTTTGACTTTGATATTCGTTGATCATTTCTCCTCAAGGTATGTCCAACATATCTCCATCTTCTTTTCTTATAACAGTTGTCACTAGTGGTTGACCAGACATGTCTCTGATTTCATCACTTCTCCTGAATTCGTTCCATTTTATATTCATTATTTTTCGTAGACGTATTTTCAAATGCATTCAACTTGCTTTATATATCTTTAGTCATTTTCCAACTCTCCTGGCATATGTTAGGATTGATACAACATTTGAATTGAAAATTCGTAATTTAGTTTTAATATTATATAACTTGCAGTTCCATATTTTATTTAAACTTTAAAAGCTGATGTTGCCTTGCCAATTCGTATCATAATTTCTTTTTAACATTTCCTGTGCAATCAAAATTGCTACCTATATAGGTGAAATGCTCTGTTATTTTTATCATTTTAGATTCCAGTGTGATATCTGCATTACTTGCCATAGGTGTCTTCATTATATTTGTTTTTTCCATAGCTTATGAAAATTATTTTTTCGCAGACATCTATTTTCAAATGCATTCAACTTACTTTCTATATCTTTAGTCATTTTCTAACTCTCGCTGGCATATGTTAGGATTGATAAATCGTTATTGGTGATAGGTTATTGGTTACTAAACTGACATAATTGCACTCCTGGCAGACCCATAGGTGCTCAGTCTCCCCAACAGATATCAAAGAGTATGCATACTGATGGTTTCCGTGGCTCGCTGATTAAACACACTCTTCACTCTGCTCCTCAGGCATTCAGTTCTACTTGTACAACGAGTAACTTCAAACTGCTTAAATTGATGGATCGATTCAACATCTATTTGAGTGTCCTCATCCAACAGACAGTCGTTAAGAGACCGAAGAACATCCCCTTATCCATCTTCAACTCCCCAACATTCGATGCTGTTGATCCTAGCCTGTCCGCTCTCTCATTACGATAAACACTCACATGCCCAGGACAATAGATCTATGTAAGCCTCTAGAGCATAGATTCCCAAACTTTTCGGCCCACCGCCCACTTTGCACAACATAAACTTTGTAACGCCCTCTCCCATTATAACATTTTACCAACGCCCCCCACACACATATATACATGCTATATTTTCACTTTGACATGGACAAAAATTGATATATATTTCTGTCATACATAGTCAATTTTCAAATGAGTATATACATGAAATAGAAAAAAATTGATGAAAATATGAATTGTGTAAGATGGACATAAGATGAATTAAAATGCAGAATTCAAGATTTTAATGATTATTCAATCGCAAAATCATGAAAAAACTCCCTCCAAATGCTTCTGAACCCACTATCGCCTCCATGGAAGGTTTCAGCGCACACTGGGGGGCGGTACCGTCCACTTTGGGAACCCATGCTCTAGAGGTTAGAAACTTCTATAGACGACATCCACTCATAACGAAACCTGTCCTTTGGTATCATGTGAAGCATCGACTGAGAGTCAGACACAACAACGGCCCCAGCAAATGTCGCCCCAGAGAGCCAATGGAGGGTAGGAGTAACGGCCTCAACCTCCATCTTCATACTAGAAGTAATTGTCCTGTACGCTGCACCTCGCTCTGCAACAACGCTACCATGCGCATTAGTCAAGAAACCCCAGCCTGACTTCTCACCACTACATGAATACATTGGATACTCTCATTACTGCATTTCTTAGTATGCCTATGTTATGGTTAGAATCAGTGGCGGCTCGTGATCGTTTTTGTTGGTGCGGCCAGACACAAATTTTCGGGAAAATCATGGGTTTGGGTTATGTTATATTTTAATTTAGTAAATAATAAATACACGTTACATATTATTTTTGGTGGTGCCCTGCCCCTCTGGCCCTTAATGACGAGCCGCCACTGGTTAGAATACAAAAGGCAATATCAGCCTTTGCCATACTGAAGAGCATATGGAGTTTAAGAATGATCAGGAATAAAACTAAGATGATGATATTTAACTCAAATGTCAAGGCTGTCCTTCTATATGGAGCGGAGACATGGAGAACAACTAAGGGGAACACCAGAATGTTGCAGACATTCATCAGTAGATGTCTGCACAGAATACTCCATCTGCGATGGTATGACAGGATCATAAACACTGAACTGTGAGATAGAGGCGGGCAAGGGCAGGTGAAACAAATAAGGAGCAGAATGTGGCGATGGATAGGACACACACTGAGGAAACCCACTGACAGCATCACGAGACATGCATTCCGATTGAACCCCCAGGGCAACAGAGGTAAAGGAAGACCAAGGAACACATGGAGACGGGAGTTGGAGACGGAATGCAAGATAATGGGGAGAGAGTTGGAAAAGATGTCATCGAATAGACGGGCTGGGAAGGCCTTGAATAGACGGGCTGGGAAGGCCTTGAATAGACGGGCTGGGAAGGCCTTGAATAGACGGGCTGGGAAGGCCTTGAATAGACGGGCTGGGAAGGCCTTGAATAGACGGGCTGTGAAGGCCTTGGTTGCGGACCTATGCCTCCCTAGGGACGAACGGTGTAGAAGAAGAAGTGTGCTTACTTGTTTTTCTTCTTTTATTTTTATCATTTCATGTGTGACTGACTAACTAACTAATTAATTGACTTACTGACTAATTAACTATACCTAACAATTAACTAACACTTAACCTAACTACCTAACAACTAACTACCTAACAACAACTAACTACCTAACAACTAACTACTACCACAACTAACACTAACTACCAACACTAACTACTAACAACTAACTACCTAACAACTAACTAACTACCTAACAACTAACTACCTAACAACTAACTACCTAACACTAACTACCTAACAGCTAACTACCTAACAACTAACTCAACTACACTAACCAACACTACTACAACTAACTACCTACAACAACTAACTACCTAACAACTAACTACCTACAACTAACAACTACCTACCTACTAACTAACTAACTACCTAACAACCAACTAACTACCTAACAACTAACTAACTACCTAACCTAACTAACTACCTAACAACTACTAACTACTAACTAACTACTAACTAACCAACTAACTACCTAACAACTAACTAACTACTAACTAACTAACTAACTAACACTAACTACTAACTAACTACAACTAACTAACTAACTAACTAACTAACTAACTAACTAACTACCAACCTAACTAACTAACTAACTAACTAACTAACTAACTAATAACTAACTAACTAACTAACTAACAACTAACTAACTAACTAACAACTAACTAACAACTAACTAACTAACTAACTAACAACTAACTAACTAACAACTAACTAACAACTAACTAACTAACTAACTAACTAACTAACTAACTAACTAACAACTAACTAACAACTAACAACTAACTAACTAACTAACTAACTAACAACTAACTAACTAACAACTAACTAACTAACTACAACAAACTAACTAACAACTAACAACTAACAACTAACTAACTAACAACTAACTAACAACTAACTAACTAACAACTAACTAAAACTAACAACTAACCCAACAACTAACTAACTAACAACTAACTAACCCAAACTAAACTAACTACTATTTCCTCATCTATTTATACATATTCTTTTCTCTTATTAATCTACGAAATTTGGATGCGCTTGTCCTACATGCAGTAGGAGCTTAATTAACAGTGATATAACGTACACATGTTCTCGGTGCAAACCCAGGGCCGTGCCGTGCTATGATGATACAGAGAGGTGGCCGCATCAGGCGGTACCGTAAGGGGGCGGAATAAGCAGAGAAATCAAAACCACAATTGAAGTTTATTTTAAAGAAAGAAAAAAATTAAAGGGCGTCATTTCGAAGACTTGCATCATACTGAGAAAATATACCACACGGCCCTGTTCAAACCACACAGAATACAAAGGGTAGTTAACTTGGTTGATAAGAACAAAAGCTTCTAAAAAAAAGTGTATAGAAAAATTGTTCATTTCTGTTTTTCTTGTCTACCACAGAGCATAGTTGCATGTGAGCCTAGTATTATAGTTATGCCCCTGGATACAAGTGAGTCTAGCGAGTATACAGTGTATTTCTATCTCAAATTTATACATCGACCTATCAATAAGGTGAGCTCGTTTATCAATATGTTTACAGTAGAGAATACATCCATGTGGTGCCGGGCCCGCAAGGAAGCAAATAATAGTATCACTGCGACCTACAAGGCATGTCGTAAGAAGCGACTGATATAGGACCTAGGAAGCTACCTAGTAAATAAAAAGTATCGTAGAACTCGGAAGTTCTGACCTATTTGTAGGCGCATAAATGGCACAGCGTACAATCGCTCTGAGGCTTGGGTCACATACAAATCACACAGAGTGGTTAACAAGTGGGTCGATATAGAGCTTTAGAAGAAGAAGAATATGGTTACAGTGTGAGAATCCGGCCATGTGGTGCCGGGACCCGCAAGGGAAGCAAAGAATAGTACCACTGCCATCTACAAGATCGGTCGCAAGAAGCAACTGATGTAGGACCTAGGGAAGCTACCTAGTAAATAAAAAGCGTTGCAGAAATCGGATGTGCTGGCCAACTTGTAGACACATAACTGACACAACTTACAATCGCTCTTGGGCTCGGATCATATACAAATCTTACAGAGTAGTTAACAAGTGGGTCGATATGAAGCGTTGGAAGAAGAAGAATGTCAATGTTTTGGTATAATCTAATGTTCAGAGATGAATGAGTGGTCGAGTGGTCGTATGATCAGAACATCGGTCGTTCAGTCATGAAGAAACAGGTTCAAATATCGGTATGGTTTGGAAATCAACAAACAAAACTGATAAGAAATTGGACAGCTTGAGAATACATGTCTGCGAAAATTACTAAAAGTAAATTGGAGTGTTTTTGTTTCGTTAACACATTGACAGATAGAACACAGCAACAACCCGTATCAAATATTTTAAAGGAAACGAAGGTGGAAATATTTAGGTCATGTTCTTAGATCAGATGAAAAGAGACTAAATCGACACGTCCTTATGTGGTCACCAGTTGGGAAAGGAAAACGTGAAAGATCTAAGACCACTCTTCGAAGAACCATCCAACAAGAAAGTAAACTATTGGGATGTAAAACCATACAAGATATCCAATTGCTAGCAACGAACTGCATCACATGGAGCTCTAAAATCTCTGCCATATGGGCCCCGCCTTTGACTCGAAAGAAACAAACTAATTATGGTTTTTGACATGTGCAAGCTGATAATAACAAATACGCCAGAAATGATTATATGTGTTATATTTACTTTATATTTGTGTCATCAGCAAGAGCCGTGCCGGCTGTCGTATGCGATCATAGATCTCCACAAATCTCTATCTCTGGTATTTGTTATCATCTCAGATGTTGACGCTCGTTCGTGTTCTAAAGTCATGCTCTCTAAAATTGTCTCTCTCTGTCTTCTTCTGTCTCGTCTCCCTTCGATTTTACCGGTTGTCACAGTGTGTTCTAAGCCTCCCTTTCTCATTACATGTCCGAAAAATGATGTCTGACTCTTTCTTATATTTATAGTAAGTTTTCTATGTGTCTTGACCTCATTCAACACCCTAGCATTAGTCATTTTAGCAGTCCATGGAATTCTTATCATTCTTCTATAAAACCACATCTCTGTGGCTTCCAGAGATTTTTCCATCTGTTTGTTTACTGTCCATGACTCGCATCCGCATGTCAGTATTGGTTCTATGTAGCATTGTATAACTCTCATTCTGACCTGAATTGACAGTTACTTGTTGCATATAATGCGTCTCATTTTCTGGAACGATGCTTTCGCCTGCTATCTTCTGTTCTTTATTTCTGATCTGCATCTGCCATCTGATATTACCAGGACTCCGAGGTATTTAAATTGCTGTACTTGTCTTAGCTGTGGAGAGTCACCAAGTTAAATACAAATAAGATTCAGACCTTTGTCAACGGATGTCTTCGGCGGATTCTCAGACTGAAATGGTATGATAGAGTTACAAACACAGACCTGTGGATAAGAACCGGGCCTGAACCCATGATGACCCAGGTCAAGAGGAGAAACTGGCGATGGGTCGGGCCGTCGGGCATACCCTACGGAAGACACAGTCGAGTGTCACTAGACAAGCACCTCAGAGGAACCCGCAAAGATAACGAAAAAGGACGCCCTAAACAGACCTGGAGACGAAGTCTTCTTGAGGAACTGAAGAGTGCTGAACTGTCCAGGGAGACCATAAAGAGAACAGCCAGAGACCGAGAAGTGTGACAAACAACTGTTGAGGTCCTATGCTCCACGAGGAGCGAAGAAGAATAAGTAAATAAAGTAAGTACTTGTCTTAGCTCTGTTCTATTTACTGTGATGGTGCTTTTTGTCGCATAACATAACATAATATAACAATTATATAACAATTATATAACTGTCTTTTGTTATTTCAGGTTTACGTCTGCTACGTTGCAGAACATATTGAGAACGCCACTGACAAGAAAGAAACAGTCGAAGAACCCAAGTCTAAAAACCTTTGCTCCTGTTTACCGTGGAACATTTTCGACACCGTTGTCGTGGACGTAGGGCCCAGCCCTGGCATTAAGGCCGAGATGGAGAAGAATGACCGAATTAATTACCACAGAATAAAAGCCACTGTGAGTGAAGGTAGTGAAGGTGGATGATAGTGTAGCAGTCGTGGTGGTAAATGCTGTGTAACTGTGTGTCATGGGGGTAACTGTGTGTCATGGGGGTAACTGTGTGCCATGGGGGTAACTGTGTGTCATGGGGGTAACTGTCATGGGGGTAACTGTGTGTCATGGGGGTAACTGTGTGTCGTGGGGGTAACTGTGTGTCATGGGGGTAACTGTGTGCCATGGGGGTGTGTGTCATGGGGGTAACTGCGTGTCATGGGGGTAACTGCGTGCCATGGGGGTAACTGCGTGTCATGGGGGTAACTGTGTGTCATGGGGGTAACTGTGTACCATGGGGGTAACTGTGTGCCATGGGGGTAACTGTGTGTCATGGGGGTAACTGTGTGTCATGGGGGTAACTGTCATGGGGGTAACTGTGTGTCATGGGGTAACTGTGTGTCGTGGGGTAACTGTGTGTCATGGGGGTAACTGTGTGCCAGTGGTGTCATGGGGGTAACTGGTGTCATGGGGTAACTGCGTGTCATGGGGGTAACTGCGTGTCATGGGGGTAACTGTGTGTCATGGGGGTAACTGTGTACCATGGGGGTAACTGTGTGCCATGGGGGTAACTGTGTGTCATGGGGTAACTGTGTGTCATGGGGGTAACTGTGTGTCATGGGGGTAACTGTGTGTCATGGGGGTAACTGTGTGTCATGGGGGTAACTGTGTGTCATAGGGGATAACTGTGTGCCATGGGGGTAACTGTGTGTCATGGGGGTAACTGTGTGTCATGGGGGTAACTGTGTGTCATGGGGGTAACTGTGTGTCATGGGGGTAACTGTGTGTCATGAGGGTAACTGTGTGTCATGAGGGTAACTGTGTGTCATGGGGGTAACTGTGTGTCATGAGGGTAACTGTGTGTCATGAGGGTAACTGTGTGTCATGGGGGTAACTGTGTGTCATGAGGGTAACTGTGTGTAACTTTAAGGCTCTCTGTGGCGTAGAGGTTAGACGCTCGCCTCTCCTTCCAAAGTTACTCGGTTCGTTCCCTCGTGAGCCATCTGGATATTTTCCCAGAAACTTCCTATCTCAGTGTAGGTGAGATCGAGTTCCTAGTTCTATCGGAGACGGAAGATAAAACTTAGTCCCGTGTTTAATTTCAGCACGTAAAAGAACCCGTGGAATTTCCAAATCGAGAAGAGCATGATGGAAAGCCGCTGTCTGAATAAAATTCATTAGAAAAGATTAAAAATAAAAATTCCTTCATAAATATCTTCACCATCTTCAAAATTACATCGTAGACCCTCGCCAGTGATACGGAGTTCGTGCACTGCCGCTGAGATCTTTCTGTGTAAGAAAGAGATCGGAGAACACATGGTTACTCACCAAAGTGCAATGACTATGGTCCTATCAATCAATCAAACTGTATGTCAACTTCTCTGTCACGTAAGAAAAGTATATTTCATTTTCTTCATCCCCAAGCGAAGCGCTACACAACACGGTGCTCACGGGCGCCCTGACACACATTCATTGCACTCAATTTACTCCTGTAAGGATACGATTTCAAGAGAACAAACTATTTTTCCAGTGGCTACTTACGGTTGTGAATCATGGATCATTATACAAAAAACAATAACGAAAATCTAGTCCTTCGAAACCAAATGCTACAGAAAGATTCTAGAATATTATTGACAAAAAAAGAAGAACACTGATGTCCTGAAAGAACTGAATGTTAAAGACAATTGGCTGATACATTGATGACAATTGGCTGATACATTGATGACAATTGGCTGATAAACTTCTTCGAACGCTCCATATCGAACATTTGTCAACCACTCGTGGGATTTGTATGTAATCTGAGCCTAAGAGCGATTGTACGTTGTGCCAGTATGCGCCTACAAGTAGGCCAGCACATCCGATTTCTGCGAGGCTTTCTATTTACTAGGGTAGCTTTCCTATGTCCTACATCAGTCGCCTCTTATGACATGCCTTGTAGGTCGCAGTGGTACTATTCTTAGCTTCTTCGGCCCCGGCACCATACGGGCGGAACATAAAATCAAGGAAAATTAAATATTTCAGGAAATTAAACGACATGAGTGCCTATAAGAAAAGATAATTTGGAGAGAATGGTGCCTGGAAGAAGAATGAGAGGAAGATCTAGAAGATGATGGGTGCAAGATGTCATTGATGATCTGAGAATGACTGATGTCTGACACCAGTCAACTTGCACAGAAAGAGTTTTTCAGACTGCTGTCATGGAACCAAGTTCCGAAGGAACAAGCTATTTGATGATGACACCTGTGTTTGTACCTGAGTTTTCTATAGAATTATCTAGTTAATGTCTGAGTTTTCTATAGAATTATCTAGTTAATGTCGAGTTTTCTATAGAATTATCTAGTTAATTTCTGAGTTTTCTATAGAATTATCTAGTTAATGTCTGAGTTTTCTATAGAATTATCTAGTTAATGTCGGAGTTTTCTATAGAATTATCTAGTTAATGTCTGAGTTTCTCTATAGAATTATCTAGTTAATGTCGGAGTTTCTCTATAGAATTATCTAGTTAATGTCTGAGTTTCTCTATAGAATTATCTAGTTAATGTCGAGTTTCTATAGAATTATCTAGTTAATGTCTGAGTTTCTCTATAGAATTATCTAGTTAATGTCGGAGTTTCTCTATAGAATTATCTAGTTAATGTCTGAGTTTTTCTATAGAATTATCTAGTTAATGTCTGAGTTTCTCTATAGAATTATCTAGTTAATGTCTGAGTTTCTCTATAGAATTATCTAGTTAATGTCTGAGTTTCTCTATAGAATTATCTAGTTAATGTCTGAGTTTCTCTATAGAATTATCTAGTTAATGTCTGAGTTTCTCTATAGAATTATCTAGTTAATGTCTTCTTCTTCTTCTGCCAACATTCTTCACGGCCAATTTGATCATTCTTATTGTGATGTATAATTGGTCCACTGGACAGAACGAGTGATCTACGTCAGGACGATTGTGCGCCCATGGTACTAGGCCGCCCGTCCGTTTTCAGCCAGCTTTTTGATTTACTAGGTGAGTTTCCTAGGTACGATCTTCGATCTACGCTTTCGATCAACTTTGCCGGATATTTGGGCTTTGTGATCTACGCCAAGACAGTGAGTTACGCTGCTTTACCGTTCTGACTGAGAAATATTTCTCGGGCTTGTCAGTTGTCCTCGGACGGCGTCTTACTCGTATAAAACACCGTGTAAGTATCGGCCTTCGCCAATGTTCAGGACCCGGCTTCTGTTTGATCCGTACATTGTCGGCCTTGCTTTACCGTACATTTTTGAGTTTGATCCGGGAAGGAACATTCTCAGCCTTTTCTAGACGCGTATCGGTGCGTGGCAATTTGCAATTTACCTCAAAAGCACTGGCATGGGGCCGAGTACAAGCAATGTAGAGGTCGTTTCAGTGGGCACTATAAGCGTAACTGAGATTTTGCGCTCGCCGCCATCACCCGCCCCAGTTATTCCGGGATGTTAGTTACGACTGCAATCGAACCTGCCCAGTTGCCCCAAGGCTGGCAGTTCCGTTAGGCATCACCAACCTCAGTTCTTCCGGGATGTTAATTTTAATCGCACAGTACCTTGCAGGTTTTCCCAGGGCAGTAGTTTCGTTATCACTAAACGCAACTTGTTCTTTTGCGCTCGAAAACCTTGCCCAGTACATGATATCTGCACAGCTACCAATGCGGGTCAGCTGCAATCTTCTTCGCACAACACGAGGTAGACTTTCATTCGTTACGGTCCTGTCTTATTTATTCTGCCGAGCGGCTGGCAAGTTTGCCTCCTCAGGGCTTCGAGCTTCGCCTCTACGTGGCATACGTTGTCGACTGGATGCACCTCTCATCCATGTCTGAGTCGTTTCGTTGCTGTTTCTTTGCGTTCAGGACTTGGGCAAAATATCTTGTTGACATCGGTCAGAGAATTGCATTTATTTGTATGTATCTTTATCGTATTTCCGTAATTGCCTGCTACCACTACCAGTAGTTTCTCTCCCGATCCCTGTCCTTTTGAGCTGACCAGAACCAGAGTCTGTTCAGGGTCACGCGTGGAGGTTAGGTAGAGGTCTTGGTTAGCGCGCCCTCGCTAACTCCTGGCTCATGTTACCACCTGACTCATGAGCTTTGACCCCCTAGTTAATGTCTGAGTTTCTCTATAGAATTATCTAGTTAATGTCTGAGTTTCTCTATAGAATTATCTAGTTAATGTCTGAGTTTCTCTATAGAATTATCTAGTTAATGTCTGAGTTTCTCTATAGAATTATGTTGTCAATGTATGAGTTCCAATTATAGAATTATGTTGTCAATGTATGAGTTTCAATTATAGAATTATCTCGTTAATGTCAGAGTTTTAATATAGAATTATCTTATAATGTTTGTACTTGAAATTCTGTGACCTATTTAGCAAAAGATTACTAGGAACAAATAATGTCAACTATGAGTTTCGACTTCTGACCGGGAAAGAACCATGGGCTGCCATCATCGATTTCAGGTTTGTACCCTTGATATGAGTTGTGGTTACTTTTGTGTACCAGAGAGAGAGAGAGAGAGAGAGAGAGAGAGAGGATGTTTTGACCAGCGAGCCACGGAAAGCATCAGTTTGCTTACAGCTTACACTTCGACATCTGTTCAGTGGAGAGGGGGTAGGGGGTGAGCACCTATGTGTCTGCAACTAGGTTTCTGTAGCGTAGAGGTTATTTGCTCGCATCTCGTGCCAAAGGTAACCGGTTCGCTCCCTGGTGAAGCCATCGGAATATTTTTCCAGAGATCCCTGATCTCTGTGTAGGTGAGATCGAGTTCCTAGTCCTATCGTAGACGTACGATAAAACGTAGGTCCCGTGTTCAATTTGAGCTCGTAAAAGAACCATTGGCAGTTCAAAATCGAGAAGAGCAGGCTGGAAAGCCGCTGTTCAGGCAAAATTATGACAAGAAAAGACTAAAAATAAAATTCCTATAAAATATCTTATCCGTCTCCAAATTACATCGGGGGTACTCGCCGGTGCTACGGAGTTAGTGCACTGCAACTGAGATCTGCAAGTAACCAATCAATCAATGTGTCTGCACGGGATGATATGACGTCGGTTAACTAACAAATATGGATGACAAGAGAGAGGAAGATCTGGAAGATGTTTGTTGAAGACCTATGCTCCGTTGGGAGCTGAAAGGTGAAAGAGAACTAACAAATAAATATATGTTATACTATTGTTCAAAATTTCTGTCTGTGTTGTTCTAATACATTCCTGCATATTCTTCGACTTTTCTTTGGAACGCTCCATATCGACCACTCTTTGTGATTTGTATGTGATCTAAGCCTAAGAGCGATTGCACGTTATATTGTTTCAGTTATGCGCCTACAAGTAGGCCAGCACATCCGAATTCTACCACGCTTTTGTATTTACTAGGGTCGCCCATGTGGTGCCGGGCTCGCAAGGGAAGCCAAGAATAGTAACACTACGCCTACAAGGCATGTCGTAAGATGCGACTGATGTAGGGCCTAGGAATCTACCTAGTAAATAACAAGCTTTGCAGAAATCGGATGTGCTGGCCTACCTGTAGGCGCATAACTGTCACAACGTACAATCGCTCTTAGACTCAGATCACATACAGATCACACAGAGTGGTAACAAGCGGTCGATATGGAGCGTTTGAAGAAGAAGAATTGACTAGGTAGCTTCCTAGGCATTCCTTCATATTGACAACCTGTGTGCATATTGACAACCTGTGTGCATATTGACAACCTGTGTGCATATTGACAACCTGTGTGCATATTGACAACATGTGTGCATATTGACAACCTGTGTGCATATTGACAACCTGTGTGTATATTGACAACCTGTGTGCATATTGACAACCTGTGTGTATATTGACAACCTGTGTGCATATTGACAACCTGTGTGTATATTGACAACCTGTGTGTATATTGACAACCTGTGTGCATATTGACAACCTGTGTGCATATTGACAACCTGTGTGCATATTGACAACCTGTGTGCATATTGACAACCTGTGCATATTGACAACCTGTGTGCATATTGACAACTGTGTGCATATTGACAACCTTGTATATTGACAACCTGTGCTATTGACAACCTTGCATATTGACAACCTTGTGCATATTGACAACCTGTGTATGCTTAAACATGTTTGCAAACTTTCGGCTTATTTTCTCTAACTTTGTTTTGTCCCACAGTGTCAAGATAAGAAGAGATTTCTAGAACATAAATAGTGTTTTTTCACTGCCTCTATTATTTATGACCTCCACCTTTTGCATGGGTGATCTTTCGCTTTGCATCCACTGTATCGGAGTAGCACATCTCTTTGAGTCGCTCTGTTTGTTGGTAATCAGCTTATGTTGCTGAACCATTTAATTTGTTGTATTTTTGGTAGAAACAAGGGCAAGAACAAATGCACATTATTCTTCTTTATTCTTAGTCATCGTCTGTATTATGTTCCAGCTGCGATTCACTTCTTGTTTTGCTGTTCTTCTCCATGTCGTTTGGGGTCTTCCACGTTTTTGTTTACCATCTGGTGTCCATCTCAGTGCAGTTTTCGTGACGGAGTTAGTTTTCATGCGTATCACGTGTCCGATCTATCTCCAGCTTCTCTGTTGGATAATTTCTTTTTTCCCCTCAGGGCACATTTATTTAGTAATATATACTGAGGGTCACAGAGATGTGGCTTTACAGAAGAATAATGAGAACCCCATGGACTGCTAAAATGACTAATGTTGAGAACCCCATGGACTGCTAAAATGACTAATGTTGAGAACCCCATGGACTGCTAAAATGACTAATGTTGAGAACCCCATGGGCTGCTAAAATGACTAATGTTGAGAACCCCATGGACTGCTAAAATGACTAATGTTGAGAACCCCATGGACTGCTAAAATGACTAATGTTGAGAACCCCATGGACTGCTAAAATGACTAATGTTGAGAACCCCATGGGCTGCTAAAATGACTAATGTTGAGAACCCCATGGGCTGCTAAAATGACTAATGTTGAGGTGTTGAATGAGATCAAGACACAAATAAAGCTTGTCATCAATATAAGAAAGGCAGTCATCATTTTTCGGACATGTAATGATAAAGGCAGGTTTAGAACACATTGTGACAACTGGTAAAATCGAGGGTAGACGAGACAGGGAAGACAGAGAGAGAAAATTTTGGATAGCCTGACTTCATGGCACGGAATAGCTTCAACATCTGAGATGATATTAAACACCAGAGACTGAGATTGTGTTGAGATTACGATAGCTACGCCAGCCGGCACCTGCTGATGAATTAGCCAGATACTGGTTTCGCATAGAGGAGGCTCCAGGGTCGTGTCGTACTACGATGAGAGAGGCGCCGCATCAGGCGGCCTGTAAGGGAGCGGCATAACAGCGAAACCAAAATAACAATTAAAGGTTATTTTAAGGAAAAAAACATCTATGTGGCGGCATTTCGAAGACTTGCATCATACTGAGAAAATATACCACACGACACTGAGATGCTTGCTCCAGATGTTTCCTTGTTCGACCTGGGCGCTGAAAGGCAAAACATGACTATATAATAGCTTGTGGTGTTCCCTATATATGTCTTTCAAAAATGTATCAACAATTTTATTGTTTTTGTTGCAGAAAAGAAATAGGTGGAACAATGATTATGATGGGATCACGTGGCGAAGGCGCTTTTAAACGGCACATCTTTGCAGCGTCAGCGACAATATTTTGAAAATGCTCTGGTTCCTGTACTGCTTGTTAGAAGCCAAAGGCGCCATGGTTTCCGTGGTAGTTGAGAATGATGCAACGGCAATATCTTAAAACTAGTCTTGAAAACAACAAAATGAAAATAGCAACAAACTTTGAGAGAACAGAAATGAAAATTTAAACAATTTGTTATAAGAAAAAGTAATCGATGATTTGAATAACTGAAGTAATGTAAGTATCAAACATACAGGGTGTTTGAAGTCTCACAACACTTCATATGTAGGTCAATTTGAAAATGAAGTACATGACGTCATCAAAATGATGCTAAAACAAAGTAGTGAAATTAGTCACAGTAGTCACTGCTATGGTCTACTGTTGTTCTTGGTAAACTAGAAAGAACAAATGAAATATTCATTATAGCAGATGTTGGAAATATCTTACCACGGGTTTCAAGATTCGTCTGTACATGTTTCTTTATGTTGTTAAATATTCTTTCTTCAGTTGAAAACACCATTATGGTTTGAGTGAAAAGAGTTACCCCAGCAGACAACAGTCTTCTTTTGTCATCACACTACTACCGGGTTGTTGCCCAGTGTCGTGGTTTTCTGTTTGTTTGTCTTGCGCTGTTCTGGTGGCTTGGGTGATTGTTGCTTTTGCTCTTTGACAGAATTCTGCTGTGCCATCTATCTTTTTCGTGGTCTTCCTCTCCCTTTCTTTCCTGGTGTTCTGTTGTAGAAGACTGTATACTATGGAATTTGGATGCATTCTTACTAAGTGGCCAAACCACTTCATTCTTTGTTTCTCAATGTAATTCGAACAAGGTACTTTCTTTTTTATGCCGATGTTGGTGACTCTGTGAAGACAAGTCATTCACTGCATATTGCACCACAGTTGACCATGGAACACATTATTGCACCACAGTTGACCATGGAACACATTATTGCACCACAGTTGACAATGGAACACATTACTTGATGATGTCCGTAGCTCAAGCGGTAGTGAGCTCGATCACAAACCCAAGGTACCTGGTTCAAACCCCACGGTGGGCAAGTTTGGAAGCAAATTCGTTTCTGTGCGATTTTTACAAAAGGTAAAAATAGACCTCACCGTTCAGAAAGCAATGACAAACTACTGAACGTATAAATGGTGACTAGAAACAGTGGCGTCACTGGGGTTGGTGTCACCCAGTGCGGTAAACTCTTGGTGTCAGCCCTCTAGACTTTCACCATGGTCTTCTTCCGAGTGTTCCTGTACGGTAACTATAGTATAGTAATACTAACTTTTTTGAGTGGAAGCCTGCCGCTGTTTTTCTCCTTTAAAATGTATGTCCTGTCCTAATTACTTTACTTTAAAATATGTATATGTTAGTGATCTTGATAAAATTATAAAATTTCGCAAAAATAATTATTTACATAAAAAAACGAACCTGTAAACAACGTCTGTAATTTTCTGCAACCACGTGACTCCACACGTCATTAATTGGCGCGTTTGCAAATGACCCACGATTCTACTCCGACTCCGAGGCTCCGAGCAGCTCTGAATCTTATTCATTTAAGCACCAGACGCTCTGCATGGTGGCACCCCGTGCCTGCATGTATTTAACAATGAACGGTTATGAAACCCGACTAGACAGAGCTATGTCTGCTTTGTCAAATTTGCAATTTTTTTTATTTTGGTGTCACCCCTTGATGGTGTCACCCGGTGCGGCCCGCACCCCCGCACCCCCCTAGTGACGCCCGTGACTAGAAAATCAACGACTCGTTGTGGTTGATGTCTACGTCGCGTAAAGGATATGCCACGATTTTCATTTTTTTCATTTCAACATATGAAGTGTTGTGAGACTTAACAAACACCCTGTATAAGCGTAGAGAGGAATAATACAAGTAGTAATGTGTACACGAAGAACAATACAAGAAATAATGGGAGCAGGAAGAATATAGTTAGTAATGTTAGCAACAAGAGCAAGAATATAGTTAGTAATGTTAAAAGAGCAAGAATATAGTTAGTAATGTTAGCAACAAGAGAAAGAATATAGTTATAATGTTAAAGAAGAATATGTTAGTAATGTAGCAACAAGAGCAAGAATATAGTTAGTAATGTTAGCAACAGAATATAGTTAGTATTAGACAGAGAGAATATAGTTAGTAATGTTAGCAACAAGAGGAAGAATATAGTTAGTAATGTTAGCAACAAGAGAAAGAATATAGTTAGTAATGTTAGAACAAGAAAGAATATAGTTAGTAATGTAGCAACAAGAAAGAATATAGTTAGTAATGTTAGCAACAAGAAAGAATAGTAGTAATGTTAGAACAAGATAAGATAAGACACTGTGCAATATTGTTGCTTTTATCTATCAATGACTAGAAATAATGTTTTTCTATCAATGCCATTATATTAACGTTTATTGTTGATAAATGTCTATAAACAGATTGTCGCTTTCGTGATTTTAATAAATGGGCTGACGACAAGTCATTTTGGGGGATTGTTCAAATCTTATTTCATTCTTGGTGTCAGTTTGGGACTTGTTGTCGTCATGGTGACAGCAGCGTGTCTGTTATGAACTGTTTAAATCATGGTGGCAGCAGCGTGTCTGTTTAAGAACTGTTTAAATCATGGTGGCAGCAGCGTGTCTGTTATGAACTGTTTAAATCATGGTGACAGCAGCGTGTGATGTTTATGTAACTGTTTAGAATGTACGGTGGCAGCAGCGCGTCTGTTTATGAACTATTTACATAACGGTGGATACAAAGCAAAGACGTTGACACTGTTTTGGACACACCTTGAGAAAATCCGAGGGGAATACAACAAGAAAGACATTTTTCTGGAACCCGTAGGGTAAGCTAAATAGAGGGAAGACTAGAAATATGTGGAGTAGATATTTGGAGGCAGAGATTAGTGATATACCAAATAGCTGGATGGTGCTGCAAGAGATGGCTAAAGATCGGAAGACTTGGCATGAGTTGATTGAAGGCTTATGCCTAAAACTAAAAAAACCGGGTTAAGCAGACATGAGAGAGAGGTGGGGGTACAAAGTGTTAGTTTGTGAATTGTTTAAATCATGGTGGATACGAATTATCAGAATGTGGAGATGGATAGGTCACGCACTCTAGAAGTGATCTCTCGATCGTTTTTTTCCGGACATTTTGATCCTTCTTATTGGGATATATAAACAGCCTTTGCCAAGAACGTATTTTTACGTCCCATCTTCAGTACCATTTGAAGCTATAGTGCTTGTCCTTCGGCGATGTGTCCGATTTCACCCAGCGTTTACTGGGTTCGCTCTCCTTCAGCCTTGTACTGTCCCCAGCCGACTTGCAAGGCAGCAGGTAAGACGTGATCTAGAGATGATCAGTAGAACTGGCCTGTGTTGGAGCCATGATGAAAGACGGAGGGGAAGACCAAGGATGATCTGGTGGAGAACAGTAGAGAACATAAATAGTGTAGGCCAGTCATGGCGCTCTCAGCGAAAGTGGGCTACTGTCCAACCAGGATGTAAGACGACGGATGGACACCGTTCGACCAGGATGTAAGACGACGGATGGACACCGTTCGACCAGGATGTAAGACGACGGATGGACACCGTTCGACCAGGATGTAAGACGACGGATGGACACCGTTCGACCAGGATGTAAGACGACGGATGGACACGTCCACCAGGATGGAGAAATTGAATATCTGTTCCTGCTCTACAAGATCCTGCAATGCATGTCGGTCACTGACTGCCTTGTTGGTCAGAATTCAGGAAGGAAAGGGGGGGGAGAAGAAGAAGAAAAGATTCAGTTTGTTGAAAAAAATATTATAGAAAAGAGTTGCCATAACCAAGAGAGTTCATACGGGAAAGCAAGTACTACCCACTCGAAAATGAATTTTTGATAAAATATTGTAATTTACTATTGCTAACATATGAGAGGGTGTTTGGGCCCAATGAATTAGAGCACGGTTCCCATGTGGGAGACCCGTGTTCAACCACAGCCAACTATAAACTTATGGGCCTTCGGACTCAGGTAAGAATTATGGGAAATCAGACCACAACTACACCACGTGACCTCGCATTCCAGTATTGGTGTATAGAGACGAATTCATTTTAAAATCAACACAAAATGCTAAATCGAAGTTATATTATGAAACAAGTTAAGTTTAACAATAAGGAATGTCAATATTATGAATATTTTTCACCAATAAATAACCATAGACTCTCAGAATTGAGTAAAATTGCAAAAAGGCTTGCAGTGTTCTATCAAACATATATACTTTCCCGCCCCTTTCTCTGATCTAAGTCAGTGATTCTCCAGTCAGTTGTCTGGCCTAGTTATCTAGAGTTGGCTGTGGTTCAATTCACCGTAAGGATTATTTTCTGTTGGCATAAATGAAAAATCATAACCTGAACAGCTTGGCCTTACCGTGAATTGAACACGGGTCTTCCACATGGGAGCTGCGCTCTAATCTATTCGACCAGACGCTCCTCTACAGGCAGTAACGACATTACCCACATTACCCCTGATGTCTTCATTTATAATTAAATGTCAAGCCTGCCGGCGTATGCGATCATGTTTCTCCACAACTCCCCTTCTATCCCTGATGCAGTTATTATCATTTCTGATGTCGATTACTTGAAGAACCACGATGTCAGATCACCCAGCATTATCTTCCTCTGTCTTCGACGATCTCTCGTTCCCTGTATATTAACTGCTGTCACCAAACACGACGCAGGGGACGACCAAGAAGACGGTGGAAACAGGACATTAAAGAAACATTAAACATGACGTTGGAGGAGTTGGGAGAACTGACACTAGAGACAGAGTTTTTCAAACGGAAGAAGAACAATGTTCCATATGGAACACTCAATTAAAAAACGAAACTAATTGAAGTGCTAATCTAAAGGGTCTAGAGTCTAATGGTCTTCATTGCACTACGTTTTATCCCATATAGCTCGGGCTCTCTCCACAGAAGTGTCCCCGCAGGAGAGAGTATTGCCCAAAGCACGAACTCCGTAGCTCCTTCCACAATTCTTGGTGTTTCTGGGAAAAAATGCACATGTGAACAGAACTGCATGATCCCTCGACCGACTTCGAATTCACGACTCTCGGAACGCAAAGCAAAAAGAGAATCCCTATGAAGTGTTAGTGATACGTTCTAGCCATATGCTCCATTGGGAGCAGAATGGAATAAGCTAGGAAGAAACAAGAGATAGATAATGATTAGGTGGACATTTTCAAAACAAATATCTATTTGAATTGTTTCGTTAGATTCTGATATCAACATCGAATTATATTTTAGAAGGCGTGATTTCACGATAAATACAATAACAAAGCAGTGTTTTGATTCCACGATTCTTTACGATTTCGTGACAAACTTTAAGCAGTTCTCTGCTCGTGATTATTAAATACGTTTGCACTTTAGTTTTAATTAGTTGACGACAGTTGACGTTTATGAACTTTAATCCATGAGGCAAGAAATTACACAGTAACACAGGTTATAGTTTTTGATACACTTCGATTGGGCCGACGGCGACAGCTAGATTTGACTTTTACGTTTTTTACGTATAATTAACGAACTAACCCTTAACAATAACATCAAACAATCGATTAAATAGAGGTATAATATTGTAAGTTAATACTATAATATAGTAACAAGACAATGGCATGCCGTTTACCTCGTTTGGGAAAATTAGCAGCGTCATTATTAGTGCTTTCATTCTACAGAAGAAATGCAATCGCAACTCAGAAATATGTTGCAAGTTTAGGTCAAGTTTCACTGTCTAGGGTACCTGCATTTGCTGCTCAGGCTACTGCTATGACTATGGTGAGTTAATGGGATGTGAAGTATGTTGTTTATTATGAACAAGATTTACAACATATTTAATACACCTTAAACCAAAATTGTATAAATCACATGAAAATCAATATCACTAAAACCGAAATAATTAAAATAGGAAGAAAACATAAACTAAGCATCCATGTGATTGTCAATCAGTCAATGACACTAACGATCAACCAAGTGCAAGAATTCAGATACTAAGGAAGCATATTCACAGAAGATGAAAGAATAGATAGAAAGATAAAGACTAGTGTGCAAATGCTGTAACCTACCAGCTAGCCCCATTGTTAAGACCCCCAAACATCTCACTGACTGCTAAACAACAGATGATCAACAGCATTTTCATCCCTCTCTGTGTTACCAAAACCAAACATACAATGAGCAAAGTACAGTAGAAAAAAAAACAACAAACAAATGTGAAATACAATGCTTACAAAAAATTACCAACAACACCCGAAAAGTCAGTCAGCATAAGTAAGAAAGTTGAGACAGAACCTTGCTTGAATTACATTGAGAAACACAGAATGCAACCAAACTCCACATTGTAGAACCTTCTACAACAGAACATCAGGAAAGAAAAAGAGAGAAAGATCATGAAACAGATGGTTAGATGGTTAGAGCAGAATCCTGTCAAAAAGCAAAAATAACTATTACACAAGCCACTAGAACAAGAAAAAACTAAGCAGATACCAGTGGAAAAAGAGCTAAGGAAGAGACGCTGGTGATGGATAGAACACACATTGAGAAGGCTGACCATAAGAATTGCAAAAGAGGCACTGTTTTGGAACCTGCAGGGAAAGAGGGGTATGGGAAGGCCTAGAAATACCAGGAGAAGAGAGCTGGTGACTGATATTAACCAACGGGACTGCAGAGCCGATATATCGGTTCAGAGTAATGTTCATGATGTTGCAGAACCGATATATCGGCTTTTGGATGTCTGTTCACGGAAACGAATGTATCTTCAGAACCTCTTTACTGAAGTTAAAAAAATCTTCAGAACGGAAAGTACATATATGTAGGTACATTACTATCTCTATTTAAGATGAGCACAAGGAGTTTTCTTACAAGAACCCCAGAGGAAGCAACGGAAGTAATGAATGATCAACAAATAAACAGATACAGGTATAAGAGCTTCGAAAAACAAATAGAAAACTGGATCGACCATTACTATTTAGACACAATCGCCTAGTAGCAATAGCGCCTCATCACAACCAATGGCCATTCAAATGGCTCATTGGTTGTGTACGTAAGGACCTGTCATGCAAAGGCTAGGCGATTGGTGTCAGAAGACTAGGAATGGTTCGAGTCCCGTGTTTGTCTATTTGTTTTTTTGGAAGCTCTTAATACCTGTATCTGTTTATTTGTTGATCATATTCTATTTAACAAAGATTTGAAAGAGGGAAAGCAGTGTATTATTGTGTTCAAGTCTAGACTTTTTTTTAAACGTTAATGATTCCGATGATGTTTACAGTGTAATCTTGAGTACTGTTAGATCAAATTATAACTTGTGATAGTAATGAAGAAGATTTAATTGATAGTAATAATGACATTTGATTGTTTATGAAATGTAGTATCGATAGTTGTAAGTCTAATGTAATAATTGCATCTAAAGAATGGGCGTTCCACATTAATTTTATTGACGTGTCCGCACTAAAAAGTTAATATTATAAAAACTACTGCACCTAGTTAGATGAAACTTATAGAATATGTTCCCACATGGTTTATCTTCATTTAACTGCTACTTCTGGAAACATCTATAAATATTAAGATGTAATACAAACCGGAGAGTAAAAATATTTTTAATGATTTTTTGTTTTTTCAAAAGAGTCATGCTACAATAATCTAATTTTCTCAAACGTATATCACCTGATGTAAAATATTATTATATTAATGTATTCTACATTCAATTAGCAACAATTTAATATATAATATGTCATACTTTAGAGAAACAGTACTAGAGTTATTAAGATTTAAACTAATTGAAATTTAATGTTAAATTTGAATCGCAAAATAAATGCGTCCAGAGGTCAAAATAATACAGGGCGAAAGGGTTAATAGGATAGGCAAGAACGAAAAACTTGATAAGAATAAACACAAAGAGACTGGGAGTGCATAAAGTTAGCAATAAACTGCAAGATAAAACCATCCGCAATTCATAAAATCGAAACTTGCAGTTATTCTCTAATATCTTTCAGTTGCCAATGGAACACAGGGCTGCAATTTATCATCCACATTTGTATTAGTTCAGGATATTACCAACTGTACAGAAGGGACCAGACTGTCATACTTTGCCTCCGGATGGGTCACAATAGAATGAGACACCACCTGTACACTAGATTCGAGATAGGCACCAACGACCTGTGCCCCTTTGGCTTGGCGAGTATGACAACCGAACATATACAGAACTACCCCCAGTATGCAGACCTGAGAAGAAAGAGGTGGCCCACTTACACCAGCGTCCAAGACAAACTATATGGTGTAGTTGACAATCTGAGGCAGACAGCGACCTTTATTAGAGAATCCAAAATCTAGTGAGAACGTAGAAGTATTAGTTTCTAATTCATTTTTTCTATTGCAACATTGTGCTGAAATTATTTATAACATTGTGTCAGTCTGTCCCATGATGATAGTTCAGTTTCTTGTGGGATAACTTAAGCTAGGGGTCTCCTGAGATAGGGGTCTCTGTGGCGTAGAGGTTAGGTGTTTGCCTCTCATTCAAAAGGGACCTCATTTGCTTCCTCGTGGAGCCATCAGAATATTTTTCCAGAGATCCCTGTTCTCAGTGTAGGTAAGATCAAGTTCCTAGTTCTATTGATGATGGATAATAAAATGTAGGTCTAGTGTTTAATTTGAACACTGAAAGAACACTTGGCAGTTTAAAATCGAGAAGAGCTGGATAGAAAGCCACTTCCTGGGCAAAATTCATTAGCAAGATTAAGAAACAGGAAATCCTGATCCTTTACTTGGGAATCTAAATTACAAATACCTCTGAAGTCGAAGTAAGGCTTGCCTGAATGGCAAGGGACAATGGGGATAAGAAAAGCAAGCATTTACACAACAATCAGCCATAGGTGCCATGAGCACACCTGAATTCATCGCAGGCAAACAAAAAAAACCACCCAAATCACATATGTTGCAATTTATCTATATAATATGTATTCACAACTTTTATGTTGCAGAACTACTCGACAAACAGCAGCTCATCGGATGAAGTTGCTAAAGCTCGGACGGCTAAATTGACAGACAAAGAAACTATTTTTACAAAGATACTTGATAGAAGAATTCCTGCAGATATTTTATATGAAGATGAAGAGGTATGTTTGGAAACAGGTTATATTTGTATATTTATTCAATATATCATAGGATATACACATTTATCTTAGTGGAATGTCTTACTGAGTGGATTAGAGCGCAGCTTCTGTGCGGAGACCCGGTTCAATCTGTGGTGAAGCCAAGGAGTTTTTTCTGTCTGGGGTCTAAAGAAAAATCCTAAACTGAACAGTTTGTGAGCACAGCCTTGTGGTACTAAATTTCACAGGTCATGCTTCTATCTTCAACCGTGTTCAGTCACTGAGCCTAGACAGGTGAGTGTGTTTATCAGCAGAACCATCAGTTATACTTGATATCTGTTGACTGAGCACTTGGGTCTGCAGTGCAATGATGCTTTGTACCCTATCTTTACAGAAGTGTTGGTGGGGGAAAATGTAGTGATCTTGTGTGTGCTTGTTCTAATGCACTTTGTAAACTGTTATTCATTTGATTAAGGCTGTTCTTGATGTCGTCGCTCATGGAGAACAACTACAGCAATAGCTAACAACTTGCAAACATTTATTAACTGTTTGCGTAGAATAAGAAGGACTGACGTATGTTAGGGTCACAAATGAGAAGCGTATGAAGAGAACGAGGCAGATAGGACAGACCTCTGAGAAAACCAGAGGGAATATAAGAAGAAGAGCGCTTTCGGGGCACTGTTGATAAGGAAAGCAGGCTTTCACGCAAAAATCAGCCAGAAGCGCAATACAAGGAGCCCTGACTACGCCTGAATTCATAGCGGGCGAACATAGAAGAAGAATAGTGAATTATTACATTTTTTTGTCACAGCATTCCCAAGAACACCATCTTACCACCGCTTTTACAATCTTGTATTCTTTATGTAAGGATCCTACTGTCATTAACCACACATTTTGCTTACCGGCTTTCTCACTGAAGAACCAACATTTCCTTAACTTGTAACATATATACAGTGTCATACTTCAGGCTATGTTAGATCCCCTTCCCTCCACAACATAAGGTCGACTAGCTCTGACTGGCTATCACAACATTCCTGTTTAGTGGGGCTGGTTTTTGTACGTGTTTAATGGAACACCCAAGGTTTTGCAAATTTATGAGTCCATTGTTATTTATTGATGAAAAATGTTAATAATACAGATATTCCTTATTTGTTAAACTTGTAACATAATATAACATTGATTTAGCATGTTGTGTTGTTTTTAACATGAATTAGTCATTATACAACAATACTGGAATGCGAGAATCACGCGACGGTTGTGGTCTTAGTTCCTAGAATTTTTACCTGAGCCCGCTGGTCTTATGTTTTCGGAGGTCACGGTTAAATGTAAGTACAATATTTTTCCAAATAAACATCAGGATTATAAGTTAGAATTAGATTTTCACGTTATTAATATGTTTTAATATTACTATTAATATCACACGATTACTATTATTATTCGTATAGTTATTGGTTACTAAACTATTGTCATTGCACTTCGGGCAGACCCATAGGTGCTCAGTCTTCCCCAACAGATATAGAAGAGTATGCATACTGATGGTTCTCGTGGCTCGCTGATTAAACACACTCCTCTGCCCCTAAGGCATCCAGCTCTACTTGTACACAGGGTAACTCCAAACTGCCTAAATGGCTGGATCGATTCAACATCTATGTTAGTGTCGTTATATTCGTATAATTATTATAATCGCCACATGGTGCCCACGCCTCCCCAGTCAGAGGTGCCAAAGTAAACAAAAAGGTTGGACAATTCTGATCTATGGTTTACAAGGTATTGTTCTAAGTCTGGCTCTGCCTCCAGCAGTAGATAGTCTCTCTTAGGAAGGACCAACAGAAACAACGCTTCAGAACAAACTATGAGGGACCAGTGAAGACCTCAAGCACACCACCCTGTCTATGACACATAACGGAGTAGTTGCATAGCAGAAGTTGAATGCAGAAGAAAAGTGGTTATGCTAGAGTTAATGAAGCAGATGTAATATGAAGTGACTAATTTGACTGACTTTGTGTGTTCATCAGTGCATGGCATTCTCAGATGTCAGTCCATAGCTCCGGTGCACTTTCTAGTGATTCCTAAGAAAGTCATTCCAATGCTCAGTCTAGCGTCCAGCTCTGATCAACTGGTAAGTTCATTAAGTCAATATGTTGCAGTGTTTATTTCATTTTCTCTAATCTTGTTTTGCCTCACAGCGTCAGGATAAGAAGAGATTTACAGAACTGACTTTTGTGTGTGCTTTATAAATTATGTTATTTACCGCCTCTGTTATTTCTTAGGTCCACCTTTTGCATGGATGGCATTTTACTTTGTATCCGCTGTATTGGAGTAGTATTGTTCTTTGAGGCTTGTCTGTCTGCTTATGTGTCTGAAGCATTTAATGTGCTGTTTATTGATGAAGTTTAGTACTGATGTTGTACCCACTTTTTTCCTGATATGTCTTCATTTCTAAACCAGTCTCTTCTTGATACTCCCAGCATTTTGCGTGGACACTTCCTCCTTGTCGTGACTAGTTTTCTTCTATCATTTGATGTCAGCGTCCAGGTTTGGCACTGATAGCATAATGTTGGGAGAAGCTCACAAATATCGATTATGGGGAAGAATGGATACCGATGCCTTCAATATACAGGAACACTTTTCCACCATCATTAAATTTGACAAAAGTTGCAAAGAGAGGAATCCCGTGGCGTTGGATGCAGACGTTAAGGCTGTCATTGAAGAAAACTGCAATGAAGGTGCCGTTGTGATTTATACGGATGGATCGGTAGTTCGTCACGAAAAGTCCGCATGGGCCTTCTCTGCAAGCTCATGTGGCAGAACGGTCCATGAGGCCTGTGGTGCATTTCGTATGACAACAAGCAGCATGACAATGGAGTACTGGCTGACTAATGCTTTACGTTGGCTGGAGTCACAAAACTACACTCATGCAGGCATTCTGAGTGATTCATTGAGTATGATCCGCAAGGTAGAGGCTGGTTCGTGCGCAGGCAATGGACTGAATCACTACAAGCGTCAACAATTTGCGGAATCACACTTATCTTCGTTTCGGGGGACATGGGTGTTGTTGGCAATGAGAGCAGACAGGCTGGCTGGCTCTGCCACCATATCAGAGGGCCAGCCAATGGATAGAGCTGATATTTTGAATGCCCTCATAGAGTGTGGCCGCAAAGAAGATTTTCATTTAAACCAATCCATGTCAACTACTAGATTTCAGGAGCTGGGTTTGAAGATTGTAGTAGCAAGAAAAGAACAGCATAACAGGTACGTGAGTAGGCTCATCAATCAAAATTGAACTGGTACGGTCAGTCGCTGGACGCTGTTGGAGATATTGCGAAGGAGATCGGAGCACCTATGGACATGTCCGGAGTACAATGAAGATATTCCAAACTGAAACTGTTGGGAGAAAGACTATGTTGGACAATGCTCTTTTAGTGTTTCATGTTGACATGTTTGCATTTCAAAATTGGTGCCATTTATCCTATGATTTGATTTGCTTTATTGCATCTATATTGGATTTCATTAGTTATTCTTCCATTTACTGGAAAAATGATCCCTAGTTATTTTATGATCCCTTTTTTTATTTTATGATCCCTTGGTTTATTTTAATGGATGTTTCTCGATGCGTTTATACATAAACATTGTGCTTCTGTTTACAAAATTTTGTTGTCTCTGTTTCCTAGTTGCTGGGACATCTTCTTCTGGTTGCTAAGAATACAGCAGAAAAGTTGGGACTTAAAAATGGGTACAGAGTAGGTAAGTGTTGGAAGTTAGGGTTTTATAAAGGGAGATGTGAGTGAGAATGTGTAGTTTATAAAGGGAGATTGAATTAGGTGTATTTTATAAAGGGAGATTAAATTAGGTGTATTTTATAAAGGGAGATTAAGGGAGAATGTGTAGTTTATAAAGGGAGATTGAATTAGGTGTATTTTATAAAGGGAGATTGAATTAGGTGTATTTTATAAAGGGAGATTGAATTTGGTGTATTTTATAAGGGAGATTAAGGGAGAATGTGTAATTTATAAATGGAGATTGAATGAGAATGTGTAGTTTATAAAGGGAGATTGAATTTGGTGTATTTTATAAAGGGAGATTAAGGGAGAAGGTGTATTTTATAAAGGGAGATTAAGGGAAAAGGTGTAGTTTATAAAGGGAGGTTATAAAGAGCCTGTTACAACAGGTTACAACAGTCTGTCAGAGTGTACCAAGAAGAAGAGGGGCAGAAGTTGTTAGAGGTTCCTTTATTTTCATTCACTTGAAATATTGTTTATATATATTTATTGTTATCTTTGCCCTATCTTGGAAGTGTTATCAGTCACGAAGGTGAAGCTGGATCTGATTAACAAAGAAAACAATATGGCACAAAGAGCATTCATGACCCTTCAGACGGTCTGGAAATCAGCCTAATACAACATCAGAAACAAGATTAATATATACCGCAGCTGAAATTAAACTAAACGCTGAGAGCCATACTGAGAAGGGTATCGGAGCACTAAACTAATGGCATCTTAGAACTAGAGTCTATTCTACTTCTTTATTTGTCCTGATAAAGGAATTTGTTAAGCTGTGTGCTATCAATTTTACGGATCAGAATGTTGGAAAGTACTAGAACAAGATATGTTGAAACTTTCTACCTTCCATACAACTTGTCTGAGAAAGATCTTATGTGTTTCAGTTTCAGTTTGGATTATCTTCATTGCACTCCGGACATGTCCATAGGTGCTCCGATTTCCTTCACAACATCTCCAACAGCGTCCAGTGACTGACTGTACCAGTTCGATTTTGATTGATGAGCCTACTCGTATACCTGTCGTACTTTTCTTTTCTTGCCACACCAATCTTATGTGTGTTCTGGTCAAATACTATCTCTAATCAAGAATCGCTTGCACAGTGTCAACAAGAGAATATGAGCATCATCATCCAAAAGAGACACTGGAGATGGATCGGACATGTGATACACATGGAGACTAACTCTGTCATGAAAACTGCACTGAGATTGTCATGAAAACTGCACTGAGATGGACACCAGAAGGTAAATGAAAATGTGGAAGACCCAAAACAACCTGGAGGAGAAAAGTAGAACAAGAACTGACAAAAATAAATCTCAACTGCAACACAATACAGAGGACGGCCATGAATAGAGAAGAGTGGTGTGCACTTGTTGTTGCCCTAAACACCAGGGACGTCACAGACTAGAGAGAGATTCAATGTTATTGTTTCTATAAATTTCAGTCTTGTAGCTCACACATAATCTGTATTTTTTATAATTTTTCGAGCACCTATGAACCTACCAGGAGTGCAATGTTGATGATCATCACTGAACTGAAGGGTCTAAAGCCAAAGGAGTGGCTTCATTGTATCAGGTTTTTACCCCATATGACTCAGTCCCTCTCTGCACAAATTTTGTTTGTTTATTTTTTTTTTTCGTTCTTCTCGATCATTTTAATCATTCTTATTTGTGATATATAAACAGTCTTTGCCAATAACGATTAGAACGTTGCGTCCCAGTTAGGCCCCTACTAATGTAGGACGAGCGCATCCAAAACGAAAGTTTTCGACCTCCTGCAGAAATGGTATGCCACCTGCCAAAAGTATTTAAAAAAGCACGAACTCTGTAGCTAATGCAACAATCCTAAAGGTCTCTGGAAAAAATGCACTCCGGATTAAAACCTACCACCTTCGGAATGCAAGACAAAAGCTTAACAACTTAGCCACAGAGACCCCTCCTAGTACTACCTAACAACTTAGCCACAGAGACCCCTCTAGTTCTACTCTACAACTACCTAACAACTTAGCCACAGAGACCCCTCCTAGTTACTACCTAACAACTTAGCCACAGAGACCCCTCCTAGTTACTACCTAACTTCTTACAACTACCTAACAACTTAGCCACAGAGACCCTCCTAGTTACTACTAACTTCTACAACTACCTAACAACTTAGCCACAGAGACCCCTCCTAGTCACTACCTAACTTCTTACAACTACCTAACAACTTAGCCACAGAGATCCCTCCTAGTCACTACCTAACTTCTTACAACTACCTAACAACTTAGCCACAGAGACCCCTCCTAGTTACTACCTAACTTCTTACAACTACCTAACAACTTAGCCACAGAGACCCCTCTAGTTACTCTAACTCTACAACTACCTAACAACTTAGCCACAGAGACCCCTCCTAGTCACTACCTAACTCTACAACTACCTAACAACTTAGCCACAGAGACCCTTCCTAGTCACTACCTAACTTCTTACAACTACCTAACAACTTAGCCACAGAGACCCCTCCTAGTCACTACCTAACTTCTTACAACTACCTAACAACTTAGCCACAGAGATCCCTCCTAGTCACTACCTAACTTCTTACAACTACCTAACAACTTAGCCACAGAGACCCCTCCTAGTTACTACCTAACTTCTTACAACTACCTAACAACTTAGCCACAGAGACCCCTCCTAGTTACTACCTAACTTCTTACAACTACCTAACAACTTAGCCACAGAGACCCTTCCTAGTCACTACCTAACTTCTTACAACTACCTAACAACTTAGCCACAGAGATCCCTCCTAGTCACTACCTAACTTCTTACAACTACCTAACAACTTAGCCACAGAGACCCCTCCTAGTTACTACCTAACTTCTTACAACTACCTAACAACTTAGCCACAGAGATCCCTCCTAGTCACTACCTAACTTCTTACAACTACCTAACAACTTAGCCACAGAGACCCTTCCTAGTCACTACCTAACTTCTTACAACTACCCAACTAAGTCGTAGCAGGACTGAATGTATTAATGTGACCCATATAATTGCTTTGTACTTTCAGTGATCAACAATGGTCCCGATGGGTCCCAATCTGTTTATCATCTTCACATTCACGTCCTTGGAGCTCGCCAGTTAGGATGGCCACCTGGTTAACGAGTTTAGTAATAAATAGATTTTACTGTGTATATATTGATGTGTAACCAGATGGTTCGGATAATATCTTAATGTTAAAAGAGCTAGGAAGGCATAGACAGACCTGGAGAAGAGGCTGGAGGCTGATATTAAAAGGATAGGTAAAACATGGAAAGAATTTGAAGAGATGACAGAGAGGAAGACCTGGAAGAAGTTTGTTGAAGACATGTGCTCCGTTGATGAAGAAGAAGAATGAAGAAAAGAGCTTGCCATTTAGGATGCTCATTGTGTACAATCACAGCTTCCTGTATTCATATTTCTTCACTTCTAGTGTATCCTTTGCTTGATAAATACCGTTTGGTGGAAACGTTATGGTACTTTGTAAAAACTACAGTACTTTATTTTTACGTGTTTCACCATTGTATTCATCTTTCTTTTCTCAATCCTGGTTTGCCTCACAGCGTCAGGATAAGAAGAGATTTCTAGAACGAGCCCTAGTGTGCGCTTCAAAAATAGTGTCTTTCGTTGCCTCTTTTGTCTCTGAGATCCAATGTATCGGAGCAACATCACTCTTTGAGGCGCACTGTCTGTTGGTAGTCTGCTTATGTGGCTGAACCATTTCTTCTTCTTCTTCTTTGCGTTCGTTCTTTATGACCAATTTTAATCACTCTTTGTGATATGTTTGATCTTTGCCAGAACGTGTATACGTTGCATATTGGTTTGATAGGCCCCTAACGCATAGACTTCTACACGCTTAGGACACATGCATCCGATTTCAGCCAAACCTCCTTAGTCGCCTCTTACAACATGCGTGGCAGGTAACAGTGGTTCTATTCTTTACACCCCAAATTTGGGCCCGGTAACCACTCGGGCGTAGCTGAACCATTTAATGTGTTGTTTCTTGATGTTCAGTACTGATGTTGTACCCACTTTTTCCTGATGTCTTCATTTCTAAATCAGTCTCTTCTTGATACTCCCAGCATTCTGTGTAGACACTTCATCTCTGGCATGACTAGTTTTCTTCTATCACTTGATGTCAGCATCCAGATTTGGCACTGATAGCATAACGTGGAAAGATTTTGTTCAACATTGCTCTTTTTGTATTCATGGTGACATTGTATTCATAATGTCGATTAACTCAATTTGGAAAATAAAATTGCTGTTGGAGCAGGCAGACTGTTACATATGTTTGATAGAACACTGTAAGTTTGATTATAATTTTACATAATTCTATGAATCCATGATTATTACTTGATAAAAAAGTGTTAATAATACTGATACTTCTTTGTGTTCAATTTAATTTGTGACATAATATAACTTTGTTTTCTCGTGTAGTGTTGTTTCTAAAATGAATTGCTCTAATAATATGGAATGCAAGTGTTACATGATGAGGATGATTTATGAGAGTTTGCACTTGAGCTTGCCGGCCTTGTGACTATAGGTGGCTGTATACATGAATGTAGGAAAGGAAATCAATGCAAGAACAGGAATGGCAGCTGCAACATTCAAATCGTTAGACAACATATGAAGATCATTGGCTTACAGGACACAGACTAAAATCAATATCATCATCATCATCAAGTAGCTTGTCCGTTCAGGAACTTGGCTCCATGACAGCATTCCTGAAAAACTCTCTGTTCTGTGCAAGTTGACTGGCGTCAGCAGCAGTCATTCTCAGATCGTTGATGACATCCTGCACCCATCGTCTTCCTCTCGTTCTTCTTCCAGGCACCATTCTTAATATCAATATATACACATCAAATGTGCTCTCAGTCCTACAGTATGGATCAGAGACATGGAAAACAAGACAGACAGTCGCATAAGAGGCTTTAGGGGGAAAATGTCTCAGAAGAATTCTCCGAATTCGCTGGGACAAGAGAATACCAAATACTGAGATAACCCGGCGCACAAGCATCAACAAGGAAATAAAATGTGGGAGATGGAAGTGGTGGGGACATACATTAAGAATGCAGAAGACCAGACACCACATGTGGCAGAGACCAACATCCACATGTGGCAGAAGACCAGACATCCACATGTGGCTTTGAAATGGAATCCGGGATGCAAGAGAGGTAGCGGTCAACCTAGAGAGACATGAAGACGAAATGTAGACAGAGAAAGAGAAGTGACGGGAAAGACATGGAACTAAAACGACATGCCTTGTTGGTAGCAGTATCTCACCCATGTTGTCGGTGCCCCAAGGGAGCAAAGAATAGTAATACTACGACCTACAAGGCATGTTGTAAGGCGACTGAGGCAGGAGCCTAGGGAAGCTACCCTAGTAACTAAAAATCACAGCAGAAATCAGATGTGCTGGCCTACTTGTAGGCGCATAACTGGCACAGCGTACAATCGCTCTTAGCTTAGGATCACATACAAATTAAAAAGAGTGGTTTAACAAGTGGTCGATATGGAACATTCGAAGAAGAATAGGCAATAGTTTGGCAGAGTGTACCGCATCACTGAATTAAAACAAAAGCATTGACGAAAATACTTTGAGATTTAGCCTAATTCTCATGAACATCAAAGAAGAACAAGATGTACATAAAAATAAAATGGCCAGTACAAGTCAGTTAGTCACGATAAAGTTTATTCTGAAAATCAATCCATGCAAAAGTTACGTTTTTTTAATTGTGGGACATTTTTCATTTGTTTGGATTAATGATGTGGGAAATTTCTGTTTGGATTCAAATAGGACATTTTTGGCTAGTTTGGATTTTTCTTCTTCCTCATTCGTTCTCATACTCCTGCTAGTTATAGCAGGATGCAGTTCGGTGAACGGAATGAGTTGTCTCGCAGTTTTTAGTGGGAGCTGTGGTATCTGCATCTTTCGGACCAACACATTCAACTTCAGCATATCTTTTTTTAGAGTACCGGGTTAGCTTCTCCCTCTTCATTCTCCACAAAGCCAGACTTCTTGATAGTTGTCAGTTTCTGGGGCCATCACAAGGAGGCGGAGTGGAGCCTAAGCTTTGTTCTTACGTTGATCCTGACGCTAGTGGTCAGCTATGAGTCGCTGACTGCTACAAACTTATGCAGCTTGTGTGAAGTCCCCAGAATGTGGACGAAGCATCTGGCTGAGGAATTTGTTTAGATTTTATTTTAAAAGATGCCATTTTCCCGTTTCTTTAGATTTAAAAAAAAGAAATTTCTTTTCGATTCAAGATCCTGTCTCTGGATTTTAAAAATCACAAAAAAATGTTTTTATTAAAGATGAGGACATGGGTACTGTGAGCAAGTGGACTTTGGGATGGCTTCTGCAGCGTAGGACGGAGCATGCATGGGAATACCCAATGTACCACAACATCAATCTAATAAAATAATATTTACTGGTTAGCTTCCAAATGAAGATTAAAGAACATTTCAGTGAAAAAGGAGACAAAAATTGAGCTTATTAATTGTATGCATTAGTAGTAATGGCGAAACACGTTAAAAACAAAATACTGTAGTTTTACAAAATACAAAAACAATACACAGCAACGTTTCGACCAAAAAGTCTTTATCAAGCAAAGAATACAACAGAAGTGAAGAAATTCACTTCTTACCGATTCACAAAACATATCGATATAGGTGGAGACTGCAGTAAAACTATGTAAAATGGTGAAACATGTAATAACAAAGTACTGTTATTTTAAAAATACAATGACAATGCACAGCGTTTGACCAAAAGGCCTTTATCAAGCAAACGATAAAACAGGAGTGACAAATTTCACAGCACACTACGTATAGACTACGATAGAGATGACCGCTGGAATATCTCTATGGTAGTCTATATATAGAACATAGAATCAGACAATAAATTCCTAACGTTGTGTATTGTTATTTGTAAAACTACAGTACTTTGTTTTTATGTGTTTCGCCATTGCTACATAGTTTTACTGCAGCCTTGTCTTCTATCGATAATGCATTAGTAGTAACATTTACGACATAATATCGGGGAGCGCCGTTTAATGGCACTAGCCATTAAATTCCTCAGGCTCTCGTCTCAAACCACCATAAAAAGCGATACTACAGGCAGTAACGACAGTTTAAAGATTTTTTTTTATCTGCTTAGTTCTATCTCTGAGTTCACCATTTGTAATCATATCATCTCAGTCCCTCTTATTACTGCGGTTCAAAAACGTTGCATTACCACGGACCCCCATTTTAATACATATTGCTGCCACTGACCTCCAAAAGTTTCTATCTATGAAAATGGACAGGAATGAATTATCTTCGTGTTACAATAGTAAACAATGTTCTCAGACTGCGGGAAACTTCAAATGATCTTTCGTTTTGTCTTGTCAGACATTTAGACTCCGGTCTCGTCCGGGTCCTTTGATTTCACAGCAAAACTAGTTGACCATTGTTTTTATACAAATTTTTAAAATGTATATTTCTGTTTGAAATGTCAAAGATCATAATATTTCTTCAAGCGCTTGAGACCCCCTGTGAGTACACTTTCTATAGGACCTTGTGTCAAAAGCTTCAATTTTGTTTTTTGATGTTTGTGTTATGATCCACGATTCGTATCCATATGTTGCCACAGGGAATATGCATGTCCACGGAAGTCTTATTTTTGTTACTTGTGTCGTGCCATAGTTTCTTCATGCTAGCCACCCTCTGGAAAGCCATGGCTAGTCTTCTAACTTCTTTCTTACAATCTCCATTGTTGGTAATTATAGAGCCAAGATATTCAAAATAAGCTACCGCCTGAGTTGTTACGGGCCCAAATTTGGGGTGTAAAGAATAGAACCACTGTTACCTGCCATGCATGTTGTAAGAGGCGACTAAGGAGGTATGTCTGAAATTGGATGCATGTGTCCTAAATGTGTAGAAGTCTATGCATTTAGGGGCCTACCAAACCAATGTGCAACGTATACATATTCTTGACAAAGATCAAACATATCACAAAGAGTAATTAAAATTGGTCGTAAAGAACGAATGCAAAGAAGAAAAAATAAGCTACGAGTTAAGTTAAAACAAGAAATAATAACTTCCAACTTATGTAATAATAGATATACAAGAAGGCAAGTAACACTGATAAAAAGGAAATTAGGCCTTCAAGCAAAACTCAGTCAAAAGTACCATACCAGGGGCACTAACTATGCCTGAATTCATCATATCAAGCGAACATACGAAGAAAACATACAACACAATTATGATATTTTAACATATAAAAACTAAACATAAGTAATACTGTTACCACAACAATACAAGTTTTTATACAATTTGTACATTGTTTTGGATACCTGTCGGTATAGTCTTCAGATTTTCATTTAATGATATGTTTGGAATGTTATGTTCTTAAAACAGTTACTTAAAGCTGTACGTAAAATATTACGATGAAACATTTACAATGCATTACAATAGTTATTTATTTTTTTACACAAAAGGAACATTGGTATCTTCTACTTCTTGGAACGCTCCATATCGACCATTTGTTAACCACTCTTTATGATCTGTATGTGATCTGAGTCTTCTTCTTCAACACTCCATATCGACCACCTGTCAACCACTCTGTGAATTGGATGTGATCTGAATCTAAGAGCGATAGTATGTTGTGCCAATTATGTGCCTATGAGTAGGCCAGCGCATTCAATTTCTGCAATGCTTTTTATTTACTAGTGTAGCTTCTCTAGGTCCTACATCAGTAGCCTTTCACGATATGCCTTGTAGGTCACAGTGGTACTATTCCTTGCCCCCCTTGCAAGCCTCGGCCTCACAGTATAAGAGATAATACAGAGTTAGGATCATATTTTGTTTTTTCATTGACATCGGCACACAATGGGTGATGTCAACATCACACCGTCAGCCTTTACTTTATAGTGCTTTTTCTGGTACTCGATGCTAGGTTGACCTGAGAGCCACTACGATCAGGAAAAAATTCCACGCCCACTGTGGAGTTGAACCCGGACCACTAGCTTAAGAAGCGAGTTCACTAACAACTATGCTACTGCAGCTCTCATTTACTTAAATCTGTGTGTTAAACATTGTGATGAAACATTTGCAATGCAAAACTTTCATTTATGTGCCAGTTCTGACGTATTGCTACAGAAGTTCAGCTGGTGAACAGAAAAAACACTTTAAAGAAACTCATAGTGTCTCTGAAGTGCTTTGATATAGACACCACGTGCTGGGAATCCCTTGTGCAAGATCGTCAAATGTGGCGCTGTAACTACACAAGAGGAACCCACATAGCTGAGATATCATAGTGCCATTGAGGCACAGAGAAAGCGAGCTGCGTGAAAAGACCAGACACACAACACCCACATGTCTAACCTCAATCATGTATACCCCACCTGTGGTAGTGGATTGTGTTTGAGGATTCAACTCTACATTCACCTCCACACACACCAGAGAGGTGCAGCAGCACACACCTGAGCCTGTTGTCATCATTGCTTGCAATGAACGGCTATTAATTGCTACAAATCATAATAAATAATATACTAATATTTCTTTTTTTCCCCAGCTCCCTATGGGGTACAGGTCTTCAACATGCATCATTCTTTTCCATCTCAAGCTATCCTTTTCATGTCACAGTTTTCTTCTTTTTTTTTCTTTCTTTTCTCTAATCTTGTTTTGTCTCACAGCGTCAGGTTAATGGTTTGTAAATCAAATAGATTTCAATATGGTCTGTAAATCAAATAGATTTCAATATAGTTTGTAACTTGCACAGAACAGAGAGTTTTTCAGGACTGCTGTCATGGGAGCCAAGTCCGGAAGGGACAAGCTACTAGATGATGATAGTTTGTAAATGAAATAGATTTCAATATAGTTGGTAAATCAAATAGATTTCAGTATGGTTGGTAAATCAAATAGATTTCAGTATGGTTGGTAAATCAAATAGATTTCAGTATGGTTGGTAAATCAAATAGATTTCAGTATGGTTGGTAAATCAAATAAATTTCAATATGGTTTGTAAATGAAATAGATTTCAATATGGTTTGTAAATGAAATAGATTTCAATATGATTTGTAAATGAAATAGATTTCAATATGGTTTGTAAATCAAATAAATTTCAATATGATTGGTAAATCAAATAGATTTCAATATGGTAAATGAAATAGATTTAATATGTTAAATAGAATAGATTTCAATATGGTTTGTAAATGAAATAGATTTCAATATACTTTGTAAATCAAATAAATTTCAATATGATTGGTAAATCAAATAGATTTCAATATGATTGGTAATTCAAATAGATTTCAATATAGTTGGTAAATCAAGTAAACTTCAAAATGACATTGATTTTTTTTTCACTCAAAATAAAAAAATTGATTTTGTAAAAACAAATACATTATATATAAAGTTCTACACAAAAAATGTAAAATGACAACAGAATGTTGAACCTGAGTTGGAACATGAGGACTATCATCATAGCACTCTGGACACATCCTTAGGTGCCCCAATCCCCATCTCAACAAATCTAGCAGCGTCCAGTGGACCAACACGCAAGTTCAATGTTGATTAACCAATCTTTTTGCATATTTGGATGTGTGACACCCATCTCTCTCAATCAGGTCAATGAGTAGGATTCACAACCCTGAAACTCCTCTGGTTGAAAAGACTCTCCAAACAGTTCTTACACCAGAGCATGTCTTGTAGGACTGAACTCTCCTTGGGGAGCTGAGAGATGTGGCCACACCCAATCAATCCGAAAACTTTGCTTTAAGGAGATCGGACTGACATGTGGACACACCCAGTAATCTGAAAACTATGTTTTAGGGAAACCTAACAGACCTGAGGCTGCCCAGTTTGTGGTCTACATTGGTTAACAAAAAGTGTCTACAGGCGAAGCATTGACTTCATTGTACCAGGTTTCCCCATATGACTCTGTCCCTGTCAGCTGAAATGGCATGTCACCTGCCAGAGTGTTGTACAAAGCATGAACTCTGTAGCTTCAGTAATAATCCTAGGAATCTCATGAAAATAATTGCACATGTGTCTTGGTCCAGACTCAAACTCACAACCTTCAGAATGACAGGCAAACATCTTAACTACTTTACCACAAAGACCCCCCCCTACAATGAATTTTTTGGGTCCTTTTCAGATCCAGAAGCACTTGAGCTTTCAGCACTTCGGCTTAGTGCCATGGACATCGTAACCCTTCGGTTTGGTGCCACGAGCGCCATAAATCTGGAGAACCTGTGATTTTTCTGCCAGCCCACAGAATTGAACCACACTCACAGAGGGCTTGTCACCCGTCATCCAACATGCTGGGCAGGACAATGAATTAAATATATGACTAAAGATCACCGAAGAAGAAATCCATCATGAAATGAAAACACTTTTTTTTACTTTTACCACCTATAGTGGAGCGTCTGGCGAATGGATCAGAGCACGGCTCCCATGTGGGAAGCCCCGGGTTCAATTCACGGTGAGGCCAAGGAGTTTTTCCTGTCACGGACGTAAAGAAAACATCATAACCTCAACAGTTTCGCATCGGCTGCACTAGGCATGCGGCCATTAAATTCCACAGGCTCACGTCCTCCCTGTCCTACACTGCCCAAAAAGCGGTATTACAGGCAGTAACGATAGTTTGTTTTATACCATCTATTTGGAAAAAAAAGATATAGAAAGTTGAAATAAAAACAGAAAATGCCAGATAAACATTAAGAAAACAACTCAAATGGCAGTAAGAAACATCATGCCACGTAGACCAACAAAAACAATCAAAATTAACACAGGACTATTATCAAAATTTGAGCAGAATAGAACAATTGTCATTCTGTCTCTCAGACAAGGACAAAATCGACTTCATAGCCACAAGTTAATCGCCATTGCTACATAGTTTTACTGCAGTATTCCAGTATATCGATAATACTATTAGCAAACAAGTTTACAAAAATTCAAGATTGGCAATTTAGTCATGTGTACTGGTAACCTCAGACTGCAGATAAGTTTGAGTTTGTAATATATTCATTGCACTCCAGACATGTCCATAGGTGCTCCAATCTCCTTTGCAATATCTCCAACAGCGTCCAGCGACTGACCGTATGAGATCAATGTTGATTGATGAGCCTACTCATATACCTGTTATGCTGTTCTTTTCTTGCTACTCCAATCTTCACT
Source organism: Arion vulgaris (assembly GCA_020796225.1). NCBI lineage: Eukaryota > Metazoa > Mollusca > Gastropoda > Stylommatophora > Arionidae > Arion > Arion vulgaris. Next base: position 38,154,232 of record CM036755.1, read on the forward strand.
TCAAGTTCTTGCAATCTAGTAGTTGATGTGGATTGGTTTAAATAAAAATCCTCTTTGCGGCCACTCTTTGATAGTGTTAAGAATGTCAGCTTTATCCATTGGTTGACCCTCTGATATGGTTGCAGAGCCAGCCAGCCAGCCTGTTTCCTCTCTCATTTTCATCAACACCCCATGTGCTCCAGAATGAAGATGAGTGTAATTCTGCAAATCACATACTCCAAGACCATCCTGAATACGATACCCTGATGCAAACTTACTGGCATAGTGAAACAATACTGGGGAGAAAAAACAGCACAGACCTCTGTGTGAGCTACAAAAGATGGTGAAGTTTATACAAAAGACAACATTGAATAAATATACAATAATTCAAACAAACAAAAGAAAAGAAGAATATCGAACAACATTATGACTAGACATGACAATAGAAAAACATGGATTCATAATCGCCAAAAAAATCAAAAATCAATTATTTGCATTTTAAAGTGATCATTTAGAGACAATTTGGGATTTTGTATCCATGGATATTCATATTCTTCTCTTATTATTCATATATTCTTATGCATCATGGATATTCTATGATAGTGGATATTCATACTGAATTCTTCTGCATCCGTGAATTATACTTATTCTTCATCCATGCACATTATACTCCAATTTGTCTCCACAGTTGTCACTACATTATACCTTAAGTATTGTTCAGCATTTCGACTTCCTACCAAGCCCCACTGCCCCCAATTTTCTATGATATTAAAATCTTTCTCCCCACATTAAGCAAGAAGTGCCAAACCCCGGGCAGCAAACAATAGAAGAAAACTAGTAACGACAGAGATGAAGGGTCTATGAAGAATGCTGGGAGTATCAAGAAAAGACTGGTTTAGAAATGAAGACATCAGGAAAAAAGTGTGTACAACATCAGTACTAAACTTCATAAAGAAACAACAAATTAAATGTTTTGGTCACATAAGCAGATTACCAACAGACATTGCACCTCAAAGAGCAATGCTACTCGATACAGTGGATACAAAGCAAAAGGCTGTCACGCAAAGGTGGACCTCATAAATAACAGAGGCGGAGAAAAACACTATTTATGAAGCGCACACAAAAGCCCATTCTAGAAATCTTATCCTGATGCTTTGAGGCAAAACAGGACTAGAGGAAACAAAATCCACCTCTCTACTAACAATTATACAGTTTGCATTTGCAAAAATTGTAAAGATCTCATTTACAAATTCATTAACACAAAAAATTATACAGTGCTCCTTTTCAACATTAATCTCACCAAAAAATGTGAACGAAAATTGTGGCATTTAATTTACAGGACTTAGTAATCAACCACAGTAAACGAGTCATCGATTTTCTAGACACCCCTTATACGTTCAGTAGTTTACCATTGTTTATCTTCTTCTTCAAGCGCTTCATATCGACCACTTGTTAACCACTCTTTGTGATCTGTATGTGATCTTAGCCTAAGAGCGATTGTTCGTTGTGTCAGTTATGCGCCTACAAGTAGGCCAGCACATCCGATTTCTGCTACGCTTTTTATTCACTAGAGTAGCTTCCCTAGGCCCCTACCTCAGTCGTCTCTTACAACATGCCTCGCAGCTCGCAGTGTTACTATTCTTTGCTCCCTGTGCGAGCCCCAGCACCACACAGGCAGCCATCGCTTTCTGAAAGATGATGTCTATTTTACGTTCATAAAATTACAAGCTAACAAATTTGCTTTCAAACTTGCCTGCAGCGGAGTTTGAACCAGGCACAGGTTATGATAGAGCTCACTACTGCTTAACTATTGGCTACCGAATTGAAAAACGGATTATGGCTGAATTTAAGTCATATTTTCACATTGCAGGTGTATGTACAAATTCACCTGCAGTTTCCTTAATTATTAACTGATTTTTATGAGTAATATATCATTTTGTAGGTAAATGAATTTTCTTTAAGATAGATCTATAACAAATACACTGTGGGCTCTAGCGGATGATGGGAGCCAATCAGTGAAGCTACAGAAACATAAAAAATGTACACTTCTCATTGAAGGAATTCATCAGAATAGCTATATTGATCTCATTTACTACAACAGTTATATATTTCAGCTTGTACAAATTCACAATCAAATTTAATCATCTTTTATTGGAGAAATTTACAACCAAAGTTGCACAGCAACTTTTCATTTACAAAAGTTGGATGTCTTTAATTAACAAAAATTGCACAGCTTTCATTTGTAAAATATTGCACAGACCTCCTTTAAGAAAGTTGCACATATCTCCTTTCCAAAAGTTGCACAGCTTTCATTTACAAAAAATGTTATACAGCTCTCATTTACAAAAGTAGCACCAATCTCCTTTACAGAAATTGTACAGCTTTCATTTATAACAGTTGCACAGATCTCCTTTACAACAGTTGCACAGCTCTCATTTACAAAAATTGCACACAGATTTCCTTTACAAAAGTTAAAACTTCATACAAATTGCATTTACAAAAGTTATCCAGTTTTCGCTGAGAAAAACTGCACAGATCTCCTATACAGCTCTTGTTAACAGATTCATCATTAAACTTGTTAGTTGACATTAACTGAATCCAGAACTGTCAACGACTCACAACCCTCATGTCACATCTCAAATGTCTCATACCAGCGGCGGCAGTCTGGCCTTCTCTCTGCAAGTCTGGATTGTGGCTCTAAGCATAAACTGTTTACGAGACAGTTCTCTTACTCTCTGTAATATGGGAAAAGATATTGTTACAAAAGGACATTATCGATATAAGGAAGACTGCAGTTAAAAACTATGATTGCACTATATTCTATGCTCTAACTCCTGTGGACAGCGCCACACTATGTGACTTAGTTGATGCTTCAACTTGGGGGGGACCAAAGCGAGCCCACCACTCATGTAAAAGACTTAAACTAGCAGTTGTGATTTCCTATCGCCCAAACCCAAGAGGAAAGACTAACTAACTAACACTAAAGGCTTTTTATACTAAAAACAAATGACTTGTAAAAACATGGCTTTGCCTGGTTCACTAAGAGTTAATACTGTTTCCTTTTATACTCATAATATATGTGTATATGTTTTATTCTTTTTCTTCATCTTTCAACTTCAACGAACACAGTCTTCAACAAATTTCTTACAGCTCTTCCTCTCTCTGTCATCCCTTCCAATTCTGTCCATGTTTTACCTATCCTTTTAATATCAGTCTCCAACTCCTTCTCTAGGTCTGTCAGGCTTCCCCTACTCCTCTTTCTCTGTGGGTCCCAAAACAATGCCATATATTTGATTATTATTGGTTTTATTTTTCTTTTTTCCTGTTTAGGGTTTTTCATTTATTTCGTTTTTAGTCGCATATTTTCATTATTTGGCAGTTAGAGATTTATTGTGTATATGTTATATCTGCGGTCCAAGAAGTTGAAATTTCTTCATTTCTGTTGTATCCTTTGCTTGATAAAGGCCTTTTGGTTTATATTTTCTTCAACGCTCCATATCGACCATTTGTTAAATGTCTCTGTGATTTTTATGTAATCTGAGCCTAAGAGTGATTGTATGTTGTGCCAGTATGCGCCTACAAGTAGGCCAGGACATTAATCTTCTGCAAAACTTTTAATTTACCTAGCGTAGTCGCCTCTTATGACATGCTTTGTAGGTCGCAGTGTTACTATTTTTTCTCACCTTCAGAACCCGGCAACACAAGAGCAATCTCTTATTTGAATCACATTATCAAAAGTATGATCATGCTTATATTTAACTTAACTTTCAAGGCTATACTTCTATATAGAGAACAACTAAGGGGATACCAAAATATTTCAGACATTCATCAATAGATGTCTGCGCAAGATACTCCAACTGTGATGGTATGACAGGACTACAAACAGGGATTTGAGGGATAGAGCTGGACAACAGCATGTGCAACAAGAGATAAGGGGCAGAATGTGGCAATGGATAGGACACACACTGAGGAAACCCCCCCAGACAGCATCACAAGACATGCTCTCCAATGGAACCTCCAGGGCAATAGAGATAAGGAAAGACCCAGGAACATCCGGAGATGGGAGATGGAATGCAAGAAAATGGAGAGAGAGTGGAAAGATCAGGAAAAGATGGCATTGGATAGGTGGGCTTTGGGGGGGGCCCTTGGTTGTGGACCTAAGCCTCCCTAGCAGCAAAGAGTGAAGAAGAAGAAAGTCATACTTATACCTTCAAAAATGATTCCAACTCAATAACATTTTTCCTCAGTGCCTCTCCAAGGTAGTATATTGCATCCTCGATAGCTTGCTCTTCAGCAAAAGCATCAACCAACCTTCAATGAAATTAAAATGATTAGAATGAAATCAACAATTATGTTTTTAATGTCTATTTCTGAAATGGAGCAGGTTCAGCTTTGTTATGGGCACATGGGAGTCTTCTTCTTCGAACGCTCCATATCGACCACTTTTCAACCACTCTTTGTGATTTGTATGTGATCCAAGCCTAAGAGCGATTGTACATTGTGCCAGTTATGCGCCTACAAGTAGGCCAGCACATCCTATTTCTGCAACACTTTTTATTTACTAGGGTAGCTTCCCTAGAACCCTACTTCAGTCGCCTCTTACGACATGCCTTGTAGGTTGCAGTGTTACTATTCTTTGCTGCCCTTGGGAGCCCGGCAATACAGGGCGGAGTTATGAAAACTAAACTTACTGTCTGTACAATGGAGCAGTTGTCACAACAGCCTCATCGATGTTGAGATTCTGATGTCCCTCCATTTTGTTAATAGCATCCTTGACTTCGTCATCTTTCTCTCGTAGTAGATTAATGTTCTTGGCAATCTCATCCTGTAGTACATTCAATAGAATTTGGTTAACAAAGAAAATATGATTATGTCGCATACATTAGAATCTTTCAATCAAATGTGAAGTCAGTGCTGTTCTATGGCTCGGAAACATGGAAGACAACAAAGAAACCACCAGAAAACTACAGACCTTCATAAATGGATGTTTACGTAGAATTAGAGGGACTGAGATGGTATGATAAGATTACAAACGAGGAACTCAGAGAAAGAACTAAACAGATAACCAGGGAAGAAAGAGCTACAGAAGAGACACTGGCGATGGATAGGACATAAATTGAGAAGACCGACCAGAAGCATTGCAAGACAGGCACTGTTTTGGAACTTGCAGGGTAAGAGGAGTATGGGGAAGGCCAAGACAGACCTCGAGAAGAGAGCTGGAGGCTGAAATTAAAAGGATAGGTAAAACATGGAAAGAATTGGAAGGGATGGTAGGAGATCGGAAGAGCTGGAAGAAGTTTGTTGAAGACCTGTGCTCCATTGGAAGTTGAAGAAGTATACATGAGAATGGAACCAAATCAACTATTGGTCTAATTTGTATAATAGCCGGACATCGCAAGCGATGATGACAGCAGCATCAGACGTGTGCTGTTGCACCTCTCTGGTGTGTGCGGAGGTGACTGAATAGTCCAATCCTAGAACACAATCCCCTATCACAGGTGGGGCATACATGATCAAGGTTAGACATGTGGGTGTTGTTTGTTCTGTTTTTTCACGCAGCTCATTTTCTCTGTGCCTCAACGGCATGACGATCCTCAGTCATGCGAGCTCCTCATGTGTTGTTACAGCAATTTGTATATAGTGTCTTTCACTGCCTCTGTTATTTCTTAGGTCCATCTTTTGAGCGGGCGATTTTTTACTTTGTATCCCCTGTATCTGAGCAGCATTGCTTTTTGAGGCGTACTGTCTGTTGGTAATCTGTTTGCATGACTGAAACATTAAATTTGTTCTTACTTGATGATGTTCAGTACTGATGTTGTACACACTATTTTCCTCATCTTAAGGACAGACGGCAACCCTAAACAGAAATATTGATCATTGAGGTTGCGTTTATGATTCTAAATGATCAACTTGATGTAAAAACTCGGGGAAAAAATTTCAAAAATCCAAGCATGTATATTCTATGAAAAAATTTAATATAGAGGGGATTTTAAGGGAAAAATGCCCAAAAAGTGACCTTGCGAAATACAGGATGATTTATGTTCTATTCAGATCAGCACTATAGAACTTTCAGATGTTATTGTAAATCGGCATATCTTGAACTGGTAGCAAAATATTTATAAAGTATAATAAAATGAGTTTTTTCTGAATTTTTTAATGCAAATCCAGATTTTTGACTCAAAAATATGGGGTAGGAGATATTCTTTTGCACGAGACACAAAAACTGTTCAATGAATTCTTATTAAAGTGGTAGGGGATGATCAAATATGCATAAGAAAGAAGTATGCAAATTTATACAGCAATCCTTTGAGTAATTTTGAAAAACGTGTATTTAGTGACATACATTTATGGAAAATAACAATTTTGAGAAAAAGCCAAAAACTAACATATTTTCAATTATTGACCAAATTAATTTACTTTAAGATCCCCAGGAGCATACAAACTTGCCTCAGCCCATGCTTTAGATGCTAATGCTAATTGTTTTACATCTTTCTATCTTTTGTGCCTAAATTCTGTATTAGTAAGGAAGATATGTGGTTTTTATAGATGACAGCAAAATACTGAAAATAATGTTTTCCAAAGGAAAAGTTAAACTAAAACAAAAGTTTCATATCGGCACAATTTCATATTATTAACTACAATATTGGCATCATTGACAGTTATTTTTAAGCTCCTCCTCAAAGTAAATGAGATCTTAGGACACCAAGTCCATATAAGATTATGGAAAGATTCATTAGCATTGTGAGAACCACCATGAATATATTTTGTCAACGAAATCGCAAGATAGCTTGAGAAATACTTGCATTATGTTGCCAACAATAAAATTAGGCAGTGTGTTTTAATCAACTAAAACTTTATCTTTAGGGCACAAGCTACTCAGCCTATCGCAGTTCTCATGGTTATCTTTGTGATGTTTAAATATGGCTCAAATACTATTTATCCAACCAATGTGCTCTAATTTTCCAGAATTTTTCATACAAGCTGAAATCATAATCACGCTCCATAAGTTTAATGATGCTATTAGTTAATCTATCTGCACTACCATATTACTATAAACACTTTGCTACCATCTGTTGAAGCAAAGTTATGATATTTCCTATATAATTAGCTAAAAAACATATACATGCCTAGTTAAAAAATGTAATTAAAATACAAAACTACATATTTTTTTCAAACTAAAGATAGATTCTTGTTCGAAATTGGATGTATTACCTAAAATATAAAAAACTCAAATTTCATTTTTTAAGAAAAATCGTTAAATATAGGGGTGCGGTCTGTCCTTAAATCAGTCTTTTCTTAATACTCCCAGCATTCTGCGTCAACACTTCATCTCTGTCATGACTAGTTTTCTTATGTCATTTGATGTCAGCATCCAGGTTTGGCACTGACAGCATAATGATGGGAGAACGATTGTGTTGCACAATGCTCATGATGATATTTTTGCATTTTAAAATTTGTGTCACCTGTCTTATGATTTGCTTTATTGTATCTATGCTGGATTTCTCAATATACCAAAAGAAAGAACAAGAAGAAGAAAGAAACAAGAAGCACACAAAAATGAACAAGTAGAAAAAAAAAGCAAGAAAGGAAAATATAGAATATAAAAGAACAGTAAAGAAAAAAAAGGAAACTAAAGACAAAAAAAAAAAATAGAAAGGGTAAGAAAAGAATTAAAAGAAAAAAAAAGCGTAAGAAAAAGGAATAAATAGGAAAGATTGAAAAAACACAAGAAAATAAAAAGAAGAGCAAGCATATACCTTCTCTCTGTCTAAATCAGCAACAATTCTTTCCAATGTCTGTTTTCTCTCCGCCAAATCTTTCTGTGTTTTACTAAGCACATCCATCTCAGCCTGAAAAGATAAAAAGTGCGATGGAAATGAAAAGAAACATCAGATAACTTTTTTTAGTTGTGAGTTTCATAGTCCGTACTTTTGGAGTTAGTGTTAACACTGAGGTAAGAGTTAATATGCTCAGGAAGATTGAAACAGGCTGGGTTTGGAAACAATGGTTCGAATGGATGTTGTGAAGGAAGACGGTGGTTTTGCCGTGACTACGAGCAGTCTCGCTATGGAAATCATGGCAGTAACTAAAGCGATGATCTGTTTGGAATCACAGACTTTTATCCATGCATGTTTTCTCAGTGACTCAATGAGTATGTTCAGGAAGACTTAAACAGGATGGGCTTGGAGACAATGGTTGGTCGCTGAATAGGTCTAGGGTGACAAAAATCAGTTTTATTTTTGTGCCAAGGCATGCAGGTGTATGGGGGAAATGAATGCACAGATAGGTCTGCAGGTATGGCTGCTGTAAAAAGAGGGCGAGCAATGGACCAGGCTGATATTATGAATTCCCTAAGAAGAGAGGATGTGTAAATGATTCAAGTAATAGTGGTGAATCTACAACACTAACCAGATTGCAAGAATACCAAGTCAAATGTGGTGCAACTAGACAAGAGCACTATACTGGTTGCCAAAGAAAAATAGTAAACCAACAAAGACCCGGTGTCGGTAGTTGCCACATACTGAGGAGGAGATCGAGCACTTACGGACTAATTGGTTTGGAGTGCAGTGATGATGATCCGATGACCAAACCAAACTGAACTAAGATAAGGATATTCAACGACAATGTGGAGGCAGTACTTATGCATGCATCACAAACATGGACAACTATGGAGCAGATTACCAACATAATATTGGTATTTATTTATAGTTGCAGGAGAAAGATATTACACATACATTGATCAAAGGTAATTAGTAATGAAGTAATTAGTAATGTAGTAATCTGTAATGTGACCCAAATTTTCTGGTTGCAGAGCCAGGCGCAGAACACACCTTGTAAATCTATCTACAATTAAATGCTTGGTTACCTGTGCCTGGGCAAATGTTTCCCTAAGCCTCCATCTGATCTTGTCCTCTACAGCAGAAAGCAGAGAAGCACGCAAGTCAGCTTCTGTGACAGTACCTCCAGGTGTGAATTGAGGTCTCTCACCTGTGTAACAAAATAGTAATCACAAAAATGTCACCAAATAAGCACACAAGTTGACACCAAATATGTATAGTGTAAGTATAGGTATATGGTGAGGTCTGACCAAATGGATTAGAGCGCGGCTCCCATGCGGGAGACCCGTGTTCAAACCCCGGTGAGGCCAAGGATTTTTTTCTGATGGGGGCATAAAAGAAAAATCTTAAACTGAACAGTTTCGCTGTGACTGCACTAGCCATGCAGCCATTAATTTCCTCAGGCTTATGTCTACTTCCTATATCACATCACCTTCTCCCTACATCACAGCTCTCAGAAAACCACCCTCTCCCTACATCACAGCTCTCAGAAAACCACCCTCTCCCTACATAACAGCTGTCAGAAAACCACCCTCTCCCTACATCACAGCTCTCAGAAAGTCATTACCCATTTCCATACAGTTCCTAGGGGGTTATTCAAAATATAAGCAAACAAGATGGAAGCTGATAAAATGTTAACAAAACAAACAAAACAAGATGGAAGCTGATAAAATGTTAAAAAAACATAAACAAAACAAGATGGAAGCTGATAAAATGTTAAAAAATATGAAAAAGTAACATACCCATGCTGCCAAATGTAGGATACGGTGGCGGGTTGTTATTAAACTGTTGGGCAGGATAACTTCCACCAGGAGATGTGAAGAGTGACGGGCCCTGTGGTTGAGAACTTGGGTAGGCAGAATTGGGAGGATATTGAGGTGGATATCCACTACTTTGAGGGTATCCAGGATTAACTTGATTAGAATAGTTTCCAGATGATGGATGAGGTGGATAACCAAAACCCATTGGGGCACTTCCGTTTGAGGATGGGTGTGGCAATCCGGGAACAGGCATGCCTGAAACATATCAATGAGGTCATGAATTACTATAATATAATTACAGGTAATAAATCAAAGAAAACTTTAGGTAAATTTATTGTCAGAAATTACATTTTCTTTAAATCAGACTTGAAGTTCTCCAACCACTTGATATGCAGGCTCCAACCATGACTATGCTAGATCTCCAACCACTTGACTATGCTAGATCTTCAACCACTTGACTATGCTAGAACAACAACCACTTGACTATGCCAGAACCCCAACCACTTGATTATGCCAGAGCTCCAACCACTTGACTATGCTAGATCTCCAACCACTTGACTATGCTAGAACTACAACCACTTGACTATGCTAGAACTACAACCACTTGACTATGCCAGAACTACAACCACTTGACTATGCCAGAACTACAACCACTTGACTATACCAGAACTACAACCACTTGACAGTTAGCACACCAACCACTTAACTGGCAGCACTCCAACAACTCAACCATCAGCTCTCCAACTACTCGACCGACAGCTCACCAACCACTCAAATGCCAACCACTCAACTGCCAACATACCAACCACTTGATCACCAACATACCAACCACTCAATCGCCAACACACCAACCGCCAAGCACTAGCACTCCAATCACTCGACCGCCAATACACCAACCACTCAACCGCCAGCTCTCCAACCATTCGACTACATCTTTTATAACTTAAGACAAACAATTCTGAGACTATACCTCCTGGATTAGTCTGTTGACCTGGATAAGTCATCACTTGAAATTTCTGTCCAGACGCCCTTGAAAACACTGGACACTCTTCCCCAAATATAAAGGTCAGAACTTGTACTAAACTCAAGAGGTCGGATGATGGCTATGAAAAATCAATGATAAAATGACATTAAAACAATAATTCTACGCTCTTCAGTGTGACGTGTCGGCAGAAAGTTGGAATTAAAGTTTTATTTTTCGCTCTCTTCTTTCTCTCTTGTGCCGTTTAACCCTTAGAACCTGGGCTCCCGATATTTCGGGATTGAATGTAAGCGCTCCATACCCAGACCTCCCGATATGTTGGTCTGAGCATATTTTTCACTATTTTTCGGTATTTGAAAATAAATTGTGTACAAATGAGACGTAAACACAACCCATGTGTTCTACATTGTTTACAAGATGCAGACTGTTGTGTGATTTTATTGTACTGATAAGGTAATTAGTTAAGTATTTAATGTGTTCTACATCGTTTCGAGATGGCAGCTGTTGTGTGATTTTATTGTACTGATAAGGTAATTAGTTAAGTATTTAATCTTCATATCTTCATATACGGGAGTATTCACGGCCGTGCCCACATATTAAATCAAATAAATTTTAAAGTTTAGTATTCTTCAAATATATAATAAGCAGGAATAACGGAGATGATGGGGTAAGTCAATAACAAATTATAGAGCACTTAATAGTGCTAAATTATCGTGTTTTAATATAACTCTGATGTGTACTGTTTTTGCCCAGGAGCTCCGGGAAGAGATTTTTAAGGTACAGGTGGTCAGGGTTCAAAGGGTTAAGACTTTCGCTGCCATGTAAGACAAAAGTTGATAAAACACAAACTCCCTTCATTGCCACAGTCGACTTTTGTCGGCAGTGGGTATGTCTTTTTTCATGCGAAGTTTCACTGACCACACACCGGTACTACATTACACAATACTTCCCTATTGTTCAGAAGAGCTCTCCAAAATGGCGGATCTAATGTACATGTGTTTAAAATGCATGTAGTCCATTTTCAATGAATTTTGTAGCAGTTTTTCGTAAGTAAACAAAGATATTCAAAATGAGCGATGAAGCTGATGATGGTCAGGTTCAAAATGACTGATTCAAACGTCTTAGCCAGTAATAGTGATAAAACGGGCTCTGAATGTGATACAAATTTGGACTTTGATTCAAGTAACAATGATTACAGATCAATAGTAGATATTCCCAGGGGTACAGATTTTAAAAAAAATTATCACCCTAAAAACTGATCATGTCCACAAAATAGTGTGGCAGACTTGATTGAAAAATGGGTCCCATCGCAAGTGTTAAGCCCTGATTTGGGTGTAGGCCCTCAACCAACTCATCCAAGTCTTCCTATCTTAAGCTATCTCTTGAAGCTCTCTCAGTTCTTCCCACATCATTAATTTCTGCATCTAAATCTCTTCTTATAAATGTGCACCTAAGAAATAACAGAGGCAGTGAAAAATAATATTTATGAAGTGCACACAAAAAGCCTGTTTTAGAAATATCTTTTTATTCTGACACTGTGAGGCAAAACAGGATTAGAAAAAAATAAAGTTCTCTTCTCAGTGTATTTCTTGATGTCCCTCTCTTTCGCTTTCCTTGCGGGTTCCAGGAAAGGGCCCTTCTTGCTATATTCCCCTCTGGTATTCTTAAGGTATGTCCTATCCAGCACCAATATCTTTTCTTCACCTCTTAGTTAACTGGAATCTGTCTCATTCTCTTTATAGCCTCCTCATTTGTAATCCTGGGAAAATATATAGATGGCTCCCGAGGAACGAACCGAGAACCTTTGGAATGAGAAGTGAGCACCTAACCTCTACGCCCTAGAGACCCCCCCAAACAATATGGAATATTCTGAAACACTAAGGGGGCACCAGAGAAGACTTAACATCATCCAGCAACTATATGTGGGGTTTGCTAGCCAGGTTATCCACAATGGAAGACTGCCCGAGTAGTTTCAGGTCACTAATGGAGGTGCTCGTTTCTCGGTTCGCTCCATCGTGGAACCATTAAGTTGTTTTTTCCAGAGACCCCTGATCTCAGTGTAGGTGAAACCGAGTTCATAATCAATGATAGAGGATAAAATGGAGATTTCGTGTTCAAGTTGCACATGTAAAAGAACCATTGGCAGATCAAAATCGAGACGAGCAGGCTGGAAAGTCAATGATTTTGGCTAAATTCATTAGAAAGATTAATAAATAAAATTTGCAACCCACAGTTTGAGAACCAGTGATCTAGGGACAGGGAAAAGTGGCAAACAACAGTTGAGGCCCTATGCTTCACAAGAAACAGAAAGAAATAAGTCAAGTAATATTTACATGTCTCCATTCCCGAATAAAAGGCATGTCCACTTTCCCGTTAGCATCTACGTAACGGCCAGGTTTGATCTGCATGGTGCTGGTTGGCTTGACAAATACCATGGGCGGGTTGTAAGGATGTGTGTCTAACACCCATAGTGATATTGGTATGTTGTATGTGCTACCTGGAGAGAGAATACAACAAGAAATTAATAAGTAATTCATCATCATCAAATAGCTTGTCCTAAGCATAACTTTTTTGCCACCCTAACAGTCCAGAATCTCTCTCTCTCTCATAGGCTAGATATCCCACCTCTGCAGCCGTCATGCTTAAATCATCAGTTTTATCCTGAATCCATCTTCCCCGTGGTCTTCCTTTTCTCCTCTTTACAGATGGCTCCTTCCATCTAGTTTTTTTTCCAAACCCCATCGTGTTTTTTATATGTTTAAAATACTTCCATTATCTCATTCTTATTTGTAGATAGAAACAAGTTGTGGAAAGTATTGGCAATCTATGGAGTTAATGACCGCTTAATTAATCTATGCAAGAGCCAGAAGACTCTATATAAACAGCCAGTGTACGGTTAGAACTTCTTCTTCTTCAGCGATTTCTGGCCATGCGCTTAATTTACTGTGGACCACAAACTGGGCGGTCAGCTTCAGGTCTGTTAGGTTTCCCTAAAGCTTAGTTTTCAGGGCAGCTGGGTGTGGCTACATGTTGCTTCTCAGCTCACCTAGGAGAGGACAGTCTTGCAGGATATGCTCCGGTGTCTGTTCCGCCTGTACGGTTAGAACAAAAACAGATCTATCAGAAAAGTTCCATGTTTTACAGGAAGTAAGACAAGGATTCGTACTATCACTGCTGTTGTTCATCACAAATATTGATGAAATCTGTAAAATAGTTAACACCAGTATAAGGAACAATCTTGGGAAACTCTTTTTGCAGACAATTAGGTAATCATATCTTCTTCTTTGAACCTCCAGGAATTATGGGTTTTCACCCTTTTTTCTCTCTTATATTTGAGCGGGAATAGTACTTGGCTATTTGCGGACTCACCTGGCGCTGGATAGGACATACTTTGTGAAAACCGGAGGGGAATATAACAAGAAGGGTCCTTGCCTGAACCCGCAGGGAAGCGAAAGAAGGGAGGCCAAGAAATACATGGAGATGAGATTTTAGGCAGAGATCAACAATATAAAGAAGAGCTGGAGGGAGCTGCAGGAGATAGATAGGAAGACTTGGCATGAGTTGGTTGAGGGCCTATGCACCAAACCGGGTTAAAAGGCAAAGAGAGAGAGAGAGATCTTGCGACCCAGAAGACTCCAACAACTCCAGGCATGTAGTGTTATGTTTAGTGTTGTGAAAACTCGCACTCAGGTAGAGTCTATTGGTGACCACTGCAGTATGTCCCCTCGTTTTTAGTATGGTAGGAGCTCTAGTAACATCACTCATTGACCACACTGGACAAGTTGCATGTGATTATAGTCCAATAAGTGACTTCCCCGATTGCTCTTGAACAACCACTCTTTGACCTTTCTATGTGAACTTTGTGTGATTTATGCCAGAGAGAGTACCGAGCAACCACCTGTAAGATTGAGGGTTTGCGTTCACTCAAGTGATCAATTTTCGATTGTTTATTGTGATCTTTATTTGATCTAAGCCAGAGAGCATTTGCATGCAATCCTACGCATCCTAACACAAAAAGAACATCGTTCAACACAATCTTTCTTCCAACATTATACTATCAATGTCAAATCTGGACACCGACATCAAATGATAGAAGAAAACTAGTCACAACAGAGATGAAGTGTCTACGCAGAATGCTGGGGTAACAAGAAGAGACCAGTTGAGAAATGAAGACATCAAGAAAAAGTGGGTACAACATCAGTACTGAACTTCATAAAGAAACAACAAATTAAATGATTTGGACACATAAGAAGATTACCAAAAGACAGTAGGCCTCAAAGAACAATGCTACTTCGATACAGTGGATACAAAGCAAAAGGCCCTCCACAAAATGTGAACCACAGAAATAACAGAGGAGACTAGAAAACACTATTTATTAAGCACACACAAAATTCCGTTCTATAAATCAGAAATCTCTTCTTATCCTGACGCTGTGTGGCAAGATAGGATTCGAGAAAAGAAATGATTTTACAAAAATCTACTTTTCTAAGATTTATGTTCTGTTTACTGCTATGGCGATGACATCTAAAACAGAAATGATTCAATATTTTTTTTACAAAGATGACAACCTCTATATTCCACAGGGATTGTTCCTTCAAGCTGGATAAGATGTTGCTGTGTTCCATCGTTGAAAACTGTAGATACAAAACAAAGCAAGAAACAATTTTACAAAATATAGAAACAACGAAAGATTTATAATAATTCTGACAATTGAATGGTAATGTTTCCTTTACATTCTATTATGTTCTGTATATACTAAATATTTTAACATCTTCTAAACTACATCGGGGAACCCTTGCCAATGCTATGGAGTTTGTGCACTGCCGCTGACATCTTCCTGCGTAAGAAAGAGATTGGAGCACACATGATTACTCCCCAGTTTCACCTGTGGCAAGGATTGTCACTCCAGAAGAGGCCATTACAGCGTCTTCTTCAACGCTCCATATCGACAATTTGTTAAACCACTCTTTGTGATTTATATGTGATCTGAGCCTAAAAGTGACTGTACAGTGTACCAGTTATGCGTCTACAAGTAGGCCAGAACACCTGATTTCTGTGATGCTTTTTATTTACTACGGTAGCTTCCCTAGGTCCCTACATCAGTCGCCTCAATAGCAATAGATTTGTAGGTTGCAGTGGTATTATTCGTTGCTTCCCCTGTGGGCTCTGCCACCACACAGGCAGTCCATTACAGCTACAACAGACATTGTGATTCAGCACAGAACAAACAGTAGGACGCAAAACCTATTGTCTCCTGAAACAATGTCCAATGATATATAAAAATAATAGAAAATTATAGAAATAATTAACACACTATTATTTAAATGTGTACTACAACATACGTTTAGACAAGCTTTGTCTCCCGTTTGTTGCCGGGGATAGAAAAGAACAGTAACACTGCAACCTACAAGGCATGCCCTAAGAGGCGGCTGAGGTATGGACTTAGGAAGCTACCCTAGTAAATAAAAAGTATTGCAGAAATCGGATGTGCTGGCATACTTGTAGGCGCATAACTGGCACAGCGTACAATTGCTCTTAGGCTCGGATCACATATGGAGCCAAAGAAGAAGAAGACTCCAAGCAAGACACAATAGATTGAGATATCATATGTACAGAAATCTTCAGATTGGTGAGACAGACTTGTAGACTTAGCTCAAAGACTTCACAACACATCCTTCATCTCGACTCTAAAGATAAAACTGAGAGAAAAAGTGGACTCTTTCATGTGCTCAAACTGAACATAGGACCAACATTTTATAATTTGTCTCTGATAGGACTAGATACTTGATCGCACCTACTCTGAGATCATGGATCACTGGAAAATAGCTAGATCTCTCTAGATGGAATGCAAACTGAGTGCTTTTGGAGAGTAAAGGGTTTTATAAGCAGAAGGATTGACTTCAGTGTACCGGATTTTATTTCATATGGCTCGGTCCCTCTCCTAAGAAATGACACGCCACCTGCTGAGAGTTTTGTACAAAACACAAACTCTGTAACTCTGGTAAAAATTGTAGGGATCTCTGGAAAAAATGTACTAGTGAACAGAACGATGCTGTCCAAATGCGAACCCACGACCTTCCGAAAGCAAGACAACGGCTTAACCGCTTAGCCACAGAGACCCCCTAAAGTCTCTTTCTGATTGTAAAGATAAAATAGAAAATATGGCCACCAGAGGTGGGCTCTTTTATGTGCTCGAGTAGAACACAGAGTCAACATTTTATCATATGAACATCCCCCATATCCATCATAAGCTCTCAAACAATCAATGCTTTTGATGCAAACATGTCTGCTCTCTGGTTCCCAGTTCTGGTAATATCAACCAATTAAACTGTCTTGGTGACCTGACACTTTTGCAAGCTTTCAACAGTCATCTTGGAATCTGCTGCATAATGTTTGTGCTTGTTTTTGTTTCTGGACGTTGGCAAGGGTACTTGTGTAGTTGGTGTTATTCTGATAAATTGCTTGTCTTATCATTTATCAGAGGACTATCATCATAGAGCTCCGGACATGTCCATAGGCAACACCTCACCTCAATCCAACAGCATCCAGTGGCCTATCACGCCAGTTCGATTTTGATTAATAAATCACTTTGCATATTTGGTATGTCGTTCTTTCCAGGTTGCACCAATATCGACACCCAACTCTCTCAATCTGGTAAGCGACTGGGATTCACAACCCTGAAACTCCTCTGTTCAGAAAGACTCAGTGCGTTAAGAATGTCATTTTGGCCCATGGCATTTTCCCTTTGATATCGTAGCCATGCCAGCCAACATATCAGTTCATTCATTACCCCTGACTCCTGCGTGCCCAGGGACAAAAATAAAGGTGAATTTTCTGATCACTGTCTGTAATAGTGTCTCCATCCAGTTTCGTCTCACCATTCGTTTTGACTTTATGAATCATGCTCATTGAGTCACTGAGTATGAAAACACGAAAGTAGTTGCTCATTTTATGTGCAGCCAATCTCTTACCATACACAGCAGTATTTACACTACCCCCACTTCGCATGGAAGGTTTTCCCCTTTCAATCCCTACCCAATTTCCTAGACTGCAGTGCAGCAGTCTGTTTCCAGGGCCACCACATGGAAGTGGAGTATGGTCTTGGTCAGTGCCAACTCCCTGACCCTACATTGTCCACTTATTTTCATGTCTTATTTATGGAACTTCATAGTGATCACTATATGAAACACATAAAAACAAAGTACTGTAGTTTTACTAGTACAAAAACAATACACAGCAACATTTCGACCAAAAGGCCTTTATCAAGCAAAGAAGACACCAGAAGGGAAGAAATTCACTCCCTATACGATAGACACAATACAATTAGACAATAAATCCCTAACAGCCCTCAAATAAAAATATGTGATAAAGGCCTTATAGTCAAAACATCGCTGTGTATTGTTAAAATCTTCCCTTATATCGATAGTGATCAATATATATTACCGAATGGGTCAAGAGATGGCTGTAGATTCTTATACTGTATGATTGTGTTTACAATGTCTGTTTTTGTTTCACTTGGATGCTTGTACTGGGGAAAACAAAAATAACACACATATTAATAACACGATTCAGTCATTATATTTGTGATCTGTAGGTTGTACAGAAGAATGATGAGAATCCAATGGATTGCTAAAATGACTAATGTGGAGGTGTTGAACGAGGTCAAGACACAAAGAAAGCTTATCATCAATATAAGAAAGAGGCAGTCATCATTTTTCGAGCATGTGATGAGGAAGGGAGGTTTAGAACATATTGTAACAACCAGTGAAATCGAGGGTTGACAAGACAGAGGGAGAAAATTTTGGATAGCCTGACTTCATGGCATGAAGGAGCATCAACAGCTGAGATAATAGCAAACACCAGAGACAGGAATTTGTGGAGATCCATGATCACCTACGCCAGTCAGCACGACACCTGATGATGATCTGTAGGTTACCTTGAGTTGTGGTCTGTATGGGTTTACGTCTTAGAGTGCGAATTTGTTGTACCAGTTAGGCACTACAGACCTCTAGATCAGAACATCTGTTTTCTGGATACTTTTTAAAATTAATTGATAGGATCATCATCATTGCACTTTGGTAAATAACCATGTATGCTACAATCTCTATTTTTATACTGGAAGATCTCAGCGGCAGTGCACAAACTCTGTAGCACCGGCAAGGGTCCCCAATGTAAGTTTAATGATTGTGGAAATTATGTCTGAATTTTATTTTAATCTTTATTTTAAAATTTTGCTAGGGCAGTGGCGCTGCAGCCTACTTGATAAATTATCAATTTTCAACTGTCAAGGGTTCTTTTACATGCTGGACTTGAACACAGGACCTCTGTTTTATCGTCCGTCTCCAATAGGACTATGAACTTGATCTCACTAACACTGAGTTCAGGGATCTTTGGAAAAATATCATGATCACTCCACTCAGAGATAAACCGAGTACCTTTGGGGTGAGAGGCGAAAACCTAACCTCTACGCAACAGAGACCCTGGATGCTTTTTATTCTAGTTCACTTCCAAGAGTAGGACCCCCAAACAAAATAAAACTTGGAAGAGCTTGTCAGGTACATGTTCATTTGTGAAAACTAGATTGTTAAGTTTATCAATACAGTGTTATTGTGTTAGAAATATTTGTGACTGATGCTAGTTCTTTTCTCATTCTTCTTCCTTTCACCCACTATGAATTCAGGCATAGTCAGGGTACCTGGTACACTTCTGACTGATTTTTGCATGAAGGCCTGCTCTCCTTATTATCAGTGCCCCCTGTCACACAGTCGTTCCTTCTCCGAAACCAGTTGTTATAATTCATAATCTATCTTATATCTAATTGCACTCTTTCTATAGCACTAGGGCTATTCCTTCCTCTGTCCAATATCCAGGGTTCAGCAACATTTCTCCTGTATTCAATTTCATTCTTCATATTTTTTCACGCTGATAATTGATTACAAGCTAGATTTAATAGACAATAATTTCTTGAATAGCAGATGTGAAAGTAATGACTTGTGGATGTGAAAAGGTAATTAATAATGACTAGTAGATGACGTGAAAATACTAAATAATGAGTAATATATGTGATAGTAGTGGTTTGCAGATGTGAAAATAATTAGCTATATAATATATACAAAAAGGTAATGACTAGCAGGAGTGAAACTAATGACTAGTAGATGTGAAAATAATTTGCCAAAAATGCAACAGCAAAATATTTAGTATGGCAAAGGTTCAGTCTTGAGTCAGTAATTAAATAAACTGACAAACTTCTGATGAGTAGAACTGAGTAGTTTGGTGTCAACTACTGTCGACTGTTTAGTATTATTTGTAACAGAAACTTGAGAAATGTGCAAACACTAACAGTAATGATGTGTAAGGTAATAGTAATATAAGGATAATAATTAAATATATCACTGAATATTAGCCAGGAACAAAGAAATATCAAAGTGAAAGTATTTTAGCTAGTTAGTATCAATCATATACTAATACTTTAGTTAAGTATGGTCTTCACATTGATGCCATTGTTTATTATAAACTCGTAACTTTATGAATGTACATTCTAAGAACTGTACTCAGTACAATTTAATCTTAGTCATGGATTGAATGATTCACGACCAACTGACAGACCAAGTTCCACCTGACCAACTTCCACTTCCAAGTGAGTCTTCGTGACTGACCACCTGACTCAACTGAACTTAGAACTGCCTGGACTCGCTCGACACTCGTAAAATAAAACAATATGTATGTAATAAATACAACTTAATTATCTAAAATCGTTTTGTAAGGCTGAAAATGCCTAATATAATTACTTTTGATAAATAATTTTTCAAAACTGCTTCGTGCTGTGTCATCTTGCCTTGTACATCAACTCAGAACAAATACAAATCTCATAGAGTGGCCATATTAGATTGACGTTTCGAATTGGATTTCCACGAAAGAGAGAGTTCCAGTTTTATTGGTTGTTTTAATCGATCACGAATTCCACTAACTCGATTCATTCAAGTAGGAAGAAACACATTTCAAATTAGTTGGAGACAAATATCGTGCGATACTGCAACATTACTTCTTGCCTTCACGGATTAAGAAGAGAAATACACAACACGAATACCATATTTGTCAGTTTCTTGTCGTCCAACTTGTATTTACCGTTAACTCCTGATTGGAATTCCCCGTATCTATTTTTGTATAATGACGAAATAAGGTATTACTGAACTGGTTTTTCGTTTACCTACTTTTTTAATAGTTGGCTCTGGCTTGATACAGAGCGAGGCGGCCGTAGCACCAGGCGTACAGTAAGGTGGGGAGAGGGGATCTGAGTTAAATCAAAATACAATTTGAATATTCAATAATTAAAAATCTTAACGCAACGCTTTTCTATATTGGTCTATGTTATTCCGATATTGAAGTATACGATTTATAATTTAGCGCACGCCTCTGCCTCAGAGCTTTCGGTAACCTTTGATTTCGGTTTCTGGTGCAAATGCATCATTGGCAAGCGCTCGCCGAAAGACTTTTGATCTGACAGCGCGAAGCTATTTTTTTGTTTGTAATATACCGCACGGCCGCTCCTAAAAGATGAGGCGGCAATTATTACAAAAGACAATTGCACTTGTTACGAATTGATAATGGCGCAGCCTGAAAATAACGACATACCAAATATGCAAACAAACGGCACAACGAGTCGGTCTTAAAATCAGTCAGAGAAGACTAAAGTAATGCGTAGCAACAACATACAGCAAGATCCAATACTGATTGAGGGAAGGGACATAGAAGATGTGGATGAATTTGTCTACCTTGGAAGTAAGATCAGCAGATCAGGAGGTACAGATGAGGACATTAATGCTAGGATTAGGAAGGCCCGACAGGCCTTTGCGATCCTGCACATGGTGTGGAAGTCCGCTGCCATCCTCCACGAAAACAAAGCTCAGGATTTTCAGCTCAAATGTGAAGTCGGTGTTGCTGTATGGCTCGGAAACTTGGCGAGTCACTAGGGCAAATACAAATAAGATCCAGACCTTTGTCAACGGATGTTTGCGGCGGATTCTCAGATTGAGATGGTATGATAGAGTTACAAACACGGATCTGTGGATAAGAACAGGGCAGGAACCTATGATGACACAGGTCAAGAGGAGAAGATGGCGATGGATAGGCCATACCTTGCGGAAGACACAGTCGAGTGTCACTAGACAGGTGCTCGAGTGGAACCCGCAGGGAAAACGAAAAGAGGACGCCCTAAGCAGACTTGGAGACGAGGTCTTATTGAGGAGCTGAAGAGTGCTCAATTGACCTGGGAGACCATAAAAAGAACAGCCAGAGACCGAGAAGAGTGGCGAACAACTGTTGAGGCCCTATGCTCCACGAGGAGCGGAAAGGATTAATGATGATGAAATATGCAAAGTGATTCATTAACCAACATCGAACTGGCGTGTTGCGCCGCTGGACGCTGTTGGATTTAGTTGAGGTGTTGATTGAAGCACCTATTGACATGTCCGGAGCTCTATGATGATAGTCCTCTGATAAATGATAAGACAAGCAATATATCAGAATAACACCAACTACACAGGTCCCCTTGTCAACGTTAAGAAACAAAAACTAACACAAACATTGTGCAGCAGATTCCAAGATGTCTGTTGAAAGCCTGCAAAAATGTCAGGTCAACAATGCAGTTTAATTGGTTGATATTACCAGAACTGGGAACCAGAGAGCGGACATGTTTGCATCAAAAGCATCGATTGTTTGGGAGCTTATGGTGGATACGAGGGGATGTTCGTATGATAAAATTTTGACTCTGTGTTCTACTCGAGCACATAAAAGAGCCCACCTCTGTTGGCGATATTTTCTCTCTATTTTATCTTTACAGTCGGCAAGAGACTTTAGCTCTGTGGCTAAGCGGTTTGAGCACATGAAAGAGCCCAATTTTTCTCTCAGTTTTATCTTTAGAGACGAGATGAAGGATGTGTTGTGAAGTCTCTGAGCTAAGTCTACAAGTCTGTCTCACCAATCTGAAGATTTCTGTACATATGATATCTCAATCTATTGTGTCTTGTTTGGAGTCTTCTTCTTCTTACGTTCCATATCGATGTGTACTTTGTGTTGAAGAGTTCATTAATTTTGTTCTCTGTAATCATTAAAACAATTAAATCGTGGTCTGTGGACAAACAAATTGAAATTTGGAGAGCAGAGGCGGTTCGTGATCATTTTTGTTGGTGGGGCCAGAAATAAATTTTCGGAAAAATTATGGTTTTGGGTTAGGTTATATTTTAGTATTTACTATTATTTCTCTATTTTTGGAAGTTATCCTGCCCCTTTACTAGAATTGGTTATTGGTTACTAAATTGACGTCATTGCACTCCGAGCAGACCCATACGTGCTCAGTCTCCCCCAACATATACAGAAGTGTGTATACTGATGGTTTCTGTGGCTCGCTGGTTAAATATACTCCTCATTCTGCCCCTCAGGCACTCAGTTCTACTTGTACAACGGGTAACTCCAAACTGCTTAAATCTGTGGATCAATTCAATGTCTATTTTAGTGTCTTCATCCAACAGACAGTCGCGAAGAGACCGAAGAACATCGCCCTTTAACTCCCCAACAATCGATGCTGTTGATGCAAACCTGTCAGCTATCTCATTGCCACAAACACGGGCAGGCACAGATAGTAGATCCACGTAAACCTCTGGAAGTTAGAAACCTCTATAGAAGACATTCCCACAAAACGAAGCCTGCCATTTTGGATTTTGTAAAGCAGCGACTGAGTCATATACAACAACGTCCCAATAAAAGTAGTCACAGAGAGCCAATATATGGTAGCAGTAATTGCCTCAACCTCCATCTACATACTAGAAGTAGTTGTCCTGTATACTCCACTTCGCTCTGCAACAACCCTACCATACGCATTAGCTAAGAAACACCAGCCGGACTTCTCACCACGATGCACAGACCCATCGGTATATACAACAACATCATTACCACTTGCATTTTCTTCTATCAGCTGTTTTAACTGCGATTTCAGCCTTTACGTTTCCCCAATCTCTACATTCTCTTCCAAGAGTAATGATAACGTTGTGATAGTTGGTCATGCTACCATCTATTTTGATTCATTCTTCTCCGTTTGATATGGTAGAAACTGTGGTCAACTGGCCAATTGTTCTCTTAGTCTGGGCCATCCACGACATACCACTCTTGATTCTCGTGCCCTTAACATCATTAGTGTTCTCGTGCAGTGGATGTTTTTTTTATCCACAGTAACCCACATATATGTCTTGGTTTCAACCATTGCATGACAGGAGTGTAGAGACAGAAGGTCAAGCAAATATCTTATCTTTACAATGGGAGCATCTCTAGTGCAGCCCGGGACTATACACATACCTTCATTCTGAATACGTTAGATTCGTTCACATTGTGATTCTTGATTTCGTGAGGATGCCGAGTTCGTAATCTACCACGGACATAACAAGTTGAGCTAACAAACAAACAAGTAGTTTCTGCTCAAGGTGTGCGGTTACCACAACAATGAGAGCTGGAAGACCACACTTGCCGTGTTGTACTGTTTGTCCAAAAGGGTGTTTGAAAGTTAGACTACAACCAAATGTTATTCAAGATAACGCAGCCTGCCACGGCGCTCGATATTCTGTCTATTAAAAGTGACTCCGTGTAGGTCAGCCTTGACTTCGGAATTATTCAAAGAGCACCACAGCATACTTGCATTTTTAGCTGAGAGCGAGACTTTACACCAACGCGAGATGGTATGCAATGTTTTTTGAATGTCTTCAACCATCTCTCATCTATCTGACCCAGTCTTATATATTAAGATGTC
The DNA here is from genome assembly GCA_020796225.1 of Arion vulgaris. Lineage (NCBI taxonomy): Eukaryota > Metazoa > Mollusca > Gastropoda > Stylommatophora > Arionidae > Arion > Arion vulgaris. Next base: position 38,178,586 of record CM036755.1, read on the forward strand.
ATCTACAAAGGTAAATGTCCAACCCAACCCGGTTGGTTGAATTTTAGCTACATTTGCTGTGTAAATATTAAACAACACGGGAGATAGAGAACCCTGGAGTAATCGCAGGCATATACTGCAGAATCTGAAGCACATGATCCTAAACGTAGTGCAACGGTTCTCTCCATTAAAGAAACAACTTTAATCAACCAATGATTAACTTCACATTTTAGCAAAGAACGTACAATAATTGAAACATTCACCTTGTTATAAGCATCTTCTAAGTTGATGGCCACATCAACAAACAGTCTCTTGCTTGGATTGGAAGCCCTCATAAACATCTTAAACAAACGTGCCAGCATTGTCCCATGTCCGTTTCATTGGCCGGTAGCTACCAAACACGTCAGGGATGATGTGGTCTGTCTCTAAGAGACACATTACCTTTCAGGCCACTATCTTCTCCAGTAATTTGCCATATACATTTTGCAAGATGAGTATGCAGTAGTTTCTGATCAGTTTCTAACACCTGTAGTGTTATAATGTTCTAACTTCTCATGGGTACGGTAAGCAAATATACTTTAGGATGGCTGTTACAGCGGAGGACAGAGCACGCATAGAATGCCCAATGTGCGATGACGTCGGTCGCATAACATAACATAACTTATTATAATGAATATTTCATTGGTTCTTTCCAGTTTACTAAAAACAACTGTAGACTCATCATCATCAGGTGCCGTCTCCACATCGAAGGTTGGCTGCAATGAATCTCCAGCATCCTCTGTCTTTCGCCTTGGTGTTGCACACTGCCAGACTGTAACCTGTCCATTTCTTAAAGTTTCCTCCCACTTATCTCTCGGTCTTCCTCTTGCTCTTCTCCCTCAACTTTCCCCTCTAGTAAATGTTTTATCATGGTGTCATGCCTTTTTATGTGCCCAAAATACTTTACTTGTCTGAATTTTATTTCTCTTAATAATTGTTTCTTCATGCCTAGTTTTCCTAAAACTTGTTTATTTGTCTGTTTTTCTGTCCATGAAACTCTGCTTATTCTTCTATATATCCACATCTCAAATGCATCAATTCTGTCTTCTAACTGCTTGTTCATTGTCCATGTTTCCGAGCCATACATTAATATAGGATATATATAACATTTGATCATTCTCATTTTTAGCCTGTTTGTGATTTGTTTGGATGTCAGTAACTTTCTCATACTATTGAAATTATCCTTGGCCATTCCTATTCTCTTTTAATTTCAGTTATACATCTGCCATCATCTGTTATCATCTGACCGAGATAGGAGTAGCTTTTTACTTGATGTAGTAATTCTCCATGTATTTTTATATTCATTTTAGGTTTTTCCATTTCCTTGTTGATTACCATAGTTTTTGTTTTCTGTATGTTAATGTCTAATCCATATTCCTTGCTAGTTCTGTCCAATTGGTCCACTAATTCTTGTAGATCTTGTTCATTTTCTGCTACCAATACTGTGTCATCTGCATATCTTAAGTTATTTATTATTTTTCCATTGATCTTGAGTCCTGGCATTCCCTCTAGTTGTTTGAAGATTTTCTCTGTGTAGATGTTATATAGGCTTGGTGACAGAATGCATCCTTGTCTCACTCCTCTCTTTATGTCTATGTATGGAGAGTAGCTATTTTCATATTTTATTATTGCTGTCTGTTCCCAGTATATGTTACTTATTAGTCTGATATCATCCCCATCTAGGCCTATTTCTTGTAGACATATGATTAGCTTTTCATGTTGGACTCTGTCAAAAGCTTTGCTATAATCGATGAAACACAAGTAGATACTTTTTGCACTTCTATATACTTGTCAGCGAGTAGTCTTATACAAAGTATTGCCTCTCTTGTTCCTCTGTTCTTTCTAAAGCCAAACTGTTCTTCTCCTGTAGACTATAGCAGTAAATATTGCAACTAATTTCTATACCTTATTTAGCACTTTTTTGATGACGTCATATACTTCAGTTTTCAAGTTTATAAAGTAGGTCACACATCCCCAACTTGTCGCTTAACGTACATATATATATATATCAATTTCAATTTCAAACTGCTTTCACCGTTATTACATCTATTAAGAAAAACTGCGAACAAAATAATCTATCACTGCTAAACGTGGAAGTGGAGGCTCTCTTGAATGACATCATCAATGATACAGATGTGGTTATTTACACGATGGTTCAGTCATTCGCCAACAACGCTGTGAGTGGGCTTTTTCAGCACGCTCAGGAGGAAAAATAATAAGAGAGGCCAGTGGGGCCTACGCAACAACCACAAGTAGCTTGACAATGGAGGTTCGGGCGGTTACGGAGGCGGTGAACTGGTTGACATCTCACAATTACTCTCGTGTTTTCATACTCAGTGACTCCATGAGCATGATTCATAAAGCCGAATCAGGTATGGTGAGACGCAACTGGGTGGAGGTACTGGTACAGACAATGATCAGAGAAATCACCTTCATTTTTGTCCCTGGGCACGCAGTAGTTAGGGGTAATGAACGAGCTGATAGATTGGCTGGCTTGGCTACAATATCAGAAGGAGCTGCCATGGATCGAAGTGACATTCTTCACGCATTGAGAGAGTCTTTCCGAACAGAGGAGTTTCAGGGCTGTGAATCCCACTCGCTGACCCGATTGAAAGAGATGGGTGTCAATATTGGTGCAGCCCGAAAAGAACGACATACTAAATATGCAAAGAGATTAATTAATCAACATCGAACTGGCGTGTTGGACGCTGTTGGATTTCTTGAAGCGAAGATCGGAGCACCTATGGGCGTGTTCGGAGTTTTATTGGTTGATTGATAGGACCATCATCATTGCACTTCGGTGAGTAACCTTGTGTGCTCTGATCTATTTCTTACACAGGAAAATCTCAGCTGCAGTGCACGAGCTCCTTAGCACCGGCGAGGGTCCCCGATGTAATTTTGAAAATAATATATTTTGCAGGAAGCTATTATTAATCTTTTTCCAATGAATTTTGCCCGGGCAGCGCTCCAGCCTGCTCTTCTCCACTTTGAACTGTCAAAGTTTCTTTTACGTGCTCAAATTGAACACGGGATCAACATTTTTCATTCGTCTCCGATAATATTAGGAACTCGATCTCACCAACACTAAGATCAGGGTCTCTGAAAAATATCCCGATGGCTCCACGAGGGAGCGAACCGGTTACCTTTGGCACGAGATGCGAGCACATAACCTCTATGCGCAGAGATCGGATGTTATGCTGATAGTTCTCATATAACTGATAACTGACCTTTACAGTCAACTAAGCACACACTAGGTAGATGCAACAACACACGTCTGAGGCTGGTGTCATCATCAATTGCGATTTGCGAATATTATCAAGATTATAATTTTGTTGTTACTTTTATTTCAGCCTAATTTCTCAAAAGTCGGAGGACTTGTGTAGAGTCTCATCATTCCTAAATAACTTGTCCTGAGCAGAACTTTGCCACCCCAACAGTCCTTCGGAATTTCTTCCTCTCTCATAGGCCAGACCACATATACAGCCGTCATGTTCAAACCACCAGTTACATCCTGAATCCATCTTCTCTGTAGTCATCCTCTTCTCCTCTTTGCCGGTATGCCTCCTTCTATGATGGTCTTCTCCAGCCCTTCGTGTCTTTTTATATGTCCAAAATACCTCAATTTTCTCTTTCTTATTTGTAGCATCAGTCAGTTTTCTTTGATTTTGATTTCTTTCTGGATAGATCCATTTCTTCTCTTCTCTGTCTATGCTTACAAAACTCAAAGTTGTTCAATTAGTCATCAGTTGAGTCTATGCTTACAAAACTCAAAGTCGTTCAATTATTCATCAGTTGAATCTATGCTTTCACAACTCAAAGTCGTTCAATTAGTCATCAGTTGAGTCTATGCTTACAAAACTCAAAGTCGTTCAATTAGTCATCAGTTGAGTCTATGCTTACAAAACTCAAAGTTGTTCAATTAGTCATCAGTTGAGTCTATGCTTACAAAACTCAAAGTCGTTCAATTATTCATCAGTTGAATCTATGCTTTCACAACTCAAAGTCGTTCAATTAGTCATCAGTTGAGTCTATGCTTACAAAACTCAAAGTCGTTCAATTAGTCATCAGTTGAGTCTATGCTTACAAAACTCAAAGTTGTTCAATTAGTCAACAGTTGAGTCTATGCTTACAAATCTCAAAGTTGTTCAATTAGTCAACAGTTGAGTCTATGCTTACAAAACTCAGTCGTTCAATTAGTCATCAGTTCCAAGAAGAAATAAAGACAGTACAAATATAATTTTATTTGTCCTTATTATTTGCGTGTGTGTATGTGGTGTGTGTGTGTGTGTGTCAGGGCCGTACGGTACATTTTCTCAGTATGATGCAAGTCTTCGAAATGCCACCCCTTATTGCTTTAAAATAACCTTCATTTGTAATGTTGATTTCCCTGCTTATGCCGCTCCCCTAAGGTGTCACCTGATGCTGCCGCCTCTCTGTATCAAGCACGGCACGGCCCTGGTGTGTGCGTACATTTTAGGTCTAGAGATGGAATGCTTGTGTTTTGAAAAAAAAAACATCTGCTATCAATGCCATCCATGGTTGAGCCCACACAGCAGCAAATGAGATGGAAACCATAACAACAGAGATATATGTATTAGAACAGTGGTTCTCAACCTTCATAATGCCGCGTCCCTTTAAAACAGTTTCTCATGTTGTGGTGACCCCCAACCATAAAATTATTTTCGTTGTTACTTCATAACTGTAATTTTGCTACTGTTATGAATTGTAATGTAAATATCTGATATGCAGGATGTATTTTCATTGTTACAAATTGAAGATAATTAAAGTATAGTGATTAGTTACAAACGCCGGGTACTCGTATGTGGGCGTAGCTGCATTTGGGCGCACCCGCCTGGAGACGGACAGAGGAGCGGTGTCTCGGTTTCTAAGACCGAAAATATGTGTTTTCCGATGGTCTTAGACGGCTCCTATGAAAGGGTCGTTCGAGCCCGAAAGGGGTCGCGACCCACATGTTGAGAACCACTGTTCTAGAAGAACTACAGGAGTAACACTGAGAGATACAATTAGAAATGAAGAAATTAGAACAAGACAATGAATGACAGATTAAATCTGTTGGTCACCTGATAATAATTCTCTGCTTGATTGATTGAATGATATAACCATCATCATTGCACTTCGGTGAGTAACCATGTGTGCTCAGATTTCTTTCTTACACAGGAATATTTCAGCTGCAGTGCACAAGCTCCGTAGTACCGGCGAGGGTCCCTGATGGGTGAAGATATTTATGTAGGAATTTTATTTTTAGTCTTTTTTTCTAATGAATTTTGCCCGGGCAGCGGACTTCCAGTCCGTTCTTCTCAACTTTTAACTGCCAAGGGTTCTTTTACATGCTCAAATTGAACACGGAACCTACGTTGTATTGCCCGTCTCTGACAGGACTAGGAACTCGATCTCACCTACACTGTGATCAGGATCTCTGGAAAAATATCCAGATGGCTCCACGAGGGATCTAACCGGTTACCTTTGGCACGAGAGACGAGCCTCTTATCTTTACGCCACGTACCGTCTGTCACATACGGACACTTTGAGAACAAACAACAATTATGAATACAGAGCACGAGGGCGACCATGGAAACGATTGGGTGACTGCTTCAAGAACAACTTTAGAAATATTAATACCAACTTGCAAAAGGTCGACAAGTTGAGAAGAAGATCTTTACATCTTCACCATTACTTCATTATCATTGGTTACTGTTTACTGAACCGACGCCAAAGCACCATTGAAGCCCAGTCTTCCCCAAACATATGTTGAGGATGCTTGATAAAGACCCTTTGGTCGAAACGTCGCTGTGTAGTGTTATTGTTTTTGTTCTTTGTAAAACTACAGTGAACGCCTGATGCTTAAGCGGTAGTGAGCTCGATCACAACCCAAACGTACTTGGTTCAAACTCCGCGGCAGGCAGTTTGGAAGCATATTCGTTTCCTTGGGATTTTTTACGAAAGGTAAAAATGGACCTCACAGTTCAGAAAGCAATGGTGAACTACTGAACGTATAAGTGGTGCCTAGAAAATTGACTGCTCGTTTGCTGTGGTTGATGGCTACGTCCTGTAAAGGATTTGCCACGATTCTTGATAACTACTGTACTTTGTTTTGACATCTTTCACCCAACATATCTCGAAGATTGTGCATTCTAAGCGTCTCGTATCTCGCTCGTTTTTCCCTGCTAGTATTGTTTGGTTTTTTATGTCAATATTTTCTTCTTCTTCTTCTTTGCGTTCGTTCTTTACGACCAACTTTAATCACTCTTGTGATATGTTTGATCTTTGCCAAGAACGTGTATACGTTGCACATTGGTTTGGTAGGCTCCTAAACGCATAGACTTCTACACGTTTAGGAAATAAGTGCATCCGATTTCCTCCAAACCTCCTTAGTCGCCTCTTAGGACATGCGTGGCAGGTAACAGTGGTTCTATTCTTCACACCTTAAATTTGGGCCCCTGTAACCACTCGGGAGGTCAATATTTTAATCTGGCAGTCCTGACTTCTTTTGTCGTCACACTGCTACCGGGTTGTTGCCAGTGTCGTTGTTTTCTGTTTTTGTCTTGCGCTGTTCTGGTGGCTTAGGTGATTGTTATTTTTGCTTTTTGACAGGATTCTGCTATGCCATCCAACTATCTTTTTCGTGGTCTTCATCTCGCCTTCTTTCCTGATGTTCTGTTGTAGATGACTGTATACTGTGGAGTCTGCCCTCCTGCCCAGCGTGTTTGTAGCGCGTTGGACTGCGGATGACTAGCCCTCTGTGAGTGTGGGTTCAATTCTGCGAGCTGGCAGAAAAAAACCACAGGATCCCCAGGTTCACGGTGTTCGTGGCACCGAACCGAAGGGTTACGATGTCCATGGCACCCAGCCGAAGAGTTGAAAGCTCAAGTGCTTCTGGATCGAAAAAAAAAAATACTGTGGAGTGCTGACTAGTTTTCTTCTATGACAACAAACGATAGAAGAGAACTAGTCACAACAGAGATGAAGTGTCTACGCAGAATGCTGGGTGTAACAAGAAGAGACCGGTTGAGAAATGAAGACATCAGGAAAAAAGTGGGTACAACATCAGTACTAGACTTCATCAAGAAACAACAAATTAAATGGTTCGGCCACGTAAGCAGATTACCATCAGACAGTGCACCCCAAAGAGCAATGCTGCTCCGATACAATGGGTACAAAGCAAAAGGCCGCCCACGCAAAAGATGGACCTCAGAGATAACAGAGGCGACGAAAGAGACTATCTACGAAGCGCATACTAGGGCCCGTTTTAGAAATCTCTTCCTGACCTGACGCCGTGAGGCATACAGGATTCGAGAAAGAAGAAGAAGAAGAAGTTGACTCAAAGGAAAATAATTGTTTCGTTTCTTAAAAATAATACACGAATAGGGGAAACGATTTGTAACTTTTTAGAACATGGACGGAATAATCATAAACAATGCAAATCAATAAGAAAAACTAAATAAAATGTAGATTAGGTAGGTGTATTTTAACGAAATCAAATAATAACATCAGATTTAGGCACGTTTGTGTTTTGTTCTTTCTTGGATGGGTTACGAAATTCATACAAGATAAGATAAGCACGGAGTCCGAGTCGGAGCGAACTTGAATGAATCATCGAATGAAACGTAAAACTAAAACGGAAGCAGTATTGACGTTGCTAATAAACTATTCTTAATATAATATATGATTTCAAACAAGAAATAAACAACACTGTCAAGCAATTATGTAAGGAATGTTAACACTACTAGCAGTTTGATTGAAGATGACATAAATTATGATAAAAATAAATGAATTAGCTAGCTTCAAATTAGTATAAAGCTTTGTTCCAGGAGATTCGACATATGAGTCAGATGTAACTTACAGTTAACTTGAGTTAACTATGTAACTTAATTTCTTAAACTCGTACGTAAGAGATGCCGTTTTAAAACTTTTTGGCATTAAATGTAACAAGCATTGAAGCAAAGTTGGTGAAATTATATATTATGAGTAATGACATAAGTATCCATAATAATAATTATAACTTATTGAAGTTCCTGTTACAATGTTAGATAATAAACTTCTCTGTGGAAACCATATTTTCTCCTAACTAAACTGGATACTGAACTCACTGTACTAGTGTATACTCATACTGTATCGTGTATGTCCTGTATGTATACTAGTGTATAATGTGTATTCAGTGTATATTTCGTGGATTACAATTAACATTTTGTTGATGCAGAAAGTGAGAAAGAATTAAAAAAGAGCAAAGCCGCTTTGTACTTTGTTTTTACTATGTAAATTAAAAAAATTATATCAACCAATTTTTGAAAGAATTATTTGTTGTAAAAACTATCAAACCCAGCCAACTCAAAACTGTTGTTGAGTATTCATTGACACAACTGAAACAAATAAACTCAGTTTAGAAGTTTGTTCTAATTATTAGTTCTTATATACTGCTAAAATGTCCAAAGAAAACAAGAGTAATGATAAGCCCTCAGAGTCAAGTGATGAACATGGGCAGGACACATTACCACAGCTTCCAGGCATTCCTGATGAACTTCTTAACATGGTGGGAGGTATGTTCTATTTTGAAATCTGTTTATCTTCTATATTTAATAGATCAGTATAGGGGTCTCTGTTGTTAAGCCCTTTGAGCTGAATATACTGAGCTTTGTTTCGTGGAGATGGTGGTAGATTTCTACAGTGTTGGATAGTAAAATCTAGTGGTAAGCTGAAGAGCAAAGAGCAGGGTTAATATTCGGAGTCGCCCATGTGTTGTCGTGGCCCATAAGGGGAGCAAAGAATAGTAACATTGCGACTTACAAGGCATTTTGTAAGAGCGATGAGGTAGTGGCCTAGGAAGCTACCTAGTAAATAACAATCGCTGCAGTAATCGTATGTGCTGGCCTACTTGTAGGTGCATAACTGGTACAGTGTGCAATCGCTCTTAGGCTTGGATCACATACAAATCACAAAGAGTGGTTGACAAGTGGTCGATATGAAGTGTTTGAAGAAGAAGAATATCTTGAGCATAATTAAGGAAATGGGTAGGTCAGAGGATTCAGGTGATGACCTGGATTCTACGTCCATGTTCCAACTGCAGGAACTTGGGAGTCAAACGTGTTGTTAGGTTTGAACACTATATGGAAAGTAATTGATGTTTCATTAAGCATCACGCGTCTGTGTAGTGCCGGTGCCGCAAGGAAGCAAAGAATAGTAGCACTGCGACCTACAAGGCATGTCATAATAGGCAACTGATGTAGTACCTAAGGAAGCTACCCTAGTAAATTAAAAGCGTAGCAGAAATCGGATGTGCTGGCCTACTTGTAGGCCCATAACTACACAAGTACAATCGCTCTTAGGCTCAGATCACATACAAATCACAAAGAGTGGTTTAACCAGTGGTCGATATGGAGCGTTCGAATAAGAAGATGATTAACCAACACAGAACTAGAAATGTTATACTACAGATGAGATTGGAACCCTTATTGACTTGTTCCTTGTGCAGTGAGGATGTTGTGATGACTAACTATAATATATAATAGCCATCCAGCGCAAGCGATGATGACAACAGCCTCAGATGTGTGCTGCTGCACCTCTCTAATGTGTGTGAAGGTGAGTGTAGAATCCAATTCTAGAACATAATCCCCAATCCTAGAATACAATCCCCAACCACAGTAGGGGAATACATGATTAATGTTAGACATGCGGGTGTAGTATGTTCTGTCTTTTTGTGCAGCTTGTTTTCTCTATGCCTCAACGACACGACAATTCCAAGCTATCTAAGTTCCTCTTGTGTTGTTACTGCGCTACATTTGTCGATCTTTCGCCAGGGATTCCCAACATGTGGTGTCTATATCGAAGCATTTCAGAGACACTTTAAGAGCGTCTTTAAAGCGTTTTTCTGTCCACCAGCTGAATAAGTAACTAACTCACTGACTGGCTATTACAAATTAAATTTAAGGTCTCTATGGTGAAGGGGTTAAGACTTTTGCCTGTCATTCTGAAGATTGTTGGTTCGAATCCAGACCGAATCACATGCAATTTTTGAAATAAGATCCCTAGGATTGTTACTGGAGCTACAGAGTTCTTCTTGTCGATCGTTCTTTTTGGCCATTTTGATCATTCTTATTGTGATTGACAAACAACCTTTGCCAAGAATGGTTTTTTACGTCACATCATTCAGCGCCATTTGGACCTCAAGTGCTTATCCTTCAGCGACATGTCCAGTTTCAGTCAGCATTTACTGGTTTCGCTCTCCATCAGCCTTTGGCTCTCCCCAGCCTATCTGCAAGGCAGCAGGTTGCTGCAGAGTTCAAGCTCTGTGCAACATTTTTGGTAGATATCGTGCTATTTCTGCAGGGACGGAACGATATGGGGACACCCAGTGCAATGAAGTCAGTTCTTCAGGTTTGGTGATCGAGAGAGAAAGTGTTTCAGGTTTGAATAAAGCTTTACACAAACTCCTCCCCAATCTACTCATGTCACCAGAAAGCAGCATCCTCTCCCCAGACTAACTTTCCCTCCATTTTTATTGCAGCGTCACCTCCCAGATTTGTTACATTTGAACAGCTAATGTCCGCAGCAGACAATATGAAAAATATCACACTTGCTCATGAAATTGCAGTCAATGATGAATTTGAACTCCAAAAGGTGGAGCCACCTCCAAACAGGTAAATTTTATTGTTAATATTTAACATCTTTACAAGCACTTGTCTAATTTTTTACAGAGATTCAACTTGCAGCATGTGTGTACAAATAATATGCAGAATTTTTAGTTGTTCAGAATATAGTATACTTCTTTTTAGTGTAATGTTCTTGGATAGAAAGTGGAGTTATACAGGGTGTTCAAGATAAAAGTAGGCCGGTCAAGTGAACCAATCTGGCATATGTTTGTAGTAGCGACGATGATGGTGGTGTAGATGACGAACACACATATACTGGATGCTCAAGATACAAACACAACGCTGGTAATGTGCTTTACATGTTTATTGATCGTACTTGACAAGACACCTCTGTTCGGCTCAGATGTGTGTGTCACTTCCTTGTCACTTCCTAACTACATATCTTTGTTTCTACGTCATGTCTCGTTGTTATGTGTTGCGCTTCTGCTTAGAGAGTGCAACACATAGTCTCAACTAATATAATATATCTTACCCACTACTCTAAACTAGGGCTACTTGTCTGTATGAGGCTCTCTGCCCTGGGGACATGGCTGTATGCCCCTGGCATAGCCATTCCCTCCAACACCTCTAAACTAGGGCTACTTGTCTGTATGAGGCTCTCTCGCGGGGACATGGCTGTATGCCCCTGGCATAGCCATTCCCTCCAACACCCCCCCATTCCAGTTTCTGACGTCCCGGCAGATTGAACCATCGCCAACGGGTATGGTCCTGGGGCCAGGCTCCTGTTACGGTCCTAGCCTGGAGTCATGACGATAGTTGATTGAATTAAATGGGACTCAGTCACCACACATAATTAAATCGCCCATCAACTCGTCTATGCTCCGAGAAATAGCTCTACTGACCTCCCTACTGGATCATGTATCCAAACACCATCACCTTAAGTGATGAGAGGCAACGACAAAAGTTGTATGAATTAAATGGGACTCAGTCACCACACATAATTAAATGCGACCCATCAACTCGTCTATGCTCCGAGAAATGGCTCTACTGACCTCCCCTACTGGATCATGTATCCAAACACCATCACCTTAAGTGATGAGAGGCAACGACAAAAGTTGTATGAATTAAATGGGACTCAGTCACCACACATAATTAAATGCGACCCATCAACTCGTCTGTTGCTCTGGAAAGTGTTTATCAGCTTGAGGAAAAGTAAGGTGGCTGTATTGTAACATCCTATCCTTACATGGCGTGAGTCTGGGGGTGATGAGGTATCATACACATGCGGTCGCCAGTCCCTGTCGTGGGATTGTTTATCAAAATCTGGCATATGTTTATCAAAATGAGATGGTTCTATTATGATGTAGTATAGGTCAAGTGTGCAAGTCTTTTTGTAATAGTGTGTAATTTTGATGCGTGAAGGGGCGATGAACAATGGTAACGAAGGGCGAGTTAGTCAGAACTGGTTTAAATAGTAAGTAGACAGAACGCATTACGTGCCTGACGACTTTTAATTTGTCAATGGGGATACTTTTATGCTTAACACCCTGTTAATGAATTTTTTTTTAAATTGTTGAATTGAAACTGAATTGTTCATGTCCTGAATAAATATTAACTTTTTAATTTCAAGCAAAAAAAAAATGGAAGTTGTATTCTAATGACATGATTTCTTTTCAGTTAATGAGTTTTAACTGATTCCGTACCATGGAACACTGGAGTGTAAATATTTCTTATCTGCGTGGACCACGCGTCGCTCAAAAGACGATGACTAGAAAAGATGTTTTGTTGTTTTTATATATTTTTTTATTCGAGTGAAGATTTATATTAACTGGAAACTACTTAGAAGTGATGTGTAAATAATAATGTATACATATCAGCATGACTTATGCTAGAAGTAGAATTTAAACAGAGTTTATCATTCATTTTAGGATACCCTTTGACCTTAAAAAACTAGCAATTTTTATGAATGGTCATGATGCTAGTTTGTGAACAGTTAATAAAACATACATTCCATTACTATTTTCTTAACCATTTCGCTGTTACATACTTTCTGAAGGCGGAGCTAAAAATAGCTACTCTTTGTTTCTAGGTAACAAGCGTGAATGTACAACTATAGCAGTGACAGTAGCAATGTATAACGTGTTAACAAGTCTTTAGCCCACAGAGGAGAGATAATAACAGACATGTTAATGCGTCTTTAGAAGTGAATGGGAAAAACGTATATATATGTCCTTAGCAGCTAAAGGGTTAATGTTTATGTATTCATAAATGTATTACCTATATAAAGAGAGCAGTTAGACTGGTTTATTCAACATATTGTTTATCAAGGACCTTGATAAGTTGGATTTTTATTCTCACAATTTCAATTAGTTTTTTTTAAATATATGCTAATATTTTGTTATGCCTAGCCAACACAACATTATATTTTTGGATACAATAATATTTTATGAAAGTACATTCAATTATCTTTAATTTGATATATAATAGGTTAAACTTTATATCATATTTAGAAACAATATTTTAGTTTAGCTAAAGTATGTGTGCAATATTTTGAAGCTAAAAAAAATAATTCCGTCCAGAGGTGAAAAAAAACCCGGTAGTGAATCAGTTAAGTTTTCAATTAGTTGTTACTATATACAAGATTGCCATTCTAAAGAACATATGGAGTTCAAGAATGATCAGGAATAAAACTAAGATTATGATATTTAACTCAAATGTCAAGGCTGTCCTATATGAAGCAGAGACATGGAGAACAACTAATGGGAACACCAAAAGTTGCAGACATTTATCAATAGATGCCTCGCAGAGATACTCCATCTACGATAATATGTCAGGACCACAAACAGGGAACTGTAAGATAGAGTGGGTCAGCGGCAGGTGGAACAAGAGATAAGGCGCAGAAGATGGCGATAGATAGGACATACACTGAAGAAACCCCTAACAGCATCACGATACAGGCTCTCTGATGGAACCCCCAGGGCAATAGAGGTAAGGGAAGACCCAGGAATGCCTGGATACAACAGCTAGAGACGGAATGTAAGAAAATGGGAAGAGAGTTGGAAAAATGACCTTTGATAGACGTGCCTGGAAGGCCTTGAGTTGGGACCTATGATTCCCTAGGGTCAAAGGGTGAAGAAGAAGACTATATACAAGAACACAGTTATAAAATTGAGTAAAGAGAAATATTGGAAAGTAATGTCGGTTTGCATGATCTTGACCACATCACCCATTGTGTGTCGTTGGTCATTGATGGGGTCTCTGTGACATAGAGGTTAGGTGCTCATCTCTCGTGTCAAAGGTACCAGGTTCGCTACCTCGTGAAGCCATCTGGATATTTTCCAGAGATCCCTGATCTCAGTGTTGGTGAGTGAGATCGAGTTCCTAGTTCTATCGGAAACGGACGATAAAATATAGGTCCCATGTTCAATTTGAGCACGTAAAAGAACCATTGACAGTACAAAATTGAGAAGAGCAGGCTGGAAAGCCGCTGTCTTGGCAAAATTCATTAGAAAAGATTAAAAAATAAAATTCAGACAAAAATATCTCAGGGACTCGGTTGCCTGCACCCGTGAAGTACCAGAGCACATCCTGCAAGACTGCCCCAACCTGAGTAGTTTGAGAATGGAAATCTGGCCAACAGAAACAACCCTACAAAACAAACTATGCGGGACCAGTGAAGACCTCAAGTGCACAACCCTGTTTATGATACATACTGGAGTAGTCGTTTAGCAGAAGTTGATTTGCAGAAGAAGAAGAATCGCCATCTGTTTTGCCTTCTTGTATCATGTACACAATTCAAATATAAAAATCATCTCTCAAAGTTTTTTTTATTTCTTGAAGTTGGAGAAAGAATGTAGCTGACACAGTGAAGCGAGCATTTTGGGATGTCTTCAAGGAGAAGATAAGTGCAGATCCCCCTGATCTGAGCTTTGCGTATGCCATGTTAGAGGAACTGCGAGAGGTTAGTTCCCCCTCTTGTTTGTAAGAGATTGAAATATTTATTTTTGTGACCAGCATGCATCATTTTTGCTGTAGTTTATTTTTAGTAACTATTAGTTTCTACTTCTTCTTCTTAAGTGATCTCTGGTCATGTGCTTAGATTACTGTGGATGGCAAACTGGGCAGTCGGCTTCAGCTCTGTTCGGTTTCCACAAAGTTTAGTTTTCGGGTCAACTGGTGTGGCCACATGGTGCTTCTCAGCTCACACAGGAGAGGACAGTCTTGCAGGACATGCTCCGGTGTCTGTTCCGACAACTGACACAGGCAGAAATCTGTTTATTACTAGTCTAGTAAGTGTCTGTTGAGTTTGCAGTGTTCGGTACTTAGTTGAAATGACCTGGTCTGTCCTGCTTGAGGAAGTCTTTTCCGTTATCATATCCAGTGTTTCTCTTCCCGTCTACTGCATATTTTCTCTTAATGAAGTTGTTGACTACTTGAAAAGACATTGGTTGGTAGATTTGCTTATTGGCACTGCCTTCCTTAGCCAAGACATCGGCAAACTTCATTGCCTTAGTGAGATGAAAGTAAGTTTCTGTCTTTTTTGACAGTCGAGCAAGTTCTCGTTTTTGGTTCTGTTACTGTACTGCCGACGGATTAAACCCCCCCAGGGCTTGTATAGCTGACAGTGAGTCTGTAAAAAAGATGCTAGACATTCTGATTGGATAAATTAACCCGCTCTCTCTTTGAGCCGATATACCTCTTTGAGCCGATATACCTCTTTGAGCCGATATACCTGCTAGCGATATTTTTCAAGATAACATAAAGTCAGTGTACAGGATAATTCTGTATAAAAGTTAATTGCATATCCTTTACAGGACTTTACAAATCAACCCAGCTTTTAACGCTGGTTGGGATTTTTCTAGGCATTATTACGTCCAGTAGTTTGCCATTGCTTTCTGAATGGGTGGTGCCATAGTCCTTTTGTAAAAATTCATGAGAAACAATTTGTAACCAAACTTTTTGCAGCATGATTCAAACTTAGAACGCTTTATAGATCGAGGGAAGGGTTAATAGACCGAGTCACTATCCACTAAGCCACTGATGCCACCTGTATACATTGCAATATAAGCAAGTCTAGAGGTATAAAAAATGCAGAGAGAAAGAGTTAACAACCAATTAAATTTTGCTATCTGAAACATTCTTTCATTTCTGTTATCTTAGATTTCGCTAGACATCCTGATTGGGTAAATGAACAGCCAATTACATTTTTTTTCCTGTCGGAAAATGGCCAGAATTGGTTTGCTGGAACGTGAGAACGTTGCTTGAGCAGGGTAAAACAGCCCAGCTCGCAACAGAGGTGAAGAACTACAGGATAGACATTCTGGGAATCTTCGAAACAAGATGGAAAGGGATAGACAAAATTAAACTGAACCCACAGGGAAAGAGGAGTAGGGAAGGCCTAGACAGACCTGGAGAAGAGAGCTGGAAGCTGATATTAAAAGGATAGGTAAAACATGGAAAGAATTGGAAGGGATGGCAAGAGAAAGGAAGAGCTGGAAGAAGTTTGTTGAAGACCTGTGCTCCGTTGGGAGTTGAAAGGTAAAGAAGAAGAATTAAATTTTACCATCTGCAACATATTTTTCATTTCCTTCATCTTAGACGTTGCTAGAGATTCTGATTGGCTAGACATTCTGATTGGTTAGACATTCTGATTGGATAAATTAACAACCAATTAAATTGTTACCATCTGAAACATTTTTTCATTTCTTTCATCTTAGACATTGCTAGAGATTCTGTTACCACAACATCAGCGCTTGAAGGATCAGATCAATGAAGTCCTAGATCTTGCTCTCATCAAACAAAAGATGGAGAATGATGCCTTTGAGTTTGACTACTATGCCAAGTATATCACCGATACAATGGCAAGACTATGTGCTCCAGCCAGAGATGAAAATATTGAAGAAATTCGAGCAATAAATGATGTGGTATCAAAGTTTAGGTATGTACACACAATTTCTGAAAGTTCTCCTGGACATATTTTGCTGTTGTATGCATCGTCCATGTGGTGCCGGGGCCAACAAGGGAAGCAAAGAATAGTACCACTGCAACCTACAAGGCTGTCGTAAGAGGCGATTGATGAAGGACCTAGGGAAGTTACCCTAGTAAATAAGCATCACAGAAATGGAATGTGATTGCCTACTTGTAGGCGCATAACTGGCACAACATACAATTGTTCTTAGACTCAGATCACATACAAATCACACAGAGTGGTTAACAAGTGGTTGATATGGAGCATTGGAAAAAAGAGAAGAAGTTGTATGCTTGTATCCATGATTAGTGTAATGCATAACTCAAAAGGATTGTGAGTTGAAT
This sequence comes from Arion vulgaris, assembly GCA_020796225.1. Lineage (NCBI taxonomy): Eukaryota > Metazoa > Mollusca > Gastropoda > Stylommatophora > Arionidae > Arion > Arion vulgaris. The sequence continues at coordinate 38,195,520 of CM036755.1, forward strand.
CCCACACTCGACTTTCCATATTTAAGGAAAGGTATTGGCCCTCCTACTTCCTGCACACTCATCATCATCATCAGGTAGCTTGTCCCTTCTGGAGCTTGGCTCCCATGACAGCAGTCCTGAAAAACTCTGTTCTGTGCAAGTTAACCGGCGTCGACGTCAGTCATTCTTGGATCGTCAATGACATCTTGCACCCATCTTATAGGTCTTCCTCTCATTCTTCTTTCAGGCACTATTCTCTCCAAAATTATCTTCTCTAGACACTCGTGTCGTTTGATGTCTCCTAAATATTTAATTTTCCTTGATCTTATGCTCTTTAATAGCCAATTCTCTTTAATATCAAGCTGTTGCAGAACAGAAGCATTTGTTCCTTTCTCTGTTCATGATATTCTAAGTACTTTTCTGTAGCATTTGCATTCAAAGGCATTAATGATCTTCTCCGCTGCTTTGTCAATGGTCCTGCACACTAGGGTCTAGAAATATGTAGTCAATTCATACCCTAAGATCTGAATAGGCTACTGGAAATTGTATTATGCATGTATTTACTTGAGAGCTTTGGAGCTGCTGTATGGCTTGAAAACATGTTGAGTCACCAAGTTAAATACAAATAAGATTCAGACCTTTGTCAACGGATGTCTCCAGCCTATTCTTAGACTGAGATAGTAGGACATCGTTGTAAACACAGACCTGTGGATAAGAACAGGTCAAGAATGCATGATGACCCAGGTTAAGAGAAAAACATGGCGGTGGGTCGGGTATGCCCTACGGAAGACACAGTCGAGTGTCACTAGACAAGCACTTGAGTGGAACCCGCAAGGAAAATGGAAAAGAGGATGTTCTAAACAGACCTGGAAACATAGTCTTCTTGATGAACTGTAGGTTGCTCGACTATCCTGGGAGACCATAAAGAAAACAGCTAGAGCCTGGGAAAAGAGGCTAACAACTGTTTGGCCTGCAGGGGGTGCAAAGAATAGTAACTCTGCGACTTACAAGGCATGTCATAAGAGGCGACAGAGGTAGGGGCATAATGAAGCTACTTTGGTAAATGAAAAACGTTGCAGAAATCGGATGTGTTGGTCTACTTGTAGGTGCATAACTGGCACGTTGACCAATTGCTCGTAGGCTTAGATCACATTACATATCACAAAGAGTGTTTTAACAAGTTGTCGATATGGAGCGTTCGAAGAAGAAGAAGATGACCTCCACACCGTAGAGGCCCCCTAACACTCAGAATGAAAACTAGATGTCCATTATTGTCATATATTTTTGTCTTCTCTGGTTAGAGCTATAATGGAGACATTGGAACTGATGCGCAGAGATATGGCCAACTTTACAATCAAACAGATTAGACCCTACATACAACAGAATTCCATAGAGTATGAGAGGAAGAAATTCTCAGAGTACTTTGACACACAAAGAGGTTTGTTGTTTTTTATTGTTTTTTTCTTTTGTAGAATTCTGTCCTCCAGTTTCTTCTTCACCTTTCAACACCCAACGGAGCACATGTCTTCAACAAACTCCTTCCAGCTCTTCCTCTCTCTTGTCATCCCTTCCAATTCTTTCCATGTTTTCAATCAATCAATCAAGTGCCATGCCTGCCGGCGTAGGCGATCATGTCTCTCCACAACTCTCTTTGCTTGGTGCATGTAATCAGTTCTGACGTCGATATTTTGTCGAACCATGATGTCAGGCCATCCAACATCTTCTCCCTCTGTCTTCCACGATCTCTCCTTCCCTGAATTTTACCTGTAGTCACCAAATGTTCTAAACCTTCTCTTCGCATTATATGCCCGAAGAACCTTGATTGTCGGATTCTTATTCTTTTGATAAGGTTTCTTTGTGTACAGGCCTGATTTAAAACCTCCACGTTTGTTTTCTTTGCTGTCCATGGAATTCTCAACATTCTTCTGTAAAACCACATCTCTGTGGCTTCCAATGATCGTATTGATTGTTTGTTCAGTGTCCATGATTCGCTGCCATACATAAGAATTGGTTCAATATAGCATTGGAGTACTCGTTTTCGCAGTGTCATTGGTAGTGAGTTCACGCATAGTGTGTTCTTCATTCCATGTTCCATGTTTTACCTATCTTTTTAATATGTCTCCAGCTCTCTTCTCCAGGTATTTCTATGCCTTCCCCTACTCCTTTTTCCTGCGGGTTCCTCTTCTTGCGTTTGTTCTTGACACGACCAATTTAATCATTCTTATTGTGATACGAGGGGAAGTCAATAAGTAAGCCACAAATGGCTGTAGAAAATAACTAAACATGATAACAACTTGAAACCAGTTTATTTTTATACATACATTGTTCCTTTATTTCTCAACATAATTTCCACCAACATTGATGCACTTATCCCATCGTTTTATTAATCCTCCCAAACCGGCTGCATAGAACTGCGGGCTCTGTTTTCTAAACCACGTTTTCACTTCACATTCAACTTCGGCGTCATTCACGAAATGTCTCCCGCCAAGGTGGGTTTTCAGTGGACCAAAGAGGTGGAAATCGCTAGGGCTAAGTCGGGACTGTAAGGTGGATGTTCCAGAACTTCCCACCTTAGTTGGTTAATTTTCTCTTGAGTTAATCGAGCCGTATGTGGTCTGGCATTGTCATGAAGAAGCAACACTTCTCTAGTCAGCAACCCTGGACGTTTTTCGAATTGCATCATGAAGCATCGATAGAACTTCACAGTACGATTCGAATTCACATTGTCACCTTTCTTCATGAAATTGGTTAAAAGCACTCCCTGACAATCCAAGAACACCGTCAACATAACCTTCCCTGCTGATGGCATAACCTTGAATTTTTGGACACAAGGCGAAGAAGGATGTTTCCACTACATTGAAGCACACTTTGATTCGGGCTGGTAGTGATGCACCCATGATTCATCCCCAGTAACAATCCTGTTCAGCATCTCTTCTCCTTCATCTTCATATCGACAGAGATGATGCAAGGACAGGCCAAATCGGTTCATTTTGTGTTCCTCTTTCAATTGTCTGGGTACCCATGTTGAGCACACTTTCTTAAATTTCAATCGATCATGCATTATGCTGTATGCTGAACCATGTGAGCACCCTATTGCAGATGCTACAGAGTCTATGTTACTCGTCTGTCACTTTCTAATCATCTCCTCCACCCTCTGCACTGATGCTTCTGTTGCAATCTCAACAGGACGACCAGTTCGGATTTCATCAACAATTTTAGAGCGTCCTTGAGAAAATTTTCTACCCAACTATGCACCGTTTACGGGACAAACATTTGTCAGCATAAACAGGAAGCATTTCCTTATGAATGTCCTTTGCAGGCAGTCCTTTTGCCCACAAAAAAACGCACAACAGCACGTTGCTCTTTGGTTGTATTCTCCGTAAGTACAGTCGCCATTTTGTTTATGGCTGCGCATGCGCATGAGACACATAGCGCCACCTGGCGAACGGAATATAAAGTTGGATGTTGCTGTCACCTAATGACACTTTTAGAAAACACCAACTACATTTACCTACCATCTCACATAACTTTGTGGCTTACTTATTGACTTCCCCTCGTATATAATTTATCTTTGACAAGAACGACTAACGTTGAACCCTTGTTGAAATTAGACCCCTACTTGTGTATGGTACCATGCACATGTAGGTCAGGCTTTCGTTTTCTCCTGCGGAAATGTTTTGAGTCCGTCACACTGACAGTCAGTCCCCAACACTTCTTCTTTCGTACAAGTTCTCTTTAATGATCCGTTTATCATAGCGATCTATGCAGAGCTTTGCTTTGATCTACTGCAATAGGTTCCTTTTGTACTTTGCAACCTTTCTGACTGAATACGGCGTTCCTTTTGTACTTGCAACCTTTCTGACTGAATACAGCGTTCCTTTTGTGACTTTGCAAGCCTTTCCTCTGACTGAATACAGCGTTCCTTTTGACTTGCAACCTTTCTGACTGAATACAGCGCAATCTTCTTGATGCATTCGTGTGATAAGCACTCTTTAATGATCTTTCATGCTGTATATTTTGGCTTAGATCTATGCCAAAGAGTATTTAATAAGTTACAAATGTTTTGACTGGGTGAGATCGTTCCCCTTCATGCTCCAAAACAGTGCCTGTTTTGCAATGCTTCCAGTTGGTCTTCTCAATGTGTGTCCTATCCATCATCAGCGTCTCTTCCGTAGCTCTTTCTCCACTAGTATCTACTTAGTTCTTTCTTGAGTTCATCATTGATAATCTGATCATACCACCTCAGTCCCTCTATTCTATGTAAACATCCAGTTCTTCTGTTTCTTCTTCACCCTTCACCCCTAGGAAAGCATAAGTCCGCAACCAAGGCCTATCCAAGGCCATCCTTTCCAGATCTCTCCACTTTCTCCCCATTTTCTTGCATTCCATCTCCAACTCCCGTCTCCAGGTGTTTCTGGGTCTTTCCCTACTTCTATCGCCCTGGGGTTTCCATTGGAGAGCCTGTCTTGTGATGCTTTTAGGGGTTTCTTCAGTGTGTGTCCTATCCATCACCACCTTCTGCTCCTTATCTCTTGTTCCACGTGTTGTTGTTCTGTTCTATCCCAAAGTTCCCTGTTTGTAGCCCTGTCATACCATCGCAGATGTAGTATCCTCGCAGGCATCTATTGATGAATGTCTGCAACTTTTTGGTGTTCCCCTTAATTGTTCTCCTTCAGTTTGAGTTTGGAATATCTTTGCACTTTTTTCATTCTCCTTATCACTTATCCCTTTTATCACTTCTCCAGAATGTGTCCAATTTTCAATAATGATGACTATGGTTAGCATCTGGCCAAATGGATTAGAGCCTGCTTCCATGCAGGAGACCTGTGTCAATCCACAGTAAGGTCAATTATTTTTGTTCTGTCGGGGCATAAAGAAAAATCCTAACCTGAATAATTTTGCTGTGACTGCACTAGCCATGCGGTCATAAAATTCATCAGGCTCATGTTCCCCCTGTTCTACATCATCCTAAAAAGCGGTATTACAAGCAATAACGACAGTTTTTATTTAATTTTTATGGTTGCTGATTTTGTTTTTTTATTTTGTGTACAGCTGTTGGAGTAAATGCTTTGGAGTACACTGAGGTTTGGCTGAAGAGAAATTATGAGAAGATGCTGAAGAGGTCATCAGATTCTCTTGAACCGAGCGGGTCATCCAGCACGAAAGCCTTGACCCCTGCAAATGTTATGACAGAAGCTTACCTGGAAGTGTTTGTGTGGCCTGATCCAGATCATTTCCCAGAGGTTTGTATTTACGGGATGAGAGGGTAGCTTGGGGAAAGTCATGAGTTTGGTAGGAGTCATAAGTTTATTAGAAGTCATAAGTTTGTTAGAAGTCATACGTTTGTTAGAAGTCATAAGTTTGTTAGAAGTCATGTGTTTGTTAGAAGTCATAAGTTTGTTAGAAGTCATAAGTTTGTTAAAAGTTATAATTTAGTTTTTAGTATTAGTTTAGTCGTCGGATCACCATCACTGCACGTCGAACAAATTAGTCCATAAGTGCTCCGATCTCTCCTCAGTATGTCCATCAGCGTGTGGTGACTAACGACACCGGTTCTTTGTTGGTTTACAATTCTTCTTTGTCTGCCAGCATAGCGTTCTTGTCGAGCTACACCACACTTAACTTTGAGTTCTTGGAGTCTGGTTAGTGTTGTGGATTCACCGCTATAACGTGAATCATGTACACGCCCTCTCTCCTTAAGGAATTTATAATATCAGCCTGGTCCATTGCTCGTCCGCTTTGGACAGCAGCCATACCTGCAAGCCTTATCCGCACGTTCATTTCCCCTTACACCTGCATGCCCTGGCACAAAATAAAACTGATCTTTGTCAGCTTAGACCTCCCAGCGATTCTATCCAATGTCTCCTAGCCCATCCTGTTTCAATCTTCCTGAGCAAACTCATTGAGTCACTGAGAAAACATGCATGGATAAAAGTCTGTGATTCTAGCCAAATCATCGCTTTGGTAACGCCATGATTTCCATAGTGAGACTGCTTGTAGTCACGGCAAAACCACGACTGTCTTCCTTCACAACATCACCTCCGACCTGAGCAGTGAAAGCCCACGAGCTCCAGCATGTCGAATCACCGAACCATCCGTATAAATGATTACATCATGCTCAGATGCGTTCTCAGAAATTAATGCCTGAACCTCTGCCTCCACAACAAGTGGGTTATGATGCCTGCATTCTTTATCAAGTTCGATGCATACAGAAAAGGATGTAGCGATTCCTCTTGGCACTGGTATCCATTCTTCACCGGGATCAATGTCTTCAAGTGTACACTGTTCAATACAGTCCTCGGCCTGACCCATCCAAGATTTTCCTCTTTTTAACCTATTTCCTTTTTGTCTCTTTATTTCCAAGTGCAGAGGATGTTGTTTGTCAGCATTGACTCGAAGGTATGCTCATGCACGGCTCATCAGTATTCTATACTCCATAGTAGGACAGTCAAGGAGATAGCGCATCGCCCTGCACGACGTGTTTTTAGTGCAACCAAGTATAATGCGCAACGCCTCGTTCTGTATTCTTTCCAGTCGTTCTATCTGACTATGACTGAGAGTCAGGATCGCCAGCGCATACTCAAGCACAGAAAGGACCAGACCCTGGTATAAAAGACAAAGATGGCGCTGTTCACAATCCGCGCAGCCATTACCCTCATCGCCAGCAAACCTTTCCTCGCCTTCATTATCACATGAGCTATGTGTTCCGTAAAAGCTAGACTACGATCAAAACGCAACCCCAGGTATTTCATAGACTGAGATCGCCCCACCACCTCTGAACACAAAACCACAGATGGTGTTGGAGTGTTGACGATGTGGTTGTTTAAAGAGAACCATGTCATCGCTGCTTTTGTGGGGTTGACCAATGCTCCTGCTTCAACGCACCATCTACCTATGCGGTTGAGTTCTGACTGAAGTTCCTCCACAAGCTGTTCTCTATCCTTGCCCTGACGATACACCAACACATCATCTGCATATGACATTGTCCTTCCTCTACCCGTGATCTGCTCTTTAAAAGTTATAAGTTGTATGGAAGTCATACCTGAGATAACTACTATTCTAAGGTAATGACACACCTGAGATGTAACACACCTGAGATATAACACATCTGAGATATTACACATCTGAGATAACTAATTTTCTAAGGTAATGACACACCTGAGATATGACACACCTGAGATAGCTAGCTTTCTAAGGTAATAACACACCTGAGATATGACATACCTGATATATGACATACCTGAGATATGACACACCTAAGATAACTAATTGTCTACGGTAAGGACACACCTGAGATGATATATTTCTTCCAACAGACATTGATGATGGACATGTTCCGTTTCATGGCTATGCGAGACAAGCTTCACACTCTCGGCCTGATCACCTCTATCCAACTGCTGACATTTAGTATTGTTGGACCTTCCATTGAATGTGCAGATGGCCTGAAGAAACAACTAAAGGAGCATGTGGAGATCCTGCTGCAGGATGTGGGAACAAAGTAAGTTCAGTTGTTTCAGTTTGGAAAATCTTCATTTGCTCTCCGGGCATGTTATCAAATGTTGAAGAAAATAACAAGTCTTCCCTCTCTTGTTGAAGAAAATAACGTCTTCCCTCCCTTGTTGAAGAAAATAACAAGTCTTCCTCCTTGTTGAAGAAAATAAGTATTCCCTTCCTTGTTGAAGAAAATAACAAGTCTTCCCTCCCTTGTTGAAGAAAATAACAAGTCTTTCCTCCCTTGTTGAAGAAAATAACAAGTCTTCCCTCTCTTGTTGAAGAAAATAACGTCTTCCCTCCCTTGTTGAAGAAAATAACAAGTCTTCCCTCCCTTGTTGAAGAAAATAAGTATTCCCTCCCTTGTTGAAAATAATAAAAATGATCTCCCTTGTTGAAGAAAAATAACAAGTCTTCCCTCCCTTGTTGAAGAAAAATAAGAAGTCTTCCCTCCCTTGATTGCTATAATTTCTCATAAAAATATTACTGAAATTTGTCTGGATTCTGTAAATACGGATTGTTAACAATTGCTACATTTTATGTAAGAAAGTAGTGCTAGATACATTCAGAATAACCTCTATTCCATTTTTATGTGATCTCACTCATATTTTATCTGGGAGGTTCTCTGTAGCTTGGAGGTACAGTGCTTGCCTCTCACTCCATAATTACTCAGTTTATTTCCCAAGGGAAGCAATGGGACTACTTTCTAGTGATCTCTCACTTCAATGTAGGTGAGATCAAGTTCCTAGTCCTATTGGAAACGGATGATAGAACATATATTCCATGTTGAAATTGAGCAAGTAAAATAACACTGCACAGCTAAAAATGAATAAGAGTATACTGGAGAGCTGCTGCTTGGGCACAACTTCAGAAACAAATTAAACTTTTTTCACCATCCTCAAAAACTGTTATTGGAAACCCAAGCCGGTGCTATGGAGTTTGTGCTCTGTCACTGAGATCTTTCTGTGTAAGAATGAGATCAGAGTATGCATTGTTACTTACTGAAGTGCAGTGTTGTTGGTCCAATCAGTAATCAATCAATGAATGTCACTCAGTTATTTTGTTGCTACTGCCTTGTAGTTTGATTGGGGACAATCAAAGGCTAGTGGAGCAAACCATACACAAAAATGGATGGCAGGCAAACCAAGTAGTCCACAAAAAGACTGGTAACCTGGGCAGATGACGCTGACCTCCCGGGAGGGAAGGTTTTCTAAGGGTCGTAACCTTAAAAGAAAATAGCAACCTACTGCCTTGCAGGTTGGCTGGGAACAGCCCAAGGCTAGCGGAGAGTGAACCTAGTAAACACTTGCTGAAACCGGACACATCGCCGAAGGATAAGCACCAGAGCTCCAAATAGCGATGAAGATGTGATGAAAAACACACCGCTGCTAAAGGCTGCATGAGTCAAATCCCCACATGAATAAGAATTATGGAGAAATCTGGTACATCAGTCTAAGCGATGATTGTGAGAGAGCGAGAGTCATTATGTCAATCAATGAATGCCAATCAGTCATTCAATTAATCAATCAATATGTGAATCAGTCATTATGTCAATCAATCAATGCCAATCAGTCATTCAATTAATCAATCAATGAATGTTAATCAGTCATTCAATTAATCAATCAATATGTTAATCAGTCATTCAATTAATCAATCAATGTGTTAATCAGGCATTATGTCAATCAATCAGTCATTCAATTAATCAATCAATATGTGAATCAGTCATTCAATTAATCAATCAATATGTGAATCAGTCATTCAATTAATCAATCAATATGTGAATCAGTCATTCAATTAATCAATCAATATGTGAATCAGTCATTATGTCAATCAATCAATATTTGTCTTCAAGAGGTATCAAGCCAGTCCTTGAGTCTATAACTGATCAGGTCATTAAAGATGTGAATGACAGCTTGTCAAGTAGCACACTACCTCTGCTGACTGATGCCACTAAACAGACACTGAGAAGCCAGATCATGAATCTTGGATCCAGAGAGAATACTGTTCGGAAGCTCATGCGTAAGTTTTGGGTTTTCGTTAGTTACATATAACAACATGCACTACTTCCTCTCTCTTAGTTACAGTTTGGAATATCTTCATTGCACTCTGGACATGTCTGTAGGTGCAATGATCTCCTTTGCAAGATCTCCAACAGCATCCAGTGACTGGCCGTATCAGTTCGATTTGGATTGATGAGCCTACTCATTTACCTATTGTGCTGTTCTTTTCTTGCTACTCCAATCTTCAATCACAGATCCTGCAATCTAGTAGTTGTGGTGGATTGGTTTAAATGAAAATCTTCTTTGTGTCCACACTCTATGAGGGCGTTCAGAATGGCAGCTCTATCTATCGGCTGGCCTCCTGAAATAGTCTGCTCTCTCATTGCCAACGATACCCATGCACCCCAGAACGAAGATAATTGTAATTCTGCAAGTTGTTGACGCTTGTAGTGCTTCACTCTATTGCCTGCGCACCAAAACAACTTTCTCCTTTCAGATCATACTCTCTCTTTCTCTCTCTCTCTCTCTCTCTCACGGCGCACAATCACGCCCAGACCGATGTACCAGATCTCCCCATAAATTCTATTCATGTGGAAATCTGAGCCTTAGCATTGGTGTGTTTTACATCACATCTTTAGCACCATTTGAAGCTCTAGGGGCTTTTCCTTCGGCGATGTGTCCGGTTTCAGCCAGCGTTTACTTGGTTCACTCTCCATTCTGTAGCCATCTAGTGTTTTTACGGTGTAAGGTAGCTAGCCCCACGCCCAACCTCCATAGTCATATCCTATGACATGTGTGGCAGGTAACAGTGGTTCTATTTTTTACATCCCCAATTTGGGCCCCGGTAACCACTCGGGCAGGATCATGCTCAATGAATCACTCAGAATGCACGCAGGAGTGTAGTTTTGTGACTTCAGCCAGAGTGGTGCCCTAGTCATCGCCAATAGCTCCATTGCATTGTTTTGCTACTTGTTGTCATACTAAATCTTCTCTTAACTCCCCTTGAAGCATGCAGCATCAACAAATTTCCTTCAACCAGATCTGTCTTAAGCAAGCCAGCTTAGTTCATTCTAGGTCTTGCCCACCTCTTATCTTTCTCTATCTACAGTTTGTCTCCATGTCTAGATAGCTTCCTACCTCTCTTGCATCCTTCTTTATCTTCGAACACTCCATATTGACCACTTGTTAAACCCGTGGAATGTGATTTGCATGTAATCTGAGCCTAAGAGCGATTGTACATTGTCCCCGTTATGCGCCTACATGTTGGCCAGCACATCAAATTTCTGCGATGCTTTTTATTTACTAGGGTAGCTTCCTTAGGCCCCCACATCAGTCACCTTGTAGGTTGCAGTGTTGCTATTCTTGCTCCCTTGCTGGCCCGGCAACACACGGGCGCCTCTCTTGCATCCTGGACTCGATTCCAAAGCTACATGTGAGTTTCTAGTTTTCTGCATTCTTAATATATGTCCCAACCACTTTCATCTCGTACGTTTTATTTCCCAGTATATATTGTTGATTCCTGTGACTAATGCTTCCATTGAATTAGAATGTATTCATAAATTTATTCTAGTTCCCGCTCGCCATTGTGTTCATTGTGGACGATGGGTGACAAGCCCCCTGTGAGTGCGGTTCAATTTCGCGGACTGGCAGAAAAGCCACGGGTTCTCCAGATTTACGGTGTTCATGGCACCGAATCGAAGGGTTACGATGTCCATGGCATCAAGCCGAAGAGCTGAAAGCTCAAGTGCTTCTGGATCAGAAGAAAAAACAATTCTAGTTCTCAAAATGGAACTACGTAAATGAATTTCTTATTCAGCAACTTATAATATCTTCATAGAACATTCTAATCCTTTAAATGTAATATCTTCATAGAACATTCTAATCCTTTAGATATATTGTCTTCATAGAACATTCTAATCCTTCAGATATAATATCTTCATAGAACATTCTAATGCTTAAATATATATTCATGACATTCTAATCTAAGATTAAATGTCCATCAACATCTAATCCTAGATAAATTTCAAGAACATTCTGATCAAAAAAACAATTCTAGTTCTCAAAATGGAATCTTCAAAAATTTCCTTTAAATTATAATATCTTCATAGAACATTCTAATCCTTCAGATATAATATCTTCATAGAACATTCTAATCCTTTAGATATAACATCTTCTTAGAATATTCTAGTTCTCAAGTTGGAACTATGTTCTAAGATAGAAATAAAATTGTCATAGAACAATCTAGGTGCTGATCTAGGATGTTCAAAGTTTGGTATTAATCTAACCAGGTCCTGACAGCTAGTTAGATCATTGTTATAAATAAATCTATGTGCTTATCTGTAAGATAGAACTTTGTTATAAATACGTCATGGGGTGCCGGGGCCCTCAAAGGAAGCAAAGAATAGTACCACTACAACCTACAATGCATGTCGTAAGAGGCGACTAATGTAGACACTAGGTATGCTACCCTAGTAAATAAAAAGCATTGCAGAAATCAGATGTGCTGGCCTACTTGTAGGCGTATAACTGGCACAGCATACAATCGCTCTTAGGCTTAGATCACATATAAATCCCACAGAGTGGTTAACAAGTGGTCGATATGCAGTGTTCGAAGAAGAAGTTATCAATAAATTTATGTACTTATCTATAAGGTAGAACTTTGTTATAGATACAGTCTCTGTGTTTTAATAACTTTATCGAAGCAGTTTTAATAACTTTATCGAATCAGTTTTAATTACTTTATCGAAGCATTAAAGTTAAATTTATTTATTTTTATTTTCACTCTTACAGTTCATTTTAGAATTTATTCATTCAAGTCTCCACCTCATCTATTCACCTCATACCTTCACTTCATCGGTTCCCTTCACTTCATCATTTTTCTTCATTTCATTCCTTGAGTCCTTCACTTGCAGCATGTATTCATACACTTTAACCCTTCATTGTTTTCTTCACTCTAGATTCCAGACTTATGGGATTTATCCAGGAAGGGATGACTGGCAAAAATGTCAACAGCTTACCCCTACCTAAAGGTTGTTCAGCCATACAGCGCGAACTCTCGCAGGTCATGGGTAGTTTTCTCCGCCTCAGCTCCCACAATCGCTCCGTGTTTGGACAGCAGTATTCAGAAATCATAGAGAAACTGATGCAGCATTCTTCTAGTGGGGCATCAGCCTCGGGCAGCTCTCTTGGAGCCACAGCTTAAGCGATATGCCAGTCAAGATTTAAAAATATATGTCTTCTTCGAACGCTCCATATCGACCACTTTTTAACCACTCTATGTGATCTGAGCCTAAGAGCGATTGTATGTTGTACCAGTTATGCGCCTACAAGTAGGCCTCACATCCGATTTCTGTGATGCTATTTATTTACTAGGGTAGCTTCCTAGATCCTACATCAGTCGCCTCTTACGACATACCTTGTAGGTCGCAGCGGTACTATTCTTTTCTTCCCTTGCGGGCCACACCACCACATGGACCAAAATATATGTGAATTTCATTCGTCTTGTCCTGAGCAGAACTTTGCAACCTTAACAGTAGTTCAGAAATTTTCTCTCTCATAGTCCAGATGCCATGCAGCTGTCATGTTCAAACCATCAGTTACATCCTTAATTCATCATCTGCGTCATATTTGTCCTCTCTTTTCCAGGATGCTTCCTTCCATAATGGTCTTCTCCAACCCTTCATAACTCTTTATATTTCCAAAATACATCAATTCTCTTATTTGTAGCATCAGCCAGTTTTCTTTGATTTTGAGTTCTTTCTGGATTGATTTATTTGTTCTATTCTCTGTCCATGATATACAAATTTCATTCACTTAATAAATAATATAGAGATATTATTTTACAGGTTATTGCTAAATAATTCCATGGACTGGTAAAATAATAATGCTGATGTGCACAAAGAGATCACAGCATTGAGATAACTCATATCAATATAGAAAATGAAGTTATTATTTTTCTAGCATTGTTCATACTTCATTGTTCATCTTCTTCAGCGATCTCTGGTCATGCGTTTAGTTTACTGTGGACCGCAAACTGGACAATCAGCTTCAGGTCTATCAGGTTTCCCCAAAGTATGGTTTTTAGGTCGACTGGGTTGCTTCTCAGCTCACCCAAAAGAGGACAGTCTTGCAGGACATTCTTCGTTATCTGTTCCGCCTGCTGACATTGGCAGCTGTTTAACTTTGAGGATCATCTTCATGTCATATCTGATGGATCCATAGTTGCACCGATCTCCTCCTAAGCATGTATTTCAGTGTTTAACACTGATTTTTTTTGCAGAATTTATATATACTGACTTCATTTTTTTACTGTGTCTCCGAGGCTCTTTAAACATATCCTTGGTGGAGATTTGGAATATTTCCGCAACCATTGGCTCATAAATAACATCATGTCTCGGACGATAAAATATTTTGCCACATTAAACGTCACAGGAGTTTAGAGAGAACGGTAATGGAGAGCATGGTTCCGGAAGTATGAGGCAGGGGACGACCAAAACTATGGTGGCAGCAAGACATCAAAGAAACCTTGAACATGATGCTGGAGGAGGCAAAGAACTTGCTAGAGACAACAAGTTTTTCCAACAGGCTGTGATGAAAGCGATGTTCCACAAGGGACATGCTACAAGCACAAGGCTTCTGCTTCTAATAGGAGGGACATGTTCTCTGGAGAGTGTCTTAAAGGATCATTATTCCATCAGTCCATAGTTGATTCTCATATTTTAAAATATATACAAAATATAACTGATCCAAAAATTATTTTGTAAACATCAGTTTTTGTAATATATTACCAAGTATTGGCTGCGATGTAGTATAACATGCTTGATAAGAACGGACGCAAACATACAAACTGCCATGTCATGTTTACTTCTAAACTAATAAAGAAACTGTCACTTCATTTTATTTCCAAACTTGTTCATTTCATTTTTCTTGTGATATCTTCTTCTTTACCCTTCGCCCTAGGGAGGCATAGGTCTGCAACCAAGGCCTTCCTAGCCCGCCTATCCAAGGCCATGTTTTCCAGATCTCTCCACTCTCTTCCCATTCTCTTGCATTCCATCTCCAGGTGTGCGTGGGTCTTCCCTTACCTCTTCCCTTAACCCTGAAGGTTCCATTGAAGAGCCTGTCTCGTGATGCTGTTAGGGGTTTCCTTAGTGTGTGTCCTATCCATCGCCACCTTCTGCTCGTATGTCTCTTGTTCCATCTGCCGTTGTCTTGCTCTATCCCACAGTTCCCTGTTTGTGATCCTTTCATACCATCGTAGGTGGAGTATCCTGCGTAGGCATCTATCGATGAATGTCTGCAACTTTTGGTGTTCCCTTAATTGTTCTCCATGTCTTCGCTCCAAATAGAATGTGACATCCTTGTGATGTCATTTTAGCTATAATTTTAATTTTTCTTCACCATTCATCCCTAAGAAGGCATAGGTCTACAACCAAGATTTTCCAAGCCCTCCTATCCAATGCCATTTTTTTCTGGATCTCTCCACCCTCTCCCAATTTTCTTGCTGGGTTGCTTCATGAGTCCTTCCTTGTGGAGGTCCTTCTTCTTCATCGGGTGGCGAGCTATGAATCTCCCTGGTTGTAGTTTCTATATCTATCTTGTGTTTTTTACGGGTGGGGTAGCTAGCCCCACTACCAACCTCCTTAGTCGTATCTTATGACAGGCATGGCAGGTAACAGTGGTTCTATTCTTTACACCCCTGATTTGGGCGCCGGATATCGCTCGGACTGAATTTAGGTTACAATTTTAAATTATCTATGGAAATCATGGCAGTAACTAAAACGATGGTCTGGCTGGAGTCACAGACTTTTATCCATGGATGCTTTCTTAGTGACTCGATGAGTATGCTCAGAAAGATTGAAACAGACTGGGCTCGGAGACTATGGTTGGAGTCGCTGAGGAGGTCTAGGCTGACACAAATAAGTTTAATTTTCTGCCAGGGCCTGCAGATGTCAGGGGAAATGAACGCGTAGATAGGCTTGCAGGTATGGCTGCGGTAAAAAGCAGGCGAGCAATTGACCAGGCTGATATTCTGAATTCTCTAAGGGAGAGAGGATGGGTAAATGATTCAAGTAATAGTGGTGAATCTTCTTCTTCTTTCTGTTCATTCTTACGACCAATTTTAATCACGCTTTGTGATATGTTTGATCTTTGCCAAGAACATGTATACGTTGCACATTGGTTTGGTAGGCCCCTAAACGCGTAGACTTCTACAAGTTTAGGACACATGCATCCGATTTCAGCCGAACCTCCTTAGTCGCCTCTTACGACATATGTGGCAGGTAATAGTGGTTCTATTCTATACACCCCAAATTTAGGCCCTGGTAACCACTCGTGAGGTGGTGAATCTACAACCCTAACCAGACTGTTAGAAATCTAAGTCAAATGTAGGGGTAGCTAGACAAGAGCACTATACTTGTAAAAAAGGTATAAAAAGAATGATTTGACTTCATTGCACTGGGTTTTACCCTATATGGTTTGGTTTTCTCCAAGAAATGGCACCCCATCTGCCGAGAGTACTGCACAAAGCACGCACTCTGTAGCTCCGGCAACATTCCTAGGGTTTTCTGGAAAAAATTCACTTGTGAACAAAGTGGTGCTGTCCAGATTCGAACCCACAATCTTCTGAACGCAAAGTAAAAGCTTAGCCACAGAGACTATACTGGTAGCCTAATAGGAATAGTAAACCAACAAAGAACCGGTGACATTAGTTGCCACTCTCTGAGAGACATAAAAGTTGATCGGAGTACTTATGGACTAATTGGCTCTATGTGCAGTGATGATGATCTGACGACTAAACTAGAACTGGTGTTGTTAGTTGCCACATGCTGAGAGACATGACCGAGGAGGACATGGAGGACACTTGATGGACAACTTGGCTCTATATGTGCAGTGATGATGATCCGACGACTAAACTAGAACTGGTGTTGTTAGTTGCCACATGCTGAGAGTCATACCGAGGAGGACATCGGAGCAATTATGGACTAATTAAAGTTGGTCAAGTTTAAGAATTTAAAACCAAAGGATTGACTTCTTTGCGCCAGGTGTTACCCAATATGACTCGGTACCCCTCCACAGAAATGGAACGCCACCTACCGAGAGTATTGCTCAAAGCACAAACTCCTTAGCACCGGCAACAATCCTAGGTGTCTCTGGAAAAAATGCACTCGGGAACAGATAGGCCAAGTTTGCAAGACTAGAACGAAGGGAAGACCAAGAAAAAGATGGATAGACAATATCAAGATCACAAAACATAAACAAGGTTATAACACAAGGGCGACTTATCTGGCCCTAGAACGCAAATTAAAGCTCCCATCCCTACGCTTAACGGCAAGAGTGGACAACCAACTACATCTTCCACCTGGGGATTGACAATAGACAATCACCATTGGTCACCTGACCAATTTCTTTTCAGTCTGGACCATCCACTGCATGCAACTCTTGATTCTCGTCCCCTTAATATAATTAGGAGTGGAACACGCAAGGAAAACGAAAAAGTGGACGTCCTAATCAGACTTGGACACGGAGTCTTCTTGAGGAACTGATGGATGTTGGAATATACTGAGAAGCTATCAAGAAAACGGGTCTGAGACCAGAAAAAGTGTAGGACAACTGTTGAAGCCCTTTGCTCCACAAGGAGCGTAGAGGAATAAGTCAAGTGATATCATTAGTAATTACTTTACCCGTGTGTTGCCGGAGCTCGCAAGGGGAGCAAAGAATAGTGACAATACGACCTACAAGGCATGTCGTAAGTGGCGACTGATGTAGGTCCTAGGAAGCTACCCTAGTAAATAACAAGCATCGCAGAAATCGAATGGCCTACTTTTAGGCGCATAATTGGCACAACGTACAATTGCTCTTTGGCTCAGATCACAAACAAATCACACAGAGTGGTTAACAAGTGGTCGATATGGAGCGATCAAAGAAGAAGGATTCGAACCTACGACTCGCAAGGCAAGGGTTTAACCACAGAGACATTATTATTATTATTTTCCCGATCCAGAAGCACTTGAGCTTTTCAGCTCTTCGGCTCGGTGCCATGGACATCGTAACCCTTCGGTTCGGTGTCACGAACACCGTAAATCTGGGGAATCTGTGGCTTTTCTACCATCCCGCGGAATTGAACCCGCACACACAGAGGGATAGTCACCCGTAGTCCAACGCGCTACGAACACGCTGGGCAGACGGGCGACAATATTATTTATAAAAGGAAATGAGAGGTAGGAGGATCTATGGGCGGAGGATTAATTTCACTGCAAAAATGTTACCGTTAGGCTCAGTCAGTTCCGTAGTGATAACATGCTACGTGCTGCAAGTGTTGCACACGGCAAGCAATTATACGGAAACCTACAGATAGGATGAGATCAGACACAGTCAACTCTAATATTGGACAGCATAACTGACCGAGGAAACCCTGAACTAGTTTGAGTTGGGGGCTGGAATTTATATATATTTGATAGAACACTGCAAGCTTTTTTGCAATTTTACTCAATGCTATGAGTGTACGGCTATTTATTGATGAAAATATTCATAATACTGATATTCCTTATTGTTAAACTTAACTTGTTACATAATATAACCTTAATTTAGCATTTTGTGTTGATTTTAAAATGAATTCGTCTGTATACAACAATACTGGAGGGCGATGTCAAACGATGGTTGTGGTCTTATTTACTAGAATTTTTACCTGAGTCCGCCGGCCTTATGAGTTTATAGTTGGCTGTGGATCAGATTTGGAGAGAAACCAGAGGTGATGCTGTTGTAAAACCGAAATAATGGGCGTTATGGACGAAGACATGTATATCTCTCTCACGATCACCGCCCAGACCGATGTACCATATTTTCCCATACATTCTATTCATATGGAAATCTGATTCATGCAGTCTTAGCATTGGTGTGGTTTTACGTCACATCTTCAGCACCATTTGGAGCTCTGGTGCTTATCCTTCGGCGATGTGTCCGGTTTCAGCCAGCGTTTATTCGGTTCGCTCTCCGTTCTGTAGCCATCTAGTGTTTTTTACGGTGTGGGGTAGCTAGCCCCACGCCCAACTTCCTCTTCGAATGCTTCATATCGACCGCTTGTTAACCGCTCTGTGTGATTTGTATGTGATTTAAGCCTAAGAGCGGTTGTACATTGTGCCAGTTATTCGCCTAAACATAGACCAGCACATCCAATTTCTGCGATGCTCTTTATTTACTAGTGTAGCTTCCCTATTTCCTATATCATCCGCCTCTTACGACATGCCTTGTAGATGGCAGTGGTACTATTCTTTTCTTCCCTTGCGGGCCCCAGCAGCACATGAACGTAGAGATCACATACAAATCCCAAATAGTGGCTGAACAAGTCATCGATATGGAGCGTTGGTAGAAGAAGAAGCAGAAAGTATATATAGAAAAGATAAAAGATTGAGAGAAACGGATGTACATATAAATACATACTTCTGTAGCGCGGTAGTGAGCTCAATCATAACCCAAATGTACCTGGTTCAAACACCGCGTTGGCCAATTTGGAAACAAATTTGATCGCGTGTGTTTTTCTCTTTCTTTTTTTTCTTCCTTCTCTGCTTTTTTTGCCGTTAGGCGTAGCAGGTTTACGGATGATCGGTTTCCGAGATACTGCACGCTAGGTCGCTTGACACGCTGTGGTACTGTGGAGCTTTAAGATGTCAATAACTCGATCAATCCATCTTTTTCTTGGTCTTCCCTTCCTCTTGATGATTCCATTTTCAGGTTGTACGCTCTTGCAACTGGTGTATTCGGGTTCGTGTGGATTATTACGAATGGTAAAATAGACCTCACCGTTCAGAAAGCAATGATAAACTACTGAACGTATAATTGATGCCTAGAAAATCAAAGACTCGTTTACTGTGGTTGATAACGACGTCCTGTAAAGGATATGCCATGATTTCCCTTCATAAAGATGGAGAGAGAGAGAAAGAGAGAGAGAGAGAGAAAGAGATAGTGGTTGAGAAATACAGAACGATATATATATGTTATGTTATGCGATCGACGTCATGACACATCGGATATTCCCATTCATGCTCTGTCCTCCGCTGCAGCAGCTATCCTAAACGTCCATTTGCTCACCGTACCCATGAGAATTTGATTAGCATACTAGCTCTCTACCACGATGTTGCTAATTCTCGCACTCGCTCCAGTGTCTGAGGCGTGCCCATGTCTCATTAATGAGAGCGTACCGCGTTGATCACATCGGCTCTGTTCATACTTCTGCCAGCTTAGGTCGGGGCATTGTTTGCATAAGTATATATATATATATATATATATATATATATATATATATATACACACACAGTGGCGGCTCGTCATTAAGGGCCTACGGGGCCGGGCCCCACCAAATTAATATGTAATGTGTATTTTTAAAAATAAATTAAAATATAATCTAACACAAAACCATGATTTTTCCAAAAATGTTTGACTGGCCCACCAACAAAAATAATCACGAGCAGCCACTGTTTTTTTTTTTTTTTATATATATATGGCCTTTTTCATCGTTACAGACAGTCAATTGGCAAGTGTTTTACTGTGACAACTTCTGAGTTTTCGCTTTTCTCTCTTGTCGTTCAGCTCGTACATAAGTCTCTTCTCAAAAGACTCTGCGCCCTTTCGTAATTTGGCTTTCCACACAACTCTGTCATCAGCTAGTCCCTCCCATGTGCTGGGACCTATAAAAAAGTTTTTCATTGAGGCTTTGCAGACATCTTTATATCTGAGCAGTGGTCTGCCCTGGTGCCTCTTCCTCCGAAAGTTCACAGAACAACATTTGTTTTGGTATGCGGCAAGTTTTCATTCTTCTCACATGTCCCAACCATCTTAGTCGTCTACTGCTGATCATGCCCAGTTTTGCAGGTTGCAGTACTTCAGAGTTGGTTATCTTGTCGTACCACCTGATGTTCATAATCTTGCGGAGACATCGAAGGTGAAAGATGTTAAGTCTCCTCTCGTGTCTTGAGTAGGCTCCATGTCCATGTTTCTGAGCCATATAGTAAAGAACTAATTACACAGGCTCGATATATTTGAGTCTTCGTCTGCAATGTCAATTTTTTGTCCCACGCTCGCTTTGATAGTATGCCGAATGTAGTAGCCGCACTCCTATACGAGCGTTGATTTCTTCATCAAGAGAAAGGCTGGCAGTGACCGTGGACCCAAGATAGCAGAATTTTTGAACTGGTGTTAGATGGTTGCCATTTAAAGTGATATTTGATGTGTTACCTCCCTGACATAATACAACTGTTTTGGAGACACTTATTGTCAGAGAAAATAGGTCGCATGCCTTTGACAAATTATTAATTAGACATTGCAGTGTAGTCTCACTGTGGGCGACTAAGGCAGCATCGTCAGCGAAAAGGAGGTCCTTGAGAAGTATTTCCGTCGTTTTTGTCTTGGCTCTTAAGCGAGCCAAGTTAAACAGTGAAACATCAGATTTAGTGCGGATGAAAACATCACCATCAGCGTCCCCTAAGGCGTGGTTCAAAAGGACTGCGAAGAAGATGCCAAAGAGAGTGGGGGCAAGGACACAGCTCTGCTTGACTCCACTCTTAACCTCAATAATATCAGATGTGCTGCCATCGAACTGTATGCTGGCTTTCATGCCCTCATGGAAGGAGACAATCAATTGGAGCAACTTTGGGAAAAAATATATATATATATATATATATATATATATAGAGAGAGAGAGAGAGAGAGTGAGAGAGAAATAAGCACTGTCAGCGAAATCATACAAGAAAATTGAAAAACTTAGACGCCATAACAATTCCCACTCAAAACTAAACCAATTACCTCCATTTGATACAAAAAATGGCGGAAGGTCTAAACCGATCAGATTACCATCACTTTCCGCCTTCTAACTTCATAGAACAAAATCCTTAAATAATGAAAACACAAAACATGAATGCCGCCAATATTACGCTTTTGAGTTAACTAAGAAAAAAGAAACGAAAGAAAAGATTTTGCAACATGCGAATGAAATTGGATTTTTCTTTGTTTCTATATTGACTTATGCCATAGATCAGCGGTTCTCAAACTGTACATTACTGCGGACCGCCTTTTAAATACATTTTGCTGCCGTGGACCCCCAGCAGTTTCTATATATGAAAATCTTCTAGCGATGGAGTTATTATTACACCAGACCAACAGTCAAGCTGGCTTCAATTTATCAGACTGCGGGAAACTTTAAATGGTCTTTCATTTTGTCCTGCCACATTTAGTCTGGTCTGGTCGGTCTTGTTTCGCATCGGAACTAGTTTAACCCACAGCAAACACCTTAAGATCCCATCAGCAGACTAAACAGAAAACAGCACACAAGATCCCATCAGCAGACTAAACAGAAAACAGCACACAAGATCCCATCAGCAGACTAAACAGAAAACAGCACACAAAATCCCATCAGCAGACTAAACAGAAAACAGCACACACGATCCTATCAGCAGACTAAACAGAAAACAGCACACAAGATCCCATCAGCAGACTAAACAGAAAACACCCACAAGATCCCATCAGCAGACTAAACAGAAAACAGCACACAAGATCCCATCAGCAGACTAAACAGAAAACACCCACAAGATCCCATCAGCAGACTAAACAGAAAACAGCACACAAGATCCCATCAGCAGACTAAACAGAAAACACCCACAAGATCCCATCAGCAGACTAAACAGAAAACACCCACAAGATCCCATCAGCAGAAAACAGCACATACAACAATCTTTCGCCTAAGAACAGGTTACTACAGGCTCAACCACCACATGCACAGAATAAAACCTGCTCAGACTGCACAGTGTGCATGCCAGACAGAAACACAGACTCCAGAGCACATCCTGCAATCATGTCCATCATACATACACCAACGAAATGAAACATGGCCTCATGAACAAAGCTTACAGACCAAGCTATGGGAACTCTCGAAGAACTCCAACTGACATGCAGCTTCATAGATGCAACCCATCTCATGATTTAGACGAGCATACGAAACCGAACGCAAAGAAGAAGAAGATACATATTTTAAAAATTTATCTTTTCTGTTTGAAATGTCAAAGATCATAATATTTCTTCAAGCGCTTGGGGACTCACTGTGGGTACCTCGCCGACCTCCGGGTGTCCGCGGGCCCCAGTTTGGGAAAAGCTGCCATAGACCAATCTGTCAAGTACGTTAAACCCCCCCCCCCTCCCTCAAAAAAGGAGCAGTTTAATAAAACAAAAGTGGTTGTTAATCCGTCAAGATGGAGATAGTATTCTAATATTTGCATTGTAGATTAGATACATTGTCGGCCCTCGGTCGAAAACTGTCAGACTAAATTAATTTATAGTGGTTTCACATGCAGTCGGTAGAAATAATAGCACTTAACCTAAGAAGGAGTGTGTTATGAGATATATCGAAAATAATCTGGTCTGCAAATGTGTACTTGAAAAAATCTGGATGGGAACGTGAATTGAGTTTCTTGGTTCTGCTGGTGGTCGCCGTGTCGTTGAGTTCTTTGGTTCTGCTGGGGGTCGTCGTGTAGTTGAGTTTCTTGGTTCTGCTGGTGGTCGCCGTGTCGTTGAGTTCTTTGGTTCTGCTGGGGGTCGCCGTGTCGTTGAGTTTCTTGGTTCTGCTGGTGGTCGCCATGTAGTTGAGTTTCTTGGTTCTGCTGGGGGTCGCCGTGTAGTTGAGTTTCTTGGTTCTGCTGGTGGTCGCCGTGTCGTTGAGTTTCTTGGTTCTGCTGGTGGTCGCCGTGTCGTTGAGTTTCTTGGTTCTGCTGGTGGTCGCCGTGTCGTTGATTTTTTTTGGGTTCTGCTCTGTGGTCACCGTGTCGTTGAGTTTCTTGGTTCTGCTGGGGGTCGCCGTGTAGTTGAGTTTCTTGGTTCTGCTGGGGTCGCCGTAGTTGAGTTTCTTGGTTCTGCTGGGGTTCGCCGTGTAGTTGAGTTTCTTGGTTCTGCTGGTGGTCGCCATGTAGTTGAGTTTCTTGGTTCTGCTGGGGGTCGCCGTGTCGTTGATTTTTTTTGGGTTCTGCTCTGTGGTCACCGTGTCGTTGAGTTTCTGGTTCTGCTGGTGGTCGCCGTGTAGTTGAGTTTCTTGGTTCTGCTGGTGGTCACCGTGTCGTTGAGTTTCTTGGTTCTGCTGGTGGTCGCCGTGTCGTTGAGTTTCTTGGTTCTGCTGGTGGTCGCCGTGTCGTTGATTTTTTTTGGGTTCTGCTCTGTGGTCACCGTGTCGTTGAGTTTCTTGGTTCTGCTGGGGGTCGCCGTGTAGTTGAGTTTCTTGGTTCTGCTGGGGTCGCCTGTAGTTGAGTTTCTTGGTTCTGCTGGGGTTCGCCGTGTAGTTGAGTTTCTTGGTTCTGCTGGTGGTCGCCATGTAGTTGAGTTTCTTGGTTCTGCTGGGGGTCGCCGTGTCGTTGATTTTTTTTGGGTTCTGCTCTGTGGTCACCGTGTCGTTGAGTTTCTTGGTTCTGCTGGGGTCGCTGTAGTTGAGTTTCTTGGTTCTGCTGGGGGGTCGCCGTGTAGTTGAGTTTCTTGGTTCTGCTGGGGTTCGCCGTGTAGTTGAGTTTCTTGGTTCTGCTGGTGGTCGCCATGTAGTTGAGTTTCTTGGTTCTGCTGGGGGTCGCCGTGTAGTTGAGTTTCTTGGTTCTGCTGGTGGTCGCCGTGTCGTTGAGTTTCTTGGTTCTGCTGGTGGTCACCGTGTCGTTGAGTTTCTTGGTTCTGCTGGTGGTCGCCGTGTCGTTGAGTTTCTTGGTTCAGCTGGGGGTCGCCGTGTCGTTGATTTTTTTTGGGTTCTGCTCTGTGGTCACCGTGTCGTTGAGTTTCTTGGTTCTGCTGGGGGTCGCCGTGTAGTTGAGTTTCTTGGTTCTGCTGGGGTTCGCCGTGTCGTTGAGTTTTTTGGTTCTGTTGGGGGTCGTCGTGTCGTTGAGTTTCTTGGTTCTGCTGGGGTTCACCGTGTCGTTGAGTTTCTTGGTTCAGCAAGCCGGGGGTTCACCGTGTCGTTGAGTTTCTTGGTTCTGCTGGTGGTCACCGTGTCGTTGAGTTCTTTGGTTCTGCTGGGGGGTCGCCGTGTAGTTGAGTTTCTTGGTTCTGCTAGGGGTTTGTCGTGTCGTTGAGTTTCTTGGTTCTGCTGGGGTTCGCCGTGTCGTTGAGTTTCTTGGTTCAGCAAGCCTGGGGTCACTGTGTAGTTGAGTTTCTTGGTTCTGCTGTGGGTTGCTGTGTCGTTGAGTTTCTTGGTTCAGCAAGCTGGGGGTCGCTGTGTCGCTGAGTTTATTGGTTCTGCTGGGGGTCGCTGTGTCGCTGAGTTTATTGGTTCTGCTGGGGGTTGCCGTGTAGTTGAGTTTCTTGGTTCTGCTGGTGGTAGCCGTGTCGTTGAGGTAAGGTTTTTGTCTTGCGTTGCAACATTACTTGGTTTGTGACCAATATGGTGCGATCGTTAGTTTTTTCATGTGATTTTCTGATCTCATGGTAGGTGAGGTCGAGTGTCTAGTCCTGCTGGAAACGGAGGTACGTCAACTTTGTAGCTTTCACTTATGACTATTTGTTATCCCAATCCCCAAGAATCCAGCTCTATTTGTACAAATTATAATTCCAAACTTTTAAAATCGCTGAATTGATTCAAATATCAACTTTAGTGTCTTCATCCAACAGTAGGTCGTAAAGAGACCGACGATATCCCCTTTATCCTTCTTAAACTCCCCAACTATCGATGTTTTTGAAGCAAGCCTGTCCACTCTCTCGTTGCAGCGAACACCCGCATGACCAGGACAGTAGATCCACGTGAGTCTCTGGAGGTTGGAAACCTCTATAGACGACATCCCCTCATACCGCAACCGGATATTCTGGATCTCCCTAAGCATCGACTGAGATTCTATGAATGATTAAATTCAACACCATTCTACAGTATAACTAAATAGATAGCTTGCGTTGTAAAGTGATGCTTTCAGTTTGTAAATGTATACCAATAATCTACTTTGTGTTACCAGAGCCAAACATGAACAATGATCAAAGCGTAGTCGCAAAAAGTAACTATATGTGAAATGCGATGTCTACGAAAAGTTACCAACAACACCAGAACAGACGAGTCACCAACATCAGCATAAGAAAGAAGCTGGCACAAAACCTTGCTTGAACTACATTGAGAAACAAAGAATGAAGTGGTTTGGCCACTTAATAAGAATGCATCCAAACTCCACAGTATACAGTCTTCTACAACGGAACATCAGGAAAGAAAGCGAGAGGAAGACCACGAAAAAGATGGTTAGATGGCATAGCAGAATCCTGTCAAAGAGCAAAAATAACAATCACCCAAACTACTAGAACAGCGCAAGACAAACGAAAAGAAAACCACGACGCTGGGCAACAACCGGTAACAGTGTGATGACAAAAGAAGAAGAATATACTCGTATATGTACACCTTTCTGTCCTATCCAACATTGTTATGTTATGCAATCGACGTCAAGGCACATTGAGCTTTTCCATGCGTGCTCTGTCCTCCTCTGCAGCAGCCATCCCAAAGTCCACATGCTCATCGTACCCATGAGAAGTTGATTAGTATACCTTCTCTCTCTACCACAAAGACGACACCGTCTGGCATGTCCACACTTAACTCCTAATTATCTGACTCGTTCCAGTATCTGAGACTTGCCCATATCACATAAATAAGAACAAACAGCTGTGATGACATCGGCTCTGTCCATACTTCTGCCCGCTTGAATCGGAGCATTGTTTGCAAGAAAGTCAACGCTTTCGTTGTCCTTCTCTTCAGCATGTCCAGGTGTGTACAGCCATGTCAATGTCTTTAGATGTGATCTCCGAATAATGTCCACCCATTCCGACCGTAGATTTCAGATTCAATCATTTGAAGCATATTCATCCGATCTGATATGATAATCGTATATTTTCGTTATATTTTTGTTATATTTTCGTTATATTTTTGTTGCCAGTGAATGTAGCTGTAAGAGGAAATGAACGCGCCGATAGGCTTGCAGATATGGCTGCTGTACAAAGCGGACGAACAATGGACCAGGCTGATATTATAAATTCCTAAGGAGAGAAGACGTGTACCTGAGTCAGGTAATAGTGGTGAGTCTACAACACTAGCCAGACTGCAAGAATTCCAAATCAAATGATGATGATCCGACGACTAAACTAAACTAAGAAACAATAAATTATATGGTTCGATCACATAAGCAGATTACCAACACAAGTGCGTCTCAAAGAGCAATGTTACTCCGATAAAGTGTACCAACACAAGTGCGTCTCAAAGAGCAATGTTACTCCGATAAAGTGTACCAACACAAGTGCGTCTCAAAGAGCAATGTTACTCCGATAAAGTGTACCAACACAAGTGCGTCTCAAAGAGCAATGTTACTCCGATAAAGTGTACCAACACAAGTGCGTCTCAAAGAGCAATGTTACTCCGATAAAGTGTACCAACACAAGTGCGTCTCAAAGAGCAATGTTACTCCGATAAAGTGTACCAACACAAGTGCGTCTCAAAGAGCAATGTTACTCCGATAAAGTGTACCAACACAAGTGCGTCTCAAAGAGCAATGTTACTCCGATAAAGTGTACCAACACAAGTGCGTCTCAAAGAGCAATGTTACTCCGATAAAGTGTACCAACACAAGTGCGTCTCAAAGAGCAATGTTACTCCGATAAAGTGTACCAACACAAGTGCGTCTCAAAGAGCAATGTTACTCCGATAAAGTGTACCAACACAAGTGCGTCTCAAAGAGCAATGTTACTCCGATAAAGTGTACCAACACAAGTGCGTCTCAAAGAGCAATGTTACTCCGATAAAGTGTACCAACACAAGTGCGTCTCAAAGAGCAATGTTACTCCGATAAAGTGTACCAACACAAGTGCGTCTCAAAGAGCAATGTTACTCCGATAAAGTGTACCAACACAAGTGCGTCTCAAAGAGCAATGTTACTCCGATAAAGTGTACCAACACAAGTGCGTCTCAAAGAGCAATGTTACTCCGATAAAGTGTACCAACACAAGTGCGTCTCAAAGAGCAATGTTACTCCGATAAAGTGTACCAACACAAGTGCGTCTCAAAGAGCAATGTTACTCCGATAAAGTGTACCAACACAAGTGCGTCTCAAAGAGCAATGTTACTCCGATAAAGTGGATACAAAGCAAAATGCTGTCCACGTAAAAGGTGGACATCAGAGATAACGGAGGAGAAGAAAAACACTATTTATAAAGCGCACACAAAAACTCTTTCTTTAAATCTCTTGTTAACCTGACGTTGTGAGGTAAAACATAATTGAAGAAAAAGAAAGTAGAAAGATCAAATTACAAAAGTAACGATATTTTCTCTTCTTTTCTCACGTATGTTTTTATGGTTTCCTTGTTGATATAAAAATATATCACTTTTGTCCCTGCTATCAAATTTCAAATTGTATTTGATAAAATTCTTCTGTATTCAGTTTTTTTTTCACAGAAAAATTTATTTTCAAGAGCGTCATCATCGAGCATAGCCTGCGGCATCTGCAAGAAATGAAATAGGTTCGAGGCGTGTTAGTGCCTGCGTAATATTGCTAATAAATCTCCATTTTTGAGCTTTTTAAAAAAACTTCTTGGTTCTGCATTATACTAATTTAATTAAATACACCCCAGCGTACTACTTTCTTAGCCTTAGGGATAATAGCTAGTAATTATCTCAAGTGTGTCCTTCGTTTTTTAAACTGCATTTTATATCGTGGGGTAGAATGATAATATTTTCTGCTAGTTTGTCTCCTTTTTATATTGATTGGTTGATTGATTGATTGATTGATAGGACCATCATCATTGCATTTCGGTGAGTAACCAGGTGTGCTCCGATCTCTTTCTTACATAGGAAGATCTCAGCTGCAAGGCACAAACTCTGTAGCACCGGCGAGGGTCCTCGATGTAAGTTTGAAGATTACCCGAATGGATAACAGCGTGGGCTCCCATCTGGGAGACCAGGGTTCGATCTCTCGTACGGTAAAAGAGGTTTTTTGTCGGTAGCGGGCGTAAATAAAAATAAAAACCCGCAACAGGTTCGCGATGACTGCACTAGCCATGCAGCCATTAAATTCCCCAGGTTCATGTCCCTCCTGTTCTACACCGCCATAAAAGCGGTATTACAGGTAGTAACGACATGTTTTTTGTTTTTAAAAATCCAGTCTGGATCAACATGAGAGTCGTTACGATCGGGAAAAAAATTCAACTCCTACTGTGGAAGTGAACCCGGCCCCTGTTTATACACTAGATTTAATTACTGTTAATGTTCAATCCAAGAATAATATATTGTAATCAAACACATAGTAAACAGATAGACGAGTTAACAAAGGAATGTTTAGATGTAATCCCAGAGTGACAGACCGTAACTCGAGAACGTAATAGAATAAGTTTGACTATCCAACGCGCGGATAAAACTAATGGGCATAACTCCTCCTCGACTAGTGATAGATAAAGTGAGAACAACCAGAGTTATCTTTCGTTTTGTTGTACGCGCTGGTTGTGTTGGTAAGAACTCTCGTATTGCTGGTCTAGGCAATAGGTGTCGTACGTTAGAAATAAGGGTAAGTGGTTCGAATCCTGTGTTTGATAATTTGTTTTTTCTGAAGCTTCTAATACTTGTACACTGTCTATTTATTGATGATATTCATTGGCTTCCGTTGCTTCTTCCCCTGGGGTTCTTACAAAAACTTCTTGTTCTCACCTTATTCCCTTCCAGACATTTGTCTTGGTTAGTTGATTGCTTGTAGGTGGTCTCTAAGGCTAAATAGTTAAGACGTTGCATTGCGTTCTGAAGGTGGTGGGTTAGAATTCAGACCACGTTGTTATGTTCACGGGTGCATTTTTTCTAGAGACTACTAGAATTTTTACCAGAGCTACGGAGTTTGTTCTTTGTGCAATACTCTCGGCAGGTGGCGTGCCATTTCTACGAAGAGGGACTGAGACATATGGGGTAAAACCCGGTGCAATGAAGTCAATCCTTCGGCTTTAAACCCTTTTCAATGATTGCTTGTAGTGGGACGGATTAACTTAAAGCGTAGGCGTTTGCCTATCGTCTCAGGCACAGGAAGATTGTGGGTTCAATCCTCCTACACTCGAAATGGATAGAGCTGATATTTGAACGCCCCCGTAGAGTGTGACCGCAAAGAGGATTTTTATTTAAACCAATCCCCGACAACTGTTAGATTGATGGAGCTGAGATTGAAGATTGGAGTTACAAGAAAAGAACAGTGCGACAGGTATATTAGTATTATATATCAATCAAAAGTCGAACTGGTACGGTCAGTCGCTGGACGCTGTTGGAGATATTGCGAAGGAGATTGGAGCACCTATGGACATGTCTGGAGTGCAATGAAGATACTCCAAACTGAAACTGAAACTCGACATTCCACGCGTGAGAAAATGAATTGGCTTTCCTACCTCCTGCATACTAGGGTCTATAAATGTGAAGTGACAGAGACTAAAGTCTGAAAAGGCTACGGGTCATTTTATTGTTGGTTTATTCTTAGGTGATTACCTGAATGGAGGAGCGTTTGGCCGAATGGACGAACGTTTGGCCGAATGGAGGAGCGTTTGTCCGAATGGAGTAGCGTCTGGCCGAATGGAGGAGCGTTTGTCCGAATGGACGAGCGTTTGGCCTAATGTACGAGCGTCAAATATATGGAAGTCCAATTCACTCAGCAAGCATTAAAATTAAAGATCTTTAACTCTGTGGATTCTGTTCAACTTATGGATGCGAGGTTGGAAGCACAAAAGCTTGGGAAGAAAATTGATAACTTTGAGAATAAATGTCTTAGAAGAATACTGAACTCAAATGGTAGATTTCAGACCTTTATACCAAATAAGACAAGAGACCACAGAAAATGTTCAAATTTAAGAAAGCCGCTGAACTACATCGGCCACACTTAGAATGGATGAGAGAAGACTCTTCCAACCTCATGGACACCAGAGGAAAAGAAATGAGGAAGACCAAGAGACTTGGTAGAACCATCACCAGAGAAGGCTCAACGATGGGCCTAGTAAACATTAAAGACTTAAGCAAATCAACGAACCGGAGACATGGAGCTTGTGACTCTGTCCATGTGCCGCCCACGGCCCAAGAGGAAAGACTAACTAACTAACGAGCGTTTGCGAATGGAGGGCGTTTGGCAGAATGGAGTAGCGTCTGGCCGAATGGAGGAGCGTTTGTCCGAATGGACGAGCGTTTGGCCGAATTGACGAGCGTTTGGCCGAATGGATTACAGCGTGGCCTCCATGCGGGAGACCCGTGTTCAATTCACGGTAAGGCCTAGAATTTTTTTTCTGTTGTGGGCATAATGAAAAATAATAGCCTGAAAAGATTTGCGGCAACTGCACTAGCCATGAGGCCATTAAATTCCTCCTGCTCTTGTCCCACCGGCCCTACACTGCCCTCAAAAGAGTTACTACAGACAGTAACGATAGTTTATTCCCTGAATTGTTCGTATTTCTTCAGCGGTATCCATCCTTATCTTGTTTAGCAGTTGGAAGACGTGTTGTTGAGTTGTAGCGTTATTGCTATACGCTAGTGATGTCCAATGTTTTTATATATTAGGGCGAGCCTGTCTGTTGCCGGGTCTCTCAAGGAGAGCAAGGAATAGTAACACCGCGACCTGCAAGGCATGTCGTAAGAGGCGACTCAGGTAGGGGGCTAGGTAAGCTACACTAGTAAATAAAAAGCATCGCGGAAATCGGTTGTACTGGCCTACTTGTAAGCGCATAACTGGCGCAATTTACAATAGGCTCGAGTGGTTAACAAGTAGTCGATGTGGAGCGTTTGATGAAGTAGAACAATTTTGCATATAGAACATTTCTTTCTTTTATACGTATAGTACTACTACTACTATACTATCGTGTCATCGTAAAACGAATTGCGCTGCACATTGTGCACCCGTCTTCTGCGGCGTTTCGTCAGGCTGCCACCTTTAGCCTTAATTTATTAACCTACAAGGCAGCAGGTTGGACTCGCATTAGCCCATCGCCATGCGTGCTACCTATCGATAATAGGTTACCTATACGTATAGTAATTAGCAGCCCCCATTACGTTCACTTTTTCAATAAAATACATATATAAGGTAATAATACAGTTCCCCTCCCTCCTCAAACATATAGTAACCCTGTTTCTTCTCTAGCTCTAGTCTAATTCCTACCCGCGCAGATTTGTCTAAATTGGTCATCATCATCAGGTGCCGTGCCGGCTGGCGTAGGCGATTATGGATCTCCACAAATCTCTGTCTCTAGTGTTTGTTATCATCTCATATGTTGACGCTCTTCCGTGCCATGAAGTCAGTCTATCTACAATTTTCTCTCTCTCTCTCTTCCTCTGTCTCGCCTCCCCTCGATTTTACTGGTTGTTACTATTTGTTCTAAACCTCCCTTCCTCATCACATGCTCGAAATCTGACTAACTTGGTAGAACTTGTCTAAACCTCCCTTCCTCATCACATGCTCGAAATCTGACTAACTTGGTAGAACTTGTCTAAACTCCCTTCCTCATCACATGCTCGAAATCTGACTAACTTGGTAGAACTTGTCTAAACCTCCCTTCCTCATCACATGCTCGAAATCTGACTAACTTGGTAGAACTTGTCTAAACCTCCCTTCCTCATCACATGCTCGAAATCTGACTAACTTGGTAGAACTTGTCTAAACCTCCCTTCCTCATCACATGCTCGAAATCTGACTAACTTGGTAGAACTTGTCTAAACCCTCCTTCCTATCACATGCTCGAAATCTGACTAACTTGGTAGAACTTGTCTAAACCTCCCTTCCTCATCACATGCTCGAAATCTGACTAACTTGGTAGAACTTGTCTAAACCTCCCTTCCTCATCACATGCTCGAAATCTGACTAACTTGGTAGAGCTTGTCTAAACCCCCTTCCTCATCACATGCTCGAAATCTGACTAACTTGTGAACTTGTCTAAACCTCCCTTCCTCATCACATGCCTCGAAATCTGACTAACATGTAGAACTTGTCTAAACCTCCCTTCCCCATCACATGCACAGAAATCTGACTAAATTGGTAGAACTTGTCTAAACCTCCTTCCTCATCCATCCGTAATCTGACTAAGCAGGATGAACTTGTCTAAACCTCCCTTCCTCATCATCTGCAAAGACAACTTGGTGAACTTGTCTAAACCCTCCTTTCCTCATCACATCTTAGAAATCTGACTAACTTGGTAGAACTTGTCTAAACCTCCCTTCCTCATCACATTGAATCTGACTAACTTGGTAGAACTTGTCTAAACCTCCCTTCCTCATCACATGCTCGAAATCTGACTAACTTGGTAGAACTTGTCTAAACCTCCCTTCCTCATCAATGCCGAAATCTGACTAATTGTAGGAACTTGTCTAAACCTCCTTCTCATCACATGCTCGAAATCTGACTAACTTGGTAGAACTTGTCTAAACCTCCCTTCCTCATCACATGCTCGAAATCTGACTAACTTGGTAGAGCTTGTCTAAACCTCCCTTCCTCATCACATGCTCGAAATCTGACTAACTTGGTAGAGCTTGTCTAAACCTCCCTTCCTCATCACATGCTCGAAATCTGACTAACTTGGTAGAGCTTGTCTAAACCTCCCTTCCTCATCACATGCTCGAAATCTGACTAACTTGGTAGAACTTGTCTAAACCTCCCTTCCTCATCACATGCTCGAAATCTGACTAACTTGGTAGAACTTGTCTAAACCTCCCTTCCTCATCACATGCCCGAAAAATGACTAACTTGGTAGAACTTGTCTAAACCTCCCTTCCTCATCACATGCTCGAAATCTGACTAACTTGGTAGAACTTGTCTAAACCTCCCTTCCTCATCACATGCTCGAAATCTGACTAACTTGGTAGAACTTGTCTAAACCTCCCTTCCTCATCACATGCTCGAAATCTGACTAACTTGGTAGAGCTTGTCTAAACCTCCCTTCCTCATCACATGCTCGAAATCTGACTAACTTGGTAGAACTTGTCTAAACCTCCCTTCCTCATCACATGCTCGAAATCTGACTAACTTGGTAGAACTTGTCTAAACCTCCCTTCCTCATCACATGCTCGAAATCTGACTAACTTGGTAGAACTTGTCTAAACCTCCCTTCCTCATCACATGCTCGAAATCTGACTAACTTGGTAGAACTTGTCTAAACCTCCCTTCCTCATCACATGCTTGAAATCTGACTAACTTGGTAGAACTTGTCTAAACCTCCCTTCCTCATCACATGCTCGAAATCTGACTAACTTGGTAGAACTTGTCTAAACCTCCCTTCCTCATCACATGCCCGAAAAATGACTAACTTGGTAGAGCTTGTCTAAGAAAACAACAAAAACAACTCCTGTAGACTATCATAATATCAACACCATCATTACCACTACCACTAACACAAATCAAACCATATATCACTCGGCACTTGCTCTCATCCTAGTACTTACACCACACCCACATATAACCCTCGACAGGTCCTCGTTCAACGGCCAAAAAATTCTACCATAACCTCAGTCTCGCCATAACTAACTATCCTATTCACCCATTTCTATGATATTTATCGGTCGTATATCTCTGCCTGTTTCCTGCCAAATTCTTAACTCTGCGGTATCATTCTCTCGCGTACAGTGCACATTCGGAATATCTGGGATAACAAATGTCGGTTCTTTTCTTTTTCATTACTCTCACGAGCAACAAAATAAATGTAGGTTCTATTTTAGGTAACTTTTCGTGAAGTATTCTGACAAATCCTTTCCTTTAACTCTTTCCAAACCGTTAATTTAAAAAAAGGACCTAAAGCAGAAGGATTGAATTATTGTACAGTGTTTTACTACATATGACTCGTTCTTTCTCTGCAGAAATTACACGCCACCTGCTGAGAGTATTACACAAGCACAAACTCTGCAGCTCCGGCGAAAATCATAGGAGTCTTTAGAAAAAAAAGCATTAGTGAGTAGAACGGTATGGTCCGTATTCGAACCCACGACTTTCGGAATGAAAGGAAAGTTTAATTAACTTAGAGACTCCTACTTATCTAATGTACCGAGACTCCTACGTTATCTGTTACATGTTACCGAGACTCTAATATCGTTAATGTCTAATCCAAAGATCAGAGACTCTACGTTATATCGCATTTAGCTACAGACTCCTACGTTATAATTAGGTATTATGACATGTTACCGAGACCTACGTGTTAACTACGACTTTACGTTATTGTTAATGTTACCGAGACTCCTACGTTATTGTTAATGTTACCGAGACTCCTACGTTATTGTTAATGTTACCGAGACTCCTACGTTATTGTAATGTTACCGAGACTCCAGTTACGTTAATGTTACGGACTCTACTATTGTTAATTTCAGACTCTACGTTATTTAATTTACGAGACTCCTACGTTATTGTTAATGTTACCGAGACTCGCTACGTTATTGTTAATGTTACCGAGACTCCCTTCACCGTTATTGTTAATGTTACCGAGACTCCCTACGTTATTGTTAATGTTACCGAGACTCGCTACGTTATTGTTAATGTTACCGAGACTCCCTACGTTATTGTTAATGTTACCGAGACTCGCTACGTTATTGTTAATGTTACCGAGACTCCCTACGTTATTGTTAATGTTACCGAGACTCCCTACGTTATTGTTAATGTTACCGAGACTCGCTACGTTATTGTTAATGTTACCGAGACTCCCTACGTTATTGTTAATGTTACCGAGACTCGCTACGTTATTGTTAATGTTACCGAGACTCGCTACGTTATTGTTAATGTTACCGAGACTCCCTACGTTATTGTTAATGTTACCGAGACTCGCTACGTTATTGTTAATGTTACCGAGACTCGCTACGTTATTGTTAATGTTACCGAGACTCTACGTTATTGTAATGTACGAGACTCGTACGTTATTGTTAATGTTACCGAGACTCCCTACGTTATTGTTAATGTTACCGAGACTCGCTACGTTATTGTTAATGTTACCGAGACTCGCTACGTTATTGTTAATGTTACCGAGACTCCCTACGTTATTGTTAATGTTACCGAGACTCGCTACGTTATTGTTAATGTTACCGAGACTCCCTACGTTATTGTTAATGTTACCGAGACTCCCTACGTTATTGTTAATGTTACCGAGACTCGCTACGTTATCTGTTAAGAATGTTACCGAGACTCGCTACGTTATTGTTAATGTTACCGAGACTCCCTACGTTATTGTTAATGTTACCGAGACTCGCTACGTTATTGTTAATGTTACCGAGACTCCCTACGTTATTGTTAATGTTACCGAGACTCCCTACGTTATTGTTAATGTTACCGAGACTCGCTACGTTATTGTTAATGTTACCGAGACTCCCTACGTTATTGTTAATGTTACCGAGACTCCCTACGTTATTGTTAATGTTACCGAGACTCCCTACGTTATTGTTAATGTTACCGAGACTCCCTACGTTATTGTTAATGTTACCGAGACTCGCTACGTTATTGTTAATGTTACCGAGACTCGCTACGTTATTGTTAATGTTACCGAGACTCCCTACGTTATTGTTAATGTTACCGAGACTCGCTACGTTATTGTTAATGTTACCGAGACTCCCTACGTTATTGTTAATGTTACCGAGACTCCCTACGTTATTGTTAATGTTACCGAGACTCGCTACGTTATCGTTAATGTTACCGAGACTCGCTACGTATAATGTTACGAGACTCTACGTTATGTTAATTACCGAGACTCGCTACGTTATCGTTAATGTTACCGAGACTCGCTACGTTAGTAGTTACGAGACTTACATGTAATGTTACCGAGACTCGCAGAAGTTGACGACTGCTAGTTATGTTAATGTTACCGAGACTCCCTACGTTATTGTTAATGTTACCGAGACTCGCTACGTTATTGTTAATGTTACCGAGACTCCTACGTTATTGTTAATGTTACCGATACTCCTACGTTATTGTTAATGTTACCGAGACTCGCTAAGTTATTGTTAATGTTACCGAGACTCCCTACGTTATTGTTAATGTTACCGAGACTCGCTACGTTATTGTTAATGTTACCGAGACTCGCTACGTTATTGTTAATGTTACCGAGACTCCTACGTTATTGTTAATGTTACCGAGCTCCTACGTTATTGTTAATGTTACCGAGACTCCTACGTTATTGTTAATGCTCGAGACTCGCTACGTATTGTTAATGTTACCGAGACTCGCTACGTTATTGTTAATGTTACCGAGACTCGCTACGTTATTGTTAATGTTACCGAGACTCGCTACGTTATTGTTAATGTTACCGAGGCTCGCTACGTTATTGTTAATGTTACCGAGACTCGCTACGTTATTGTTAATGTTACCGAGACTCCCTACGTTATTGTTAATGTTACCGAGACTCGCTACGTTATTGTTAATGTTACCGAGACTCGCTACGTTATTGTTAATGTTACCGAGACTCCCTACGTTATTGTTAATGTTACCGAGACTCGCTACGTTATTGTTAATGTTACCGAGACTCCCTACGATATTGTTAATGTTACCGAGACTCGCTACGTTATTGTTAATGTTACCGAGACTCGCTACGTTATTGTTAATGTTACCGTTAATGTTATCGTTAATGTTACCGAGACTCCCTACGTTATTGTTAATGTTACCGAGACTCCCTACGATATTGTTAATGTTACCGAGACTCCCTACGATATTGTTAATGTTACCGTTAATGTTACCGTTAATGTTACCGAGACTCCCTACGATATTGTTAATGTTACCGTTAATGTTACCGTTAATGTTACCGTTAATGTTACCGTTAATGTTACCGTTAATGTTACCGTTGAACATGGTCACCCCAGCAACTTAGAGACTCCTACGATACCGTTAATGTTACCAGTTAAGTTACCGTTAATGTTACCGTTAATGTTACTGTTAATGTTACCGTTAATGTTATCGTTAATGTTACTGTTAATGTTACCGTTAATGTTACCGTTAATGTTACTGTTAATGTTACCGTTAATGTTACCGTTAATGTTACCGTTAATGTTACCGTTGAACATGGTCACCCCAGCAACTTAGAGACTCCCTACGATACCGTTAATGTTACCGTTAATGACCGTTAATCTTACCGTTAATGTTACCGTTAATGTTACCGTTAATGTTACCGTTAATGTTACTGTTAATGTTACCGTTAATGTTACCGTTAATGTTACTGTTAATGTTACCGTTAATGTTACCGTTAATGTCTGTTAATGTTACTGTTAATGTTACCGTTAATGTTACCGTTAATGTTACCGTTAATGTTACCGTTAATGTTACCGTTAATGTTACCGTTAATGTTACCGTTAATGTTACCGTTAATGTTACCGTTAATGTTACCGTTAATGTACCGTTAATGTTACTCTTACGTACCGTTAATGTTACCGTTGAACATGGTCACCCCAGCAACTTAGAGACTCCCTACGATACCGTTAATGTTACCGTTGAACATGGTCACCCCAACAACTTAGAGACTCCCTACGATACCGTTAATGTTACCGTTGAACATGGCCACCCCAGCATCAATCAAACTAGAAGATCGAATCCTCCCTAATACAAATGCTTTCACATATCTTAGAAGTGTTATGTTGAATTCAATGGGCGTTTCTGCTCGCAGGGAACTACTGCTGCCTTGTAGCTTGATTGGGGACAATCAAAGTCTAGCGGAGTAAACCGTACACAAAACTGGACGGCAGGAAAACCAAGTAGTCCAAAAAAGACAGGTTTTCTGGGCAGATAACGCTCAACAGTCCGGGAAAGTAGGTCGCCTAAGGGTCGCTACCCTAAAAGAAAATGGCAACCTGCTGCCTTGTAGGTTGGCTGGGGACAGTCAAAGGTTGACGGAGAGCGAACCCAGTAAACGCTGGTTGAAATGGGACACTTCACCGAAGGACAAGCACTAGAGCTCCAAATGGTACTGAACGATATGACGTAAATTACATATTCCTGGCAAAGGCTGTGTATATATCACAAGAAGAATGATAAACATTTTCGAAAAAGAACGATCGTGAGAGAGAGAGAGAGAGAGAGAGAGAGAGAGAGAGAGAGAGAAGTGTTATTAGCTATTAGCTACCAAGAAAGAGCTGGATCTGACATTAAAACTCAACTGAGTGAAATACATCCATGGCCCTTCAGACGGTATGAAAATCAGTCCAATACATCATCCGAGCCAAAATTAATATATACCGCAGCTGTGTGCTATCAACTTTGCTATACAGATCAAAATGCTTGAGAATGACAGAACGAGATATGTCTAAACTCTCTATCTTCTATACAACTTGTATGTGAAAGATTTATGCATGTTCTGGACAGTTACTATCTCTAACCAGGAACTGCTTGCACAGTGTCAACAAGAGAATATGAGCACTGTCCTCAAAAGAGATGCTGGAGATGGATCGGACATGTGATACGCATGGAGACTAACTCTGTCATGAAAACTGCACTGAGATGGACACCAGAGGATAAACGAAAACGGGAAAGACCCAAAACGAAATGGTGGTGAACAGTAGAACAAGAACTGAAAGAAATGAATCACAGTTAGAACATAATACAGAGCAAGGTGAAAATTATAGAAGAATGGTGTCCATTTGTTGCTGCTCTAAGTGTCAAGTACGTCACATGCTATATATATATCTATCTAGAGCAGTGGTTCTCAAAGGGTGTGCCAAGTCGCAAAAATATGTCCGGTGACATTCCTAGGTGCGCCCTAGGAAATCCTAGATCATGAGTCGACAACGCGATATTTAATTTTCCTTGATTCTATGCTCTCTAATAGCCAACTCTCAAGCTGTTGCAGAACAGAAGCATTTGTTCTTTTCTCTGTCCATGATATTCTAAGTACTTTTCTGTAGCATTTGCATTCAAAGCATTAATGATATTTTCTGCCGCTTTGTCAATGTTCCATGTCACACAATCGTATATTCCATGTCTCACAATCGTATGTTCCATGTCTCACAATCGTATGTTCCATGTCTCACAATCGTATATTCCATGTCTCACAATCGTATGTTCCATGTCTCACAATCGTATGTTCCATGTCTCACAATCGTATATTCCATGTCTCACAATCGTATATTCCATGTCTCACAATCGTATGTTCCATGTCTCACAATCGTATGTTCCATGTCTCACAATCGTATGTTCCATGTCTCACAATCGTATGTTCCATGTCTCACAATCGTATATTCCATGTCTCACAATCGTATGTTCCATGTCTCACAATCGTATGTTCCATGTCTCACAATCGTATGTTCCATGTCTCACAGTCGTATGTTCCATGTCTCACAATCGTATGTTCCATGTCTCACAATCGTATGTTCCATGTCTCACAATGGTATGTTCCATGTCTCACAATCGTATGTTCCATGTCTCACAATCGTATGTTCCATGTCTCACAATCGTATGTTCCATGTCTCACAATCGTATGTTCCATGTCTCACAATCGTATATTCCATGTCTCACAATCGTATGTTCCATGTCTCACAATCGTATGTTCCATGTCTCACAATCGTATATTCCATGTCTCACAATCGTATGTTCCATGTCTCACAATCGTATGTTCCATGTCTCACAATCGTATGTTCCCTGTCTCACAATCATATGTTCCATGTCTCACAATCGTATGTTCCATGTCTCACAATCGTATGTTCCATGTCTCACAATCGTATGTTCCATGTCTCACAATCGTATGTTACATGTCTCACAATCGTATGTTCCATGTCTCACAATCGTATGTTCCATGTCTCACAATCGTATGTTCCATGTCTC
Organism: Arion vulgaris; assembly: GCA_020796225.1. NCBI lineage: Eukaryota > Metazoa > Mollusca > Gastropoda > Stylommatophora > Arionidae > Arion > Arion vulgaris. The sequence goes on from CM036755.1 coordinate 38,235,724, forward strand.
ACAATCGTATGTTCCCTGTCTCACAATCGTATGTTCCATGTCTCACAATCGTATATTCCATGTCTCACAATCGTATGTTCCATGTCTCACAATCGTATGTTCCATGTCTCACAATCGTATATTCCATGTCTCACAATCGTATGTTCCATGTCTCACAATGGTATATTCCATGTCTCACAATCGTATGTTCCATGTCTCACAATCGTATGTTCCATGTCTCACAATCGAATATTCCATGTCTCACAATCGTATGTTCCATGTCTCACAATCGTATGTTCCATGTCTCACAATGGTATTATTGCCAAGGATAACAAACACAGGCTCTTAAACACTTAATTGTTCTGTTGTCAGTTCCCTTCCATACGTTAGTTAGTTCTTCTAGTTTTTGCAAAGCAATGCTCAACCTTCAAGCACTAGTTACACCACGAGTGCGCTTACGTTAAAACCATTCAATATACATTTTCTTGATATATTCACAGATTTCCTCGTCAAGTAAAGATTACATTTTCTTGATATATTCACAGATTTCCTCGTCAAGTAAGGATTACATTTTCTCAAATCCCATAACAGTTACAAGATAAGATATCTAAGATTTGTTTCTTTTCTTCACGTCAGTCGCTAAGTCTATCTATATCCCCATTGTCCGAATTCGATTTTTTAAAATGTGCACCAGACAACTTAATAGTGTTATAATGTCAGCAAGGGAATACGTCTGCGTAACTAAGATAACAATCATCATCGTCAAGTACCGTGCCGGCTGGTATAGGCGATCAAGGATCTCCACAAATCTATGTCTCTGGTGGTTGCTACCATCTCAGATGTTGACGCTCTTCCGTGCAATAAAGTTATGCTATCTACAATTTTCTCTCTCTGTCTTCCTTTGTCTCTTCTACCCTCGATTTTACCAGTTGTTACAATGTGTTCTAAACCTCCCCTCCTCATGACATATCCGAAAAATGATGATTGCCTCTTTCTTATATTGATGATAAGCTTTCTCTGTGTCTTGACCTCTTTCAACCCCTCCACATTAGTCATTTTAGCAGTCCTTGGGATTCTCAACATTCTTCTGTAAATTCACATCTATATGGCCCTCAGAGATTTTTCGATCTGTTTGTTTATTGTCCATAACTCGCATCCTTATGTCAGTATTAGTTCTATGTAACACTGTATAATTCTTATTCTGATCTCAGTGGACAATGACTTGTTGTATATAATGCTTCTCATTTTCTTAAACGTTGCTTTCGCCTACCCTATTCTTCTCTTTATTGCTGGTCTACCATCTGATGTTACCAGGACACCAGCCAGTGTAATAGTGTTATAATGTCAGCAAGGGACTGCGCTTGCGCAACTAAGATAACAATAGAATATTTAATTAAAACAGATTGACATCAAGAAATATAAAAACAATGAACGAGGAAAATAGGGTTGGGACTGTACTGTTGCACAGCAGACGATTTCAGCAGACGATTTCAGCAGACGATTTCAGCAGACGATTTCATATTGGCAGGAAAGTGTTGCAGGAGATTGGTAATATTAATGCCATTATTTCACGAAATCCAACATATATGCAATAAAGTAAATCAAATATGACGACAAATGATAACAATTTTGAAATGCAATCATGTCACTAAGAACACTAAAAGTGTATTGTATAACACAATATTTACTTTGACATTATGATATCAGTGCCAAATCTGGACACTGGCATCAAACGATAGAAGAAAACTAGTCACAACAGAGATGAAGTGTCTACGCAGAATGCTGGGAGTATCAAGAAGAGGCCAGTTTAGAAATGAAGACATCTGGAAAAAAGTGGGTACAACATCAGTACTAAACTTCTTCAAGAAACAACAAATTAAATGTTATGTGAAATTGGTTATTGGTTACTAAACTGACCTCATTGCACTCCGGGCAGATCCATAGGTGCTCAGTCTCCCCACCAGATATCGAAGAGTATGCATACTGGTGGCTCGCTGATTAAACACACCTCTAACTCTGTCCCTCATGCATCCAGTTCTACTTGTACAACAAGTAACTCCAAACTGTTGAAATAGCTGGATTGATTCAACTTCTATTTTAGTGTCTTCATCCAACAAACAGTCGCGAAGAGACCGAAAAATATCCACCGTATTCATCTTCAACTTATAAATACACTCTGAATGGGGCGTGCCATTTTTTGCAGAGATGGACCAAGCCATATGGTGAAACCCGGGGCAATGAAGTCAATCGTTCACCATTAGACCCCGATTTCTGTTCTTTTTTTCCGATCCAGAAGCACTTGAGCTTTTCAGCACTTCGGCTCGGTGCCATGGACATCGTAACCCTTCGGTTCGGTGCCCCGAACACCGTAAATCTGGGGAAACTGTGGCTTTTTCTGCCATCCCGCGGAATTGAACCCTCAAACACAGAGGGATAGTTTAGACCCCGATAAAGATCGATACCAAATATTTGCAGATCAATCACAACCGATCTTTTGCTCGGAGATGACATATGATCGAATCTTATTCGATCTTCGAGTTGCAACCAATAGTGACAAGATCTAACATCTGTGTCTGTGTGGCGTTGCAACCAATAGTGACAAGATCTAACATCTGTGTCTGTGTGGCTAAGTGGTTCGAGTTGCAACCAATAGTGACAAGATCTAACATCTGTGTCTGTGTGGCTAAGTGGTTCGAGTTGCAACCAATAGTGACAAGATCTAACATCTGTGTCTGTGTGGCGTTGCAACCAATAGTGACAACATCTAACATCTGTGTCTGTGTGGCTAAGTGGTTCGAGTTGCAAACAATAGTGACAAGATCTAACATCTGTGTCTGTGTGGCGTTGCAACCAATAGTGACAACATCTAACATCTGTGTCTGTGTGGCTAAATGGTTCGAGTTGCAACCAATAGTGACAAGATCTAACATCTGTGTCTGTGTGGCGTTGCAACCAATAGTGACAAGATCTAACATCTGTGTCTGTGTGGCGTTGAAACCAATAGTGACAAGATCTAACATCTGTGTCTGTGTGGCTAAGTGGTTCGAGTTGCAACCAATAGTGACAAGATCTAACATCTGTGTCTGTGTGGCGTTGCAACCAATAGTGACAAGATCTAACATCTGTGTCTGTGTGGCTAAGTGGTTCGAGTTGCAACCAATAGTGACAAGATCTAACATCTGTGTCTGTGTGGCAAAGTGGTTCGAGTTGCAAACAATAGTGACAAGATCTAACATCTGTGTCTGTGTGGCGTTGCAACCAATAGTGACAAGATCTAACATCTGTGTCTGTGTGGCGTTGCAACCAATAGTGACAAGATCTAACATCTGTGTCTGTGTGGCGTTGCAACCAATAGTGACAAGATCTAACATCTGTGTCTGTGTGGCGTTGCAACCAATAGTGACAAGATCTAACATCTGTGTCTGTGTGGCGTTGCAACCAATAGTGACAAGATCTAACATCTGTGTCTGTGTGGCTAAGTGGTTCGAGTTGCAACCAATAGTGACAAGATCTAACATCTGTGTCTGTGTGGCTAAGTGGTTCGAGTTGCAACTAATAGTGACAAGATCTAACATCTGTGTCTGTGTGGCGTTGCAACCAATAGTGACAAGATCTAACATCTGTGTCTGTGTGGCGTTGCAACCAATAGTGACAAGATCTAACATCTGTGTCTGTGTGGCGTTGCAACCAATAGTGACAAGATCTAACATCTGTGTCTGTGTGGCTAAGTGGTTCGAGTTGCAACTAATAGTGACAAGATCTAACATCTGTGTCTGTGTGCAAGTAGTTAAACCCTATAAGATGGTCTGTGTGGCTAAGTGGTTAAACCCTATAAGATGGTCTGTGTGGCTAAGTGGTTAAACCCTATAAGATGGTCTGTGTGGCTAAGTGGTTAAACCCTATAAGATGGTCTGTGTGGCTAAGTGGTTAAACCCTATAAGATGGTCTGTGTGGCTAAGTGGTTAAACCCTTTACCTTGTCAGTCGAAGGTCGTGTGTTCAAATTCGGACCACGCCGTTCTGTTCACGAGTGCAGTTTTTTCCAGAAAACCCTAGGATTGTTGTTGGAGCTACGGAGTTCGTGCTTTGTGAAATACTCTCGGTAGGTGGCGTGCCTTTTCTGCGGAGTGGGACCAGCCATATGTGGTAAAACTCGGTGCAATGAAGTCAATCCTTCAGCTTAAAAACCATTTCAGTGACAACGTACAGTGGCGGCTTGTGATCATTTTTGTTGGTGGGGCAAGATCGATATTTTCGGAAAAATCATGGTTTCGGTTAGGATATTTTTAATGTATAAAATAATAAATACACGTTACACCTTATTTTTGGTGGGTCCCGGCCCCACTGGCCCTTAATGACGAGCCGCGACTGACAACATATAACTATAGAACTAGGTCGACCATCTTGTCGACTAATTAGGTCACTGAAGAGAAAAACATAACAAATCCTTTCCATGACGTCTCCATCCCAACCAAAACTTGGCGTTACAGCCTGTAGTACCGCTTTTTAGGGTGGTGTAGGACATATGGCACGGGCGCATGAGGAATGTAATGGCCGCATGGCTAGTGCAGTCGCTGTGAAGCTGTTCAGATTGGAATCTTTATTTATGCCCACAACAGAAAAAAATCCACGGTCTTACCGTAAATTGAACACTGGTCTCCTGCATGGAAGCCACGCTCTAATTCATTCGATCGACCAGACGCTCCTCTTTCCATCATCCCAAGTAAACGAGCCGTTGATTTTTCTAGGCACCACTTATACGTTCAGTAGTTTGTCATTGCTTTCTGAACAGTGAGGTCTATTTTTAACCGTTCGTAAAATATCACAGGAACAAATTTGCTTCTAAACTGCCTGCCACGGGTTTGAACCAGGTACGCCTGGGCTCTGATCAAGCTCACTACCACTTAAGCTACCGGCGACTAATTAGGCCACTATGTTAGTGATTATTTGCCCGTTATCGATCATATCTTTTCTGAAGCTTTCAAATCGAACATGCGGCTCTTAAAAACGGTCATGACCAGGCTCTGACTATATATTCATTGCTTATTAACCCTTTTACTCCGTACTTTTTTTAGCCACCATAGGCACTAATTTTGCAATGTATACTAAACTAGCCGTGGGGTGAGATCGAGTTCCTAGTCCTATCGGAGACGAACGATAACACTTAGGTCTCGTATTCAATTTGAGCACGTCAAAGAGCTATCGGCAGTTCAAATCGAGAAAAGCAGGCTGGAAAGCCGCTGCACGGGAAAATGAGAAAAGATTAAAAATAAAAATCCTACAATAATGTTCCCCATCTTTAAAATTACATCCGGAACCCTCGCCAGTGCTACGGAGTTCGTGCACTGCAGCTGAGATCTTCCTGTATAAGAAAGAGATCATATCACACATGGTTACTCACCAAAGTGCTATGATGATGGTCCTATCAAATCAATTAATCAAACTAAACTAGCCAGCAAATGGGCTTTGGGTCATCTTACAAAAATATCCCGTGCATTATATCGGCTCAAAGGGGCAAAAGAGTTAAAGATCTTAAAGCTACAAAGAAAAGCTTGACTGACACCAACTTCCGGAAATAATTGACCCAGCGAATGTTACATGTCACAGTTATTACCCTCTCCAAGTTCTCTCTCGTTTGGATGAGAGACTTATCCATTCATCTCTTGCCCTGGCGTCTCTATTGATGGGAGGTACGGCCATAAGCATCCACATACATTGTTCTTGTAGGGTACAAAATGAAGTTTAAAATGTGTAGTTGATAGATAGATTGCCTGGATCATCATCATTGCACTTGGTTGAGTAACCATGTGTGCTACGATCTCTACCGCATACAGGAAGGTCTCAACAGCAGTGCACGAACTCCGTAGCCCCGGCAAAGGTCCCCGATGCAATTTTGAAGATGATGAACATAATTTTATAGAAATTTTATTTTTAATCTTTTCTAATGAATTTTTTTTCGGGGCAGCGGCTTTCCAGCCTGCTCTTCTCGATTTTGAACGGACGAGGTTTCTTTTACGTGCCCAACTTGGAACATATGACCTACGTTTTAATGTTCGTCCCCGATAGAAGTAGAGACTTATTAACAATAAAGAATTCAAACAAAATATCTTTATTTTCTGCAAAATTATATCGGGCACCCTAGTCGGAGCTACGGAATTCGTGCACTGTCGCTGAAATCTTCCGGTATAAGAAAGAGATCGTAGTACACATGGTTTCTCACCAAAGTGCAATGATGATAGTTCTGTCAATCAAACAAAGAATCTTATGGAGGCTGTATGTGTCAATCGGGAAATGAAGAGTATATTGATAGATGAAATGAAAACCATGGCATATCCTTTACAGGGCGTAGCCGTCAACCACAGTAAACGTCGTAGTATATTCTTTACAGGACTTAGTCATTAACCAAAGTAAACAAGTCGTTGATTTTCTAGTTACCACGTATACGTTCATTAATTTGCCATTGCTTTCTGAACAGTGAGTCTATTTTTACAGTTCGTAAATTCCACGTTAACAAATTTGCTTCCAAATTGCCTACCGCGGGGTTTGAACAGGGAACACTTTTGTTGTGATCAAGCTCACTACCATTTAAGCTACATACCTTATTATTTATTTTGATAGATACCCATGGCCCCCTGCAACACAAGGCTGACTAGCTCAGACGGAAAAACCAAAACTCCTGTTTAATGGGGGCTGGTTTTTGTATATGTTTGATATAACACACTGTAAGTTTTTTTCAATTTTACTCAATTTTCTGAGTCCATGGTTATTTAATGAAGAAAACCAATCATAATACTAATATTTATTATTGTTAAACTTAATTTGTTACATAATATAAATTTAATTTAGCATTTTGTGTTGATTTTAAAATAAATTCATCTTTATACAACAATACTAGAATGTGAGGTCATGCGATAATTGTGGGTCTTATTTCCTAACATTTTTACCCGAGTCTGCCGGTCTTATGTTATCGGAGGCCAGAAATAACCAACACTATATTCATGTTTATAAGATTCTTAATACGCTTACCGGTGGCTTCAGTGGCTTAGGTGACAGTGACTCGTTCTATTAACCCCGACGTTTTAAGTTCGAATCACGCTGCGGTCAGTTTGGTTGCAGATTTTTTTGCGTGGATTTTACAAAAGGACGATGACACCACTCATTCAGAAAGCAATGGCAAACTACTAAACGTAATAATGCCTAGAAAAATCACAAACAACGTTAAAAAAGCTGGAGTTGATTCGCAAAGTCTTGTAAAGGATTTGCAATTAACATAACTTTATACTGTTGTATACCGCTTGCACAGTGATGTATGGTGAACTTGAATGAGGAAGAAGTTCAATTGGTGGACAGAAAAAAACGCTCTAAAGACACTCTTAAAGTGCCTCTGAAATGCTTTGATATAGACAAAAGGTGCTGGAAATCCATTGCTCAAGATCGCCAAATGTGGCGCTGTAACAACACAAGAGGAACCTGCATAGCTGAGTATCGTCGTGCCGTTGGAGCACAGAAAAAACGACTTGCGCGAAAAGACCGAACACACAACACCCACATGTCTAACCTTGATCATGTATGCCTGACCTGTGGTAGGGGATTATGTTCTAGTACTGGACTCTACATTCACCTCCGCACACACCAGAGAGGTGCAGCAGCATACGTCTGAGACTGTTGTCAACATCGCTTGCGATGCATGGCTATTACCGCTTGCACTTGAACCGGAGTAATCTCACTGCAGAGCTAACCAAGCAGCCAGCCTCACATTTATAAATGCTTCGTCTTGTGCCAACACCGTTCCGATAATACTTCACCCCCTTCTCCTTACTGTTATCAATCCCATCACCGTAGCTACGCCAACTATTGCGAGACGCCAGAATTCTCACCGCTGATGCAGTCGCTTGTTTGTGAAATAAAAAAACAAAAAACGGCTCAACAGTTTGTTTAGTGGATTGTTAATTTTCTGTGAACTGTAAGAGTGGAGTTTAATGTTATTTATCATATCTCTTCATAAGCGGACCTTGTGGTTAGTTGTTTGGATCTTCTCCTTCTTCTCTTCCAACATTTACTTCTTTATAGAAGTGTTGTAGTGTCTTTATAGAAGTGTCTTTATAGAAGTGTCTTTATAGAAGTGTTGTAGTGTCTTTATAGAAGTATTGTAGTGTCTTTATAGAAGTGTCTTTATAGAAGTGTCTTTATAGAAGTGTTGTAGTGTCTTGATACAAGTGTCTTATAGAAGTGTTGTATGAATATACACAAGATAAGCGTTCTGTTTTTGATGAATTATATGTTAGAGATATGAACAGCCAACTCTAGTATTGGGCCGCAAAACTGAACGGGAAACCCTGACCTAGTTTCAGTTGGGGGTGGGGGGCTGGAATGAATTTACAAATATTTGATAGAACACTGCAAGCATTTTTGTAATTTTACTCAATTCTGTGAGTCTATGGTTATTTATTGGTGAAAAATATTCATAATATTGATATTCCTTATTGTTAAACTGAACTTGTTGCATAATATAACTTCGAGTTAGCATTTTGTGTTGATTTTAAAATGAATTCATCTATATACAACAATACTGAAATGTGAGGATCACACGACAGTTGTGGTCATATTTACTAGAATTTTCACCTGAGCCCATCGGCCATATGAGTTTACAGTTGGCTGTGGGGTATGCTGTCTACATTATATAGGCTAATAGTCATTATTATTCTTATTGTTTTAATAGTAGTTGTAGTAATAATAGAGTAGTAATAGTAGCTGGAGTAGTAGTAGTAATTTTAGAGATACTAGTGTAGTTTAAAAAGCAGCAATAGTAGTAGTTAATTGTAGCAGTAGTAGTAGAATATTGTAGCAGTAGTAGTAGTAGTAGTAATATATTGTAGCAGTAGTAGTAGTAGTAGTAGTAATATATTGTAGTAGTAGTAGTAGTAGTAATATATTGTGGTAGTAGTAGTAGTAATATATTGTGGTAGTAGTAGTAGTAATATATTGTGGTAGTAGTAGTATTATTTGTGCAGTAGTAGTGTAGTAATATTGTGGTAGTAGTAGTAGTAATATATTGTGGTAGTAGTAGTAGTAATATATTGTGGTAGTAGTAGTAGTAATATTTGTGCAGTAGTAGTAGTAGTAGTAGTAATATATTGTAGCAGTAGTAGTAGTAGTAATATATTGTAGCAGTAGTAGTAGTAGTATTATATTGTAGCCGTAGTAGTGAGTAGTAATATATTGTAGCAGTAGTAGTAGTAGTATAATATTTGTGCAGTAGTAGTAGTAGTAGATATTTGTAGCAGTAGTGTAGTAGTAATATTTGTGCAGTAGTAGTAGTAGTAATATATTGTAGCAGTAGTAGTAGTAGTAATAAATTGTAGTAGTAGTAGTAGTAATATATTGTAGCAGTAGTAGTAATATATTGTAGCGGTAATAGATGTAACAACTGTTCGTATTGCTCGCTGGTTGTGTTCGTAAGAATGCTGGTATTGCTAAGCTAGGCAATGGGTACCGTAAGAATGCTCGTATTGCTAAGTTAGGCAATGGGTACAGTAAGAATGCTGTTATTGCTAGGCTAGGCAATGGGTACAGTAAGAACGCTCGTATTGCTAGGCTAGGCAATGGGTACAGTAAGAACGCTCGTATTGCTAGGCTAGGCAATGGGTACAGTAAGAACGCTCGTATTGCTAGGCTAGGCAATGGGTACCGTAAGAACGCTCGTATTGCTAGGCTAGGCAATGGGTACCGTAAGAAATAAGGGTAAATGGTTCGAATCTTGTGTTTGATAATTTGTTTTTACGGAAGCTGCTAATACTTGTACACTGTCTATTTATTGATCATATTCATTGCTTCCATTGCTTCCCCTGGGGTTCTTACATGATCATATTCATTTCTTCCATTGCTTCCCCTGGGGTTCTTACATGATCATATTCATTTCTTCCATTGCTTCCCCTGGGGTTCTTACATGATCATATTCATTGCTTCTGTTGCTTCCCTGGGTTCTTACATGATCATATTCATTTCTTCCATTGCTTCCCCTGGGGTTCTTACATGATCATATTCATTTCTTCCATTGCTTCCCTTGGGGTTCTTACATGATCATATTCATTTCTTCCATTGCTTCCTCTGGGGTTCTTACATGATCAAATTCATTTCTTCCATTGCTTCCTCTGGGGTTCTTACATGATCATATTCATTGCTTCTATTGCTTCCCTTGGGGTTCTTACATGATCATATTCATTTCTTCCATTGCTTCCCTTGGGGTTCTTACATGATCATATTCATTTCTTCCGTTGCTTCCTCTGGGGTTCTTACATGATCATATTCATTTCTTCCATTGCTTCCCCTGGGGTTCTTACATGATCATATTCATTTCTTTCGTTGCTTCCCCTGGGGTTCTTACATGATCATATTCATTTCTTCCATTGCTTCCCTTGGGGTTCTTACATGATCATATTCATTGCTTCCATTGCTTCCCTTGGGGTTCTTACATGATCATATTCATTGCTTCCATTGCTTCCCCTGGGGTTCTTACATGATCATATTCATTTCTTCCATTGCTTCCCTTGGGGTTCTTACATGATCATATTCATTTCTTCCATTGCTTCCCTTGGGGTTCTTACATGATCATATTCATTTCTTCCATTGCTTCCCTTGGGGTTCTTACATGATCATATTCATTGCTTCCATTGCTTCCCTTGGGGTTCTTACATGATCATATTCATTGCTTCCATTGCTTCCCTTGGGGTTCTTACAAAAAACTCCTTCTCTCATCTCTCCCTTAGGAAATTTATAATATCAGCCTGGCCGATTGCTCGCCCATTTTTTACCTTGGTCATTCCTGCAAGCCTCTAGGCGCATTCATTCCCTGGCACAAAAATAAAACTGATATTTTTTTTTCCAGCTAATATCTCCTCAGCGACTCCATCCATTGTCTCCGAGCCCAGCCTGTTTCAATCTTCCTGAACATACTCATTGAGTCACTAAGAAAACATGCATGGACAAAGGTCTGTGATTCCAGCCAGACCATCACTTTAAGTTACTGCCAGGATTTCCATATTGAGACTGCTCGTGTAACGCAAAACTACCACTGTCTTCCTTCGCACCCCTTCCGACTTGAGCTGTGAAAGCCTATGAGCTCCGCACATGTCGAATCACTGACCCACCCGTATAAATGATTACATCATTCTCAGATGAGTTCTCAGAAAATAACAGTTGGAATTCTGCCTCCACGACTACTGGGTTTTCTTGTCAGCATTCTTTATCAAGTTTGGTACACACCTAAAATGATGTCCCGATTTCTGTTGGCATTGGTATCTATTCTTCACCGGGATCAACATCTTCAAGTGAACATACCTGTTGAATACAGTCCTCGGCCTGACCCATCCAAGATTTTCCTCTTCCACACTCGGTTCCCGTGGGCGTCATTGCCCTTCATGTGATACACCCCTGGCGCCCTATTTGATTTATCCATTAATCAGAATTCCAAGAAAAAACTAAATGTGTTTCTGAACAACTAAATGTGTTTCTGAACAACTAAATGTGTTTCTGAACAACTAAATGTGTTTCTGAACAACTAAATGTGTTTCTGAACAACTAAATGTGTTTCTGAACAACTAAATGTGTTTCTGAACAACTAAATGTGTTTCTGAACAACTAAATGTGTTTCTGAACAACTAAATATGTTTCTGAACAACTAAATGTGTTTCTGAACAACTAAATGTGTTTCTGAACAACTAAATGTGTTTCTGAACAACTAAATGTGTTTCCGAACAACTAAATGTGTGTCTGAACAACTAAATGTGTTTCTGAACAACTAAATGTGTTTCTGAACAACTAAATGTGTTTCTGAACAACTAAATGTGTTTCTGAACAACTAAATGTGTTTCTGAACAACTAAATGTGTTTCTGAACAACTAAATGTGTTACTGAACAACTAAATGTGTTTCTGAACAACTAAATGTGTTTCTGAACAACTAAATGTGTTTCTGAACAACTAAATGTGTTTCTGAACAACTAAATGTGTTTCTGAACAACTAAATGTGTTTCTGAACAACTAAATGTGTTTCTGAACAACTAAATGTGTTTCTGAACAACTAAATGTGTTTCTGAACAACTAAATGTGTTTCCGAACAACTAAATGTGTGTCTGAACAACTAAATGGGTTTCTGAACAACTAAATGTGTTTCTGAACAACTAAATGTGTTTCTGAACAACTAAATGTGTTTCTGAACAACTAAATGTGTTTCTGAACAACTAAATGTGTTTCTGAACAACTAAATGTGTTTCTGAACAACTAAATGTGTTTCTGAACAACTAAATGTATTTCTGAACAACTAAATGTGTTTCTGAACAACTAAATGTGTTTCTGAACAACTAAATGTGTTTCTGAACAACTAAATGTGTTTCTGAACAACTAAATGTGTTTCTGAACAACTAAATGTGTTTCTGAACAACTAAATGTGTTTCTGAACAACTAAATGTGTTTCTGAACAACTAAATGTGTTTCTGAACAACTAAATGTGTTTCTGAACAACTAAATGTGTTTCTGAACAACTAAATGTGTTTCTGAACAACTAAATGTGTTTCTGGACAACTAAATGTGTTTCTGAACAACTAAATGTGTTTCTGAACAACTAAATGTGTTTCTGAACAACTAAATGTGTTTCTGAACAACATTATGATTCAGTTTTTCAGAAGAACAATATTTAAAAAATGTAATTATTCTTCTTCTTCAGAACGCTCCATATCGACCACTCTTTGTGATTTGTATGTGATTGTATGTGATTTGTATGTGATTTGTATGTGATTTGTATGTGATTTGTATGTGATTTGTATGTGATTTGTATGTGATTTGTATGTGATTTGTATGTGATTTGTATGTGATTTGTATGTGATTTGTATGTGATTTGTATGTGATTTGTATGTGATTTGTATGTGATTTGTATGTGATTTGTATGTGTTTTGTATGTGATTTGTATGTGATTTGTATGTGATTTGTATGTGATTTGTATGTGATTTGTATGTGATTTGTATGTGATTTGTATGTGATTTGTATGTGATTTGTATGTGATTTGTATGTGATTTGTATGTGATTTCTATGTGATTTGTATGTGATCTGTATGTGATCTGTATGTGATCTGTATGTGATCTGTATGTGATTTGTATGTGATTTGTATGTGATTTGTATGTGATTTGTATGTGATTTGTATGTGATTTGTATGTGATTTGTATGTGATTTGTATGTGATCTGTATGTGATCTGTATGTGATCTGTATGTGATCTGTATGTGATCTGTATATGATCTGTATGTGATCTGTATGTGATCTGTGTGTGATCTGTATGTGATCTGTATGTGATCTGTATGTGATCTGTATGTGATCTGAGCATAAAAGCGAGATTGTAAGTTGTGCCAGTTATGCGCCTACAAGTAGACCAGCACATTCGAACTCTGCGACGTTTTTTATTTACTAGGGTATCTTCCCTAGGCTCCTTCTCCAGTCGCCTCTTACGACATGCCTTATAGGTTGGAGTATTACTATTCTTTGCTCCCCTTGTGAGCTCCGGCAACACACGAGCGACAAAAAATATAAAAATTATAGTCACGATTAAGTTTTCAGTTGCTATTTTTGTTATTCTTGTTACTTGACTATTATTATTAGCTGTTGCAACTTAAGCGATAGTGAGCTTGATCACAACCCAAGTCTACCTGATTCAAACTACACGGCGGGCAGTTTGGAAGCAAATTAGTTTGCGTGGATTTTTACGAAAGATACAAATAGAACTCACCGTTCGCCCGCCTGCCCAACGTGTTCGTAGCACGTTGGTCGACGAGTGACAAGCCCCCTGTGAATGCGGTTCTATTCCGCAGGCTGGCAGAAAAGCCACAGGTTCTCCAGATTTAAGGTGTTCGTGGCACTGAACCGAAGGGTTACGATGTCCATGGCACCGAGCCGAAGAGCTGAAAGCTCAAGTGCTTCTAGATCGAAAAAAAACTCACCGTTCAGAAAGCAATAACAAACTACTAAATGTATACGTGGTGCCTAGAAAATATACAACTCGCTTACTGTGGTTGATGGCGACATTCTGAATATGCCACGATCTTTCATTCATTATTGTTAAATAGGTCACATGGCGCCCTCGCGCCTTTGCAGTCATTAGTCAGATCCTCCCCTGATATATAAATGATAACAAGGTTTTTTTTTGTAAGAACTCCGGGGGAAGCAGCGGAAGAAATCTCTCTCGCGCTCTCTCTCTCTCTCTCTCGCGATCACCGCCCAGACCGACGTACCAGATTTCTTCATAAATTCTTATTCACGTGGAAATCTGATTCATGCAGCCTAAGCATCGGTGTGATTCGTCACATCTTCAGCGCCATTTGGAGCCCTGGTGCTTATCCCTCGGCCAAGTGCCCAGCTTTAGCCAGCATTTACTGGGTTTACTCTCCATCAGCCTTTGACTGTCCCCAGCCGACCTGCAAGGCAGCAGATTGCTATTTTCTTGATAGCGGAAGCAATGAACATGATCAATAAATAGACAGTGTACAAGTATTAGGGGCTTCTGAAAAACAAATTACCAAGCACAGATTCAACATACCTTCTTTTAGGTACCATTGCCTAGCCTGCATCGCGTTCTTACGGTACCCATTGCCTAGCCTAGCAATACGAGCGTTCTTACGGTACCCATTGCCTACCTAGCAATACGAGCATTCTTACGGTACCCGTTGCCTAACTTAGCAATACGAGCGTTCTTACGGTACCCATTGCCTAGCCTAGCAATACGAGCGTTCTTACGGTACCCATTGCCTAGCCTAGCAATACGAGCATTCTTACGGTACCCATTGCCTAACTTAGCAATACGAGCATTCTTACGGTACCCGTTGCCTAACTTAGCAATACGAGCATTCTTACGGTACCCATTGCCTCTAGGCTTAGCAATACGAGCATTCTTACGGTACCCATTGCCTAACTTAGCAATACGAGCATTCTTACGGTACCCGTTGCCTAGCCTAGCAATACGAGCATTCTTACGGTACCCATTGCCTAGCTTAGCAATACGAGCATTCTTACGGTACCCGTTGCCTAACTTAGCAATACGAGCATTCTTACGGTACCCGTTGCCTAACTTAGCAATACGAGCATTCTTACGGTACCCATTGCCTAGCCTAGCAATACGAGCATTCTTACGGTACCCATTGCCTAACAGCAATACGAGCATTCTTACGGTACCCATTGCCTAGCCTAGCAATACGAGCGTTCTTACGGTACCCATTGCCTAGCCTAGCAATACGAGCATTCTTACGGTACCCATTGCCTAGCTTAGCAATACGAGCATTCTTACGGTACCCATTGCCTAGCTTAGCAATACGAGCATTCTTACGGTACCCATTGCCTAGCTTAGCAATACGAGCATTCTTACGGTACCCATTGTCTAGCCTAGCAATACGAGCGTTCTTACGGTACCCGTTGCCTAACTTAGCAATACGAGCATTCTTACGGTACCCATTGCCTAGCCTAGCAATACGAGCGTTCTTACGGTACCCATTGCCTAGCCTAGCAATACGAGCGTTCTTACGGTACCCATTGCCTAACTTAGCAATACGAGCATTCTTACGGTACCCATTGCCTAGCCTAGCAATACGAGCGTTCTTACGGTACCCATTGCCTAGCTTAGCAATACGAGCATTCTTACGGTACCCATTGTCTAGCCTAGCAATACGAGCGTTCTTACGGTACCCGTTGCCTAACTTAGCAATACGAGCATTCTTACGGTACCCATTGCCTAGCCTAGCAATACGAGCGTTCTTACGGTACCCATTGCCTAGCCTAGCAATACGAGCGTTCTTACGGTACCCATTGCCTAACTTAGCAATACGAGCATTCTTACGGTACCCATTGCCTAGCCTAGCAATACGAGCGTTCTTACGGTACCCATTGCCTAGCTTAGCAATACGAGCATTCTTACGGTACCCATTGTCTAGCCTAGCAATACGAGCGTTCTTACGGTACCCGTTGCCTAACTTAGCAATACGAGCATTCTTACGGTACCCATTGCCTAGCCTAGCAATACGAGCGTTCTTACGGTACCCATTGCCTAGCCTAGCAATACGAGCGTTCTTACGGTACCCATTGCCTAACTTAGCAATACGAGCATTCTTACGGTACCCATTGCCTAGCCTAGCAATACGAGCGTTCTTACGGTACCCATTGCCTAGCTTAGCAATACGAGCGTTCTTACGGTACCCATTGCCTAGCTTAGCAATACGAGCATTCTTACGGTACCCATTGTCTAGCTCAGCAATACGAGCATTCTTACGGTACCCATTGCCTAGCCTAGCAATACCAGCATTCTTACGGTACTCATTGCCTAACCTAGCAATACGAGCATTCTTACGGTACTCATTGCCTAACCTAGCAATACGAGCATTCTTACGGTACTCATTGCCTAACCTAGCAATACGAGCATTCTTACGGTACTCATTGCCTAACCTAGCAATACGAACATTCTTACGGTACTCATTGCCTAACCTAGCAATACGAGCATTCTTACTAACACAACCAGCGAGCCATTAAAAAAATGGCTTTACTGAGAAGTGTCTTTCACAAACGCTTCATTTTAGCTAGACACAGAATAATCAGGTAAGGTTCGATCGAACAGTGTTTGCACAAACACATGATAAAAGCTTATTGTGCTTGTATATTTGAGACGAAACAATATCATGTATAAACACATGTATATACATATAGACCCCGAAAAAGATGGTTGGATGGCATAGCAGAGTTCTGTCAAAGAGCAAAATAACAATCATCCAAGCCACCAGAACAGCGCACGACAAAAACAGAAAATCACGACACTGGACAACAACCCGGTAGCAGTGTGACAACAAAAACGGAAAACTACGACACTTAGCAACAGCCCGGTAGCAGTGTGACGACAAAAGAAGAAGTTCACCAGAACAGCGCAAGACAAAAACAGAAAATCACGACACAGGGCAACAACCCGGTAGCAGTGTGACGACAGAAGAAGTAGAAGAAGATACACATATAACAAACATGCATACATTATTGAAAGTGTAAAATGAGAACAAGGCACTGGCTGCGGTAAGAAATAAGGGTTCGAATCCTGTGTATAATAATTTGTTGCCTCAGAATCCCCCAGTATATTAGAACGTTGTATAGTACTAATACATCAACTTCTCGCCATTAGATCAGATTGAGCGAATTCAAGTCTCGTTGGATTATTGAAAGAAAAAGAAGAAGAAAATGAAAAAGAAGGAATTCGGCTGAACGAAAATTAAAGGCAATAACGTTTGCAACACTCACGATAATGGAACAATTACTAAATATTTCTCCATTAGCTTCTTCTTCTTCTTCTTCTTCTTAACGTTCGTTCTTTGTGACCAATTTGATCATTCTTCTCCATTATCTAATTTAATCATTAATTTTTGATTAGACCCAATTAGAGGAAAATAAAACGAAGCATTTAAAAACATTTTAAATAATCGTTTGCTAATTGTGATTTCTTGATTGATGTTTTCATCCCAGATAGTTGCATCTGCAAGAACTTTTAATTGACAATTAAATGACAGAAACAATACAAAGAAAATATTGTGTTAAGTTTTCCAACCATACAAATTTATAATTAAAAAAATACCATCTAACTGTTTTCTGTCTTTTCAGTCCTGTTTTGCCTCACAGCATCAGGATAAGAAGAGATTTCTAGAACGAGCTTTTGTGTGCGCTTCTTAAACAGTGTTTTTCTTCTCTTCTGTTATCTCTGAGGTCCACCTTTTGCGTGGCCGGCCTTTTGCTTTGTATCCCATTGTATCAGAGTAACATTGCTCTTTGAGGTGCATTGTCTGTTGGTAATCTGCTTATTGTATCAAAGTAACATTGCTCTTTGAGGTGCACTGTCTGTTGGTAATCTGCTTATTGTATCAAGTAACATTGCTCTTGAGTGCAATGTCTGTTGGTAATCTGCTTATTTATCAATAACATTGCTCTTTGAGGCTGCATGTCTGTTGGTAATCTGCTTATTGTATCAAATAACATTGCTCTTTAGTGCACTGTCTGTTGGTAATCTGCTTATTGTATCAAAGTAACATTGCTCTTTGAGGTGCAATGTCTGTTGGTAATCTGCTTATTGTATCAAAGTAACATTGCTCTTTGAGGTGCACTGTCTGTTGGTAATCTGCTTATTGTATCAAGTAACATTGTCTTTGAGGCATGTCTGTTGGTAATCTGCTTATTGATCAAGTAACATTGCTCTTTGAGTGCACTGTCTGTTGTAATCTGCTTATTGTATCAGAGTAACATTGCTCTTTGAGTGCACTGTCTGTTGGTAATCTGCTTATTGTATCAAGTAACATTGCTCTTTGAGGTGCACTGTCTGTTGGTAATCTGCTTATTGTATCAGAGTAACATTGCTCTTTGAGGTGCACTGTCTGTTTGTAATCTGCTTATTGTATCAGAGTAACATTGCTCTTTGAGTACATTGTCTGTTGGTAATCTGCTTATTGTATCAGAGTAACATTGCTCTTTGATGTGCACTGTCTGTTGGTAATCTGCTTATTGTATCAGAGTAACATTGCTCTTTGATGTGCACTGTCTGTTGGTAATCTGCTTATTGTATCAGAGTAACATTGCTCTTTGAGGTGCATTGTCTGTTGGTAATCTGCTTATTGTATCAGAGTAACATTGCTCTTTGAGGTGCACTGTCTGTTGGTAATCTGCTTATTGTATCAGAGTAACATTGCTCTTTGATGTGCACTGTCTGTTGGTAATCTGCTTATTGTATCAGAGTAACATTGCTCTTTGAGGTGCACTGTCTGTTGGTAATCTGCTTATTGTATCAAAGTAACATTGCTCTTTGAGGTGCACTGTCTGTTGGTAATCTGCTTATTGTATCAGAGTAACATTGCTCTTTGAGGTGCATGTCTGTTGGTAATCTGCTTATTGTATCAAAGTAACATTGCTCTTTGAGGTGCACTGTCTGTTGGTAATCTGCTTATTGTATCAAGTAACATTGCTCTTTGATGTGCACTGTCTGTTGGTAATCTGCTTATTGTATCAGAGTAACATTGCTCTTTGAGTGCATGTCTGTTGGTAATCTGCTTATTGTATCAGAGTAACATTGCTCTTTGATGTGCACTGTCTGTTGGTAATCTGCTTATTGTATCAGAGTAACATTGCTCTTTGATGTGCACTGTCTGTTGGTAATCTGCTTATTGTATCAGAGTAACATTGCTCTTTGAGGTGCACTGTCTGTTGGTAATCTGCTTATTGTATCAAAGTAACATTGCTCTTTGAGGTGCACTGTCTGTTGGTAATCTGCTTATTGTATCAGAGTAACATTGCTCTTTGAGGTGCACTGTCTGTTGGTAATCTGCTTATTGTATCAAGTAACATTGCTCTTTGAGGTGCACTGTCTGTTGGTAATCTGCTTATTGTATCAGAGTAACATTGCTCTTTGAGGTGCATGTCTGTTGGTAATCTGCTTATTGTATCAAGTAACATTGCTCTTTGAGGTGCACTGTCTGTTGGTAATCTGCTTATTGTATCAAAGTAACATTGCTCTTTGAGTGCACTGTCTGTTGTAATCTGCTTATTGTATCAGAGTAACATTGCTCTTTGAGTGCATGTCTGTTGTAATCTGCTTATTGTATCAAAGTAACATTGCTCTTTGATGTGCATGTCTGTTGTAATCTGCTTATTGTATCAAGTAACATTGCTCTTTGATGTGCACTGTCTGTTGGTAATCTGCTTATTGTATCAGAGTAACATTGCTCTTTGATGTGCACTGTCTGTTGGTAATCTGCTTATTGTATCAAAGTAACATTGCTCTTTGAGGTGCAATGTCTGTTGGTAATCTGCTTATTGTATCAAAGTAACATTGCTCTTTGAGGTGCATTGTCTGTTGGTAATCTGCTTATTGTATCAAAGTAACATTGCTCTTTGAGGTGCACTGTCTGTTGGTAATCTGCTTATTGTATCAAAGTAACATTGCTCTTTGAGGTGCACTGTCTGTTGGTAATCTGCTTATTGTATCAAGTAACATTGCTCTTTGAGGTGCACTGTCTGTTGGTAATCTGCTTATTGTATCAAGTAACATTGCTCTTTGAGGTGCACTGTCTGTTGGTAATCTGCTTATTGTATCAAAGTAACATTGCTCTTTGAGGTGCACTGTCTGTTGGTAATCTGCTTATTGTATCAAAGTAACATTGCTCTTTGAGGTGCACTGTCTGTTGGTAATCTGCTTATTGTATCAAAGTAACATTGCTCTTTGAGGTGCACTGTCTGTTGGTAATCTGCTTATTGTATCAAGTAACATTGCTCTTTGATGTGCACTGTCTGTTGGTAATCTGCTTATTGTATCAGAGTAACATTGCTCTTTGAGGTGCACTGTCTGTTGGTAATCTGCTTATTGTATCAGAGTAACATTGCTCTTTGAGGTGCACTGTCTGTTGGTAATCTGCTTATTGTATCAAAGTAACATTGCTCTTTGAGGTGCACTGTCTGTTGGTAATCTGCTTATTGTATCAAAGTAACATTGCTCTTTGAGGTGCACTGTCTGTTGGTAATCTGCTTATTGTATCAAGTAACATTGCTCTTTGAGGTGCACTGTCTGTTGGTAATCTGCTTATTGTATCAAGTAACATTGCTCTTTGAGGTGCACTGTCTGTTGGTAATCTGCTTATTGTATCAGAGTAACATTGCTCTTTGAGTGCACTGTCTGTTGGTAATCTGCTTATTGTATCAAGTAACATTGCTCTTTGAGGTGCACTGTCTGTTGGTAATCTGCTTATTGTATCAAGTAACATTGCTCTTTGAGGTGCACTGTCTGTTGGTAATCTGCTTATTGTATCAAGTAACATTGCTCTTTGAGGTGCACTGTCTGTTGGTAATCTGCTTATTGTATCAAAGTAACATTGCTCTTTGAGTGCAACTGTTTTGTTAATCTGCTATTGTATCAGAGTAACATTGCTCTTTGAGGTGCACTGTCTGTTGGTAATCTGCTTATTGTATCAGAGTAACATTGCTCTTTGAGGTGCACTGTCTGTTGGTAATCTGCTTATTGTATCAAGTAACATTGCTCTTTGAGGTGCACTGTCTGTTGGTAATCTGCTTATTGTATCAAGTAACATTGCTCTTTGAGGTGCACTGTCTGTTGGTAATCTGCTTATTGTATCAAGTAACATTGCTCTTTGAGGTGCACTGTCTGTTGGTAATCTGCTTATTGTATCAAGTAACATTGCTCTTTGAGGTGCACTGTCTGTTGGTAATCTGCTTATTGTATCAGAGTAACATTGCTCTTTGAGGTGCACTGTCTGTTGGTAATCTGCTTATTGTATCAGAGTAACATTGCTCTTTGAGGTGCACTGTCTGTTGGTAATCTGCTTATTGTATCAAAGTAACATTGCTCTTTGAGGTGCACTGTCTGTTGGTAATCTGCTTATTGTATCAGAGTAACATTGCTCTTTGAGGTGCACTGTCTGTTGGTAATCTGCTTATTGTATCAAGTAACATTGCTCTTTGAGGTGCACTGTCTGTTGGTAATCTGCTTATTGTATCAAAGTAACATTGCTCTTTGAGGTGCACTGTCTGTTGGTAATCTGCTTATTGTATCAGAGTAACATTGCTCTTTGAGGTGCACTGTCTGTTGGTAATCTGCTTATTGTATCAAGTAACATTGCTCTTTGAGGTGCACTGTCTGTTGGTAATCTGCTTATTGTATCAGAGTAACATTGCTCTTTGAGGTGCACTGTCTGTTGGTAATCTGCTTATTGTATCAAAGTAACATTGCTCTTTGAGGTGCACTGTCTGTTGGTAATCTGCTTATTGTATCAAAGTAACATTGCTCTTTGAGGTGCACTGTCTGTTGGTAATCTGCTTATTGTATCAAGTAACATTGCTCTTTGAGGTGCACTGTCTGTTGGTAATCTGCTTATTGTATCAAAGTAACATTGCTCTTTGAGGTGCACTGTCTGTTGGTAATCTGCTTATTGTATCAAGTAACATTGCTCTTTGAGGTGCACTGTCTGTTGGTAATCTGCTTATTGTATCAAAGTAACATTGCTCTTTGAGGTGCACTGTCTGTTGGTAATCTGCTTATTGTATCAAGTAACATTGCTCTTTGAGGTGCACTGTCTGTTGGTAATCTGCTTATTGTATCAAAGTAACATTGCTCTTTGAGGTGCACTGTCTGTTGGTAATCTGCTTATTGTATCAAAGTAACATTGCTCTTTGAGGTGCACTGTCTGTTGGTAATCTGCTTATTGTATCAGAGTAACATTGCTCTTTGAGGTGCACTGTCTGTTGGTAATCTGCTTATTGTATCAAAGTAACATTGCTCTTTGAGGTGCACTGTCTGTTGGTAATCTGCTTATTGTATCAGTAACATTGCTCTTTGAGGTGCACTGTCTGTTGGTAATCTGCTTATTGTATCAGAGTAACATTGCTCTTTGAGGTGCACTGTCTGTTGGTAATCTGCTTATTGTATCAAAGTAACATTGCTCTTTGAGGTGCACTGTCTGTTGGTAATCTGCTTATTGTATCAGAGTAACATTGCTCTTTGAGGTGCACTGTCTGTTGGTAATCTGCTTATTGTATCAAGTAACATTGCTCTTTGAGGTGCACTGTCTGTTGGTAATCTGCTTATTGTATCAGAGTAACATTGCTCTTTGAGGTGCACTGTCTGTTGGTAATCTGCTTATTGTATCAAGTAACATTGCTCTTTGAGGTGCACTGTCTGTTGGTAATCTGCTTATTGTATCAAGTAACATTGCTCTTTGAGGTGCACTGTCTGTTGGTAATCTGCTTATTGTATCAGAGTAACATTGCTCTTTGAGGTGCACTGTCTGTTGGTAATCTGCTTATTGTATCAAGTAACATTGCTCTTTGAGGTGCACTGTCTGTTGTAATCTGCTTATTGTATCAGAAGTAACATTGCTCTTTGGAGGTGCACTGTCTGTTGGTAATCTGCTTATTGTATCAAAGTAACATTGCTCTTTGAGGTGCACTGTCTGTTGGTAATCTGCTTATTGTATCAGAGTAACATTGCTCTTTGAGGTGCACTGTCTGTTGGTAATCTGCTTATTGTATCAAAGTAACATTGCTCTTTGAGGTGCACTGTCTGTTGGTAATCTGCTTATTGTATCAGAGTAACATTGCTCTTTGAGGTGCACTGTCTGTTGGTAATCTGCTTATTGTATCAGAGTAACATTGCTCTTTGAGGTGCACTGTCTGTTGGTAATCTGCTTATTGTATCAAGTAACATTGCTCTTTGAGGTGCACTGTCTGTTGGTAATCTGCTTATTGTATCAAAGTAACATTGCTCTTTGAGGTGCACTGTCTGTTGGTAATCTGCTTATTGTATCAGAGTAACATTGCTCTTTGAGGTGCACTGTCTGTTGGTAATCTGCTTATTGTATCAAAGTAACATTGCTCTTTGAGGTGCACTGTCTGTTGGTAATCTGCTTATTGTATCAGAGTAACATTGCTCTTTGAGGTGCACTGTCTGTTGGTAATCTGCTTATTGTATCAAGTAACATTGCTCTTTGAGGTGCACTGTCTGTTGGTAATCTGCTTATTGTATCAAGTAACATTGCTCTTTGAGGTGCACTGTCTGTTGGTAATCTGCTTATTGTATCAGAGTAACATTGCTCTTTGAGGTGCACTGTCTGTTGGTAATCTGCTTATTGTATCAAAGTAACATTGCTCTTTGAGGTGCACTGTCTGTTGGTAATCTGCTTATTGTATCAGAGTAACATTGCTCTTTGAGGTGCACTGTCTGTTGGTAATCTGCTTATTGTATCAAAGTAACATTGCTCTTTGAGGTGCACTGTCTGTTGGTAATCTGCTTATTGTATCAGAGTAACATTGCTCTTTGAGGTGCACTGTCTGTTGGTAATCTGCTTATTGTATCAAGTAACATTGCTCTTTGAGGTGCACTGTCTGTTGGTAATCTGCTTATTGTATCAAAGTAACATTGCTCTTTGAGGTGCACTGTCTGTTGGTAATCTGCTTATTGTATCAAAGTAACATTGCTCTTTGAGGTGCACTGTCTGTTGGTAATCTGCTTATTGTATCAAAGTAACATTGCTCTTTGAGGTGCACTGTCTGTTGGTAATCTGCTTATTGTATCAAGTAACATTGCTCTTTGAGGTGCACTGTCTGTTGGTAATCTGCTTATTGTATCAAAGTAACATTGCTCTTTGAGGTGCACTGTCTGTTGGTAATCTGCTTATTGTATCAAGTAACATTGCTCTTTGAGGTGCACTGTCTGTTGGTAATCTGCTTATTGTATCAAAGTAACATTGCTCTTTGAGGTGCACTGTCTGTTGGTAATCTGCTTATTGTATCAAGTAACATTGCTCTTTGAGGTGCACTGTCTGTTGGTAATCTGCTTATTGTATCAAAGTAACATTGCTCTTTGAGGTGCACTGTCTGTTGGTAATCTGCTTATTGTATCAAAGTAACATTGCTCTTTGAGGTGCACTGTCTGTTGGTAATCTGCTTATTGTATCAAAGTAACATTGCTCTTTGAGGTGCACTGTCGTTGTAATCTGTTATTGTATCAAGTCATTGCTCTTTGAGGTGCTGTCTGTTGTAATTTATTGATCAAAGTAACATTGCTCTTTGAGGTGCACTGTCATGTTGGTAATCTGCTTATTGTATCAAGTAACATTGCTCTTTGAGGTGCACTGTCTGTTGGTAATCTGCTTATTGTATCAGAGTAATCATTGACTCTTTGAGGAATTGCACTGTCTGTTGGTAATCTGCTTATTGTATCAAAGTAACATTGCTCTTTGAGGTGCACTGTCTGTTGGTAATCTGCTTATTGTATCAAAGTAACATTGCTCTTTGAGGTGCACTGTCTGTTGGTAATCTGCTTATTGTATCAGAGTAACATTGCTCTTTGAGGTGCACTGTCTGTTGGTAATCTGCTTATTGTATCAAGTAACATTGCTCTTTGAGGTGCACTGTCTGTTGGTAATCTGCTTATTGTATCAGAGTAACATTGCTCTTTGATGTGCACTGTCTGTTGGTAATCTGCTTATTGTATCAGAGTAACATTGCTCTTTGAGGTGCACTGTCTGTTGGTAATCTGCTTATTGTATCAAAGTAACATTGCTCTTTGAGGTGCACTGTCTGTTGGTAATCTGCTTATTGTATCAGAGTAACATTGCTCTTTGAGGTGCACTGTCTGTTGGTAATCTGCTTATTGTATCAAAGTAACATTGCTCTTTGAGGTGCACTGTCTGTTGGTAATCTGCTTATTGTATCAGAGTAACATTGCTCTTTGAGGTGCACTGTCTGTTGGTAATCTGCTTATTGTATCAAAGTAACATTGCTCTTTGAGGTGCACTGTCTGTTGGTAATCTGCTTATTGTATCAAAGTAACATTGCTCTTTGAGGTGCACTGTCTGTTGGTAATCTGCTTATTGTATCAGAGTAACATTGCTCTTTGAGGTGCACTGTCTGTTGGTAATCTGCTTATTGTATCAAAGTAACATTGCTCTTTGAGGTGCACTGTCTGTTGGTAATCTGCTTTTGTATCAGAGTAACATTGCTCTTTGAGGTGCACTGTCTGTTGGTAATCTGCTTATTGTATCAGAGTAACATTGCTCTTTGAGGTGCACTGTCTGTTGGTAATCTGCTTATTGTATCAAAGTAACATTGCTCTTTGAGGTGCACTGTCTGTTGGTAATCCGCTTATTGTATCAGAGTAACATTGCTCTTTGAGGTGCACTGTCTGTTGGTAATCTGCTTATTGTATCAGAGTAACATTGCTCTTTGAGGTGCACTGTCTGTTGGTAATCTGCTTATTGTATCAAAGTAACATTGCTCTTTGAGGTGCACTGTCTGTTGGTAATCTGCTTATTGTATCAAAGTAACATTGCTCTTTGAGGTGCACTGTCTGTTGGTAATCCGCTTATTGTATCAGAGTAACATTGCTCTTTGAGGTGCACTGTCTGTTGGTAATCTGCTTATTGTATCAGAGTAACATTGCTCTTTGAGGTGCACTGTCTGTTGGTAATCTGCTTATTGTATCAAAGTAACATTGCTCTTTGAGGTGCACTGTCTGTTGGTAATCTGCTTATTGTATCAGAGTAACATTGCTCTTTGAGGTGCACTGTCTGTTGGTAATCTGCTTATTGTATCAAGTAACATTGCTCTTTGAGGTGCACTGTCTGTTGGTAATCTGCTTATTGTATCAGAGTAACATTGCTCTTTGAGGTGCACTGTCTGTTGGTAATCTGCTTATTGTATCAGAGTAACATTGCTCTTTGAGGTGCACTGTCTGTTGGTAATCTGCTTATTGTATCAAAGTAACATTGCTCTTTGAGGTGCACTGTCCGTTGGTAATCTGCTTATTGTATCAGAGTAACATTGCTCTTTGAGGTGCACTGTCTGTTGGTAATCTGCTTATTGTATCAAAGTAACATTGCTCTTTGAGGTGCACTGTCTGTTGGTAATCTGTATTGTATCAGAGTAACATTGCTCTTTGAGGTGCACTGTCTGTTGGTAATCTGCTTATTGTATCAAAGTAACATTGCTCTTTGAGGTGCACTGTCTGTTGGTAATCTGCTTATTGTATCAGAATAACATTGCTCTTTGAGGTGCACTGTCTGTTGGTAATCTGCTTATTGTATCAAAGTAACATTGCTCTTTGAGGTGCACTGTCTGTTGGTAATCTGCTTATTGTATCAAAGTAACATTGCTCTTTGAGGTGCACTGTCTGTTGGTAATCTGCTTATTGTATCAGAGTAACATTGCTCTTTGAGGTGCACTGTCTGTTGGTAATCTGCTTATTGTATCAAAGTAACATTGCTCTTTGAGGTGCACTGTCTGTTTGTAATCTGCTTATTGTATCAGAGTAACATTGCTCTTTGAGGTGCACTGTCTGTTGGTAATCTGCTTATTGTATCAAAGTAACATTGCTCTTTGAGGTGCACTGTCTGTTGGTAATCTGCTTATTGTATCAGAGTAACATTGCTCTTTGAGGTGCACTGTCTGTTGGTAATCTGCTTATTGTATCAAAGTAACATTGCTCTTTGAGGTGCACTGTCTGTTGGTAATCTGCTTATTGTATCAAAGTAACATTGCTCTTTGAGGTGCACTGTCTGTTGGTAATCTGCTTATTGTATCAGAGTAACATTGCTCTTTGAGGTGCACTGTCTGTTGGTAATCTGCTTATTGTATCAAAGTAACATTGCTCTTTGAGGTGCACTGTCTGTTGGTAATCTGCTTATTGTATCAGAGTAACATTGCTCTTTGAGGTGCACTGTCTGTTGGTAATCTGCTTATTGTATCAAAGTAACATTGCTCTTTGAGGTGCACTGTCTGTTGGTAATCTGCTTATTGTATCAGAGTAACATTGCTCTTTGAGGTGCACTGTCTGTTGGTAATCTGCTTATTGTATCAAAGTAACATTGCTCTTTGAGGTGCACTGTCTGTTGGTAATCTGCTTATTGTATCAAAGTAACATTGCTCTTTGAGGTGCACTGTCTGTTGGTAATCTGCTTATTGTATCAAAGTAACATTGCTCTTTGAGGTGCACTGTCTGTTGGTAATCTGCTTATGTGGCCGAACCATTTAATTTGTTGTTTCTTGATGAAGTTCAGTACTGATGTTGTACTCACTTTTTCCTGATGTCTTCATTTCTCAACCGGTCTCTTCTTGTTGCACCCAGCATTCTGCGTAGACACTTCATCTCTGTTGTGACTTGTTTTATTCTATAATTTGATGTCAGCGTCCAGGTTTGGCACTGGAAGCATAGTGTGGGGAGAAAGATTGTGTTGAGCATTGCTCTTGTTGTGTTCATGGTGACATGTTTGCATTTTAAAATTGGCGACATTTGTCCTATCATTTGATTTGCTTTGTTGCATCTGTGTTGAATTTCATTAGTTATTCTTCCGTTTGCTGAAAAAATGCTCCCCAGGTATATAAAGTAAATGTAACAAGAACATAAATTTATGCTTTAAAGGTGCAAAATGTTGTTCATTCTTCATTTAATCATCATCATCAAGTGCGTATCCTTTATAGGACGTTGCTCTCTTTGCAGCACATCTGAAAGTCACTCTGTCTCTAGCCAGTTCACCCACTTCGTCGATGGTCATATTCATGGTTTCTTTAATATCTTGTAGCCATCTTTTCTTGGTTTGCCTCTGCGTCCTGGGATCCTGCCCTCTAGTATTGTTCTTTCCAGGCCATCGTGACGCTTGGTGTGACCAAAGTATGTAAGTTTTCTGTATAGTATGTTGTTTATCAGCCAATTCTCTTTAATATTTAGTTCTTTCAGGACATCAGTGTTCTTTCTTTTTTCTGTCCATGGTATTCGCAGAATCTTTCTGTAGCATTTAGTTTCGAAGGACAGGATTTTCGTTCTTAATTTTTGTGTAATAGTCCATGATTCACAACCATAAGTAGGCACTGGGAAAATGCATGCTCTCAATATTTTTAATTTTAGTATTTTGCTGGTGCTTTGCCACATGTTCTTCATTGTGTTTAACTTCTTGATTGCTATTGCCAATCTTCTTGAGATCTCTTTGGAGCAGTCACCTTTATTGTTAATTATTGAGCCCAGATATTCGTAGCTCTCTACACTGATAAAGACAGTTTGATCGATACGACATTTTTATTGGGGTTTTTCCCCCCTCTCTTGTCTCGTTTCTGTAGTTTGTGTGTTCTAACTAGTTTTGAAGTCAAATCGTTATGAAACTCTTAAGTTTTCATTCTCATTGTTGTTATCGACGTCGCCATTATCATTGTTATCATCAATATCAAGTGAGATATACACTATGTCAAGTGAGATACACACTATGTCAAGTGAGATATACACTATGTCAAGTGAGATATACACTATGTCAAGTGAGATATACACTATATCAGGTGAGATACACACTATGTCAGGTGAGATACACACTATGTCAAGTGAGATATACACTATGTCAAGTTAGATACACACTATCAAGTGAGATACACACACTATTAAGTGAGATACACACACTATCAAGTGAGATACACACACTATCAAGTAAGATACACACAATATCAAGTGAGATACACACAATATGTCAAGTGAGATACACACAATATGTCAAGTGAGAAACACCTTATTTTACACATCTACAGAAGAAAACAATTCCATTAACTTACTAAAGTCTGTAATAAAACAGAGAGAGACAGATAAGAAAACTATCCCATTAACTTAACACATCATCATCAAGGTGCGTATCCTTTATAGGACGTTGCTCTCTTTGCAGCACATCTGAAATTCACTCTGTCTTTAGCCAGTTCACCCACTTCGTCGATGGTCATGTTCATGGTTTCTTTAATATCTTGTAGCCATCTTCTTCTTGGTCTGCCTCTGCGTCCTGGGACCCTGCCCTCTAGTATTGTTCTTTCCAGGCCATCGTGACGCTTGGTGTGACCAAAGTATGTAATTTTTCTGTATAGTATGTTGTTTATCAGCCAGTTCTCTTTAATATTTAGTTCTTTCAGGACATCAGTGTTCTTTCTTTTTCTGTCCATGGTATTCGTAGGATCTTTCTGTAGCATTTAGTTTCCAAATACTGGATTTAGGTTCTTAATTTTTGTGTAATAGTCCATGATTCACAACCATAAGTAGCCACTGGGAAAATGCATGCTCTCAATGCTTTTAATTTTAGTATTTTGCTGGTGCTTTGCCACATGTTCTTCATTGTGTTTAACTTCTTGATTGCTATTGCCAATCTACTTGAGATCTCTTTGGAGCAGTCACCGTTATTGTTAATTATTGAGCCCAGATATTCGTAGCTCTCTACACATTGTAGTTCTTCATTGTTTACTTGGATGTTTGGTGAGCCTTTTGCTTTGTCAGTTGACATGATTTTTGTTTTTGTGTATTCAAATATAGATGTTGGTCTTCACTATGTTTCTTGGTCGTCATGATTAGGTTTTCCAAACCTTCTTTGCTGGTGGATAATAATACTGTATTGTCTGCGTATCTAAACTCTGGTATGCATTTGCCGCTGACAGTGAGAGGGTCGTAATTCACATAGATGGTATCGTCTTTACATTCCTCATGATGTTCTCCGCAGATATGTTGAATAAGTATGGTGACAAAATACATCCCTGTCGTACCCCTTTTGAATCTCGAACCATTCAACTATTTCACCTCCTATTTTAATGGTTGCCTGTTGTTCGTGGTATAGAAATTCTATGAGTTGTATTATGTGTGTTGGAAAGTGCATGTCTTTCATGATGCTCCACATTTTCTGATGTTGTATATGGTCGAAAGCCTTGCTATAGTCTATGAAACATGCATGCAGGTCTATGTTGTATTCTCTGCATTTCTCGATAATGAGTCTCATGCTACAAATATGGTCTCTAGTGCTTCTACCTCTTCTGAAACCTGCTTGTGTTTCGTGTATTTCATCTTCTAATTTTTGTTCCATCCTCTTCATTATGATTTTTAGTAGGATTTTGCTGGCGTGACTTATACGGGAAATAGTTCTGTAGTTGGTGCATAGTTTCAGGTTTCCCTTCTTTGGAATAGGTATAAATACTGATCTTTTCCATTCCTTTGGCCAGGAGGAGCTATTCCATATCTTTGTGCACAATTTATGATATACCCGAACACTGGCCTCCCCACCTGCTTGAATCAATTCCGCTGGTATATCATCGCACCCTGGTGACTTCCCTCTCTTCAGGCTTTTGATGGCCAGGCGCACTTCATCCAACATGGGCTCTGGTTCTGTCTCTTCGCTTTCTGTTATTATCTTATGTGGATTTTTAGATGTGTCTTCATACATGTTTCTGCAGTACTCACGCCATCTTTCTAGTACATCTTTCTTTTCTATTAATGTTGTGCCATTGTTATCGTTTATGACTTGTATTGATGGGCTGAAGTCACGTGCCATTATATTAATTTCGTTGTACATTTCTCTCTCTTTCCCTTGTTTTCTTAATTCATCAATTTTATTGCATGAGGTGAATATGTGGTGCTTCTTGTCTTTTCGGATTTCTTTCTTGACTTCTCTTGAGCAGTTTTTATATTCAGTGCTATTTCGTTTTAACCCCGTTTGTTTTAGCTTTCTTCTTTCTTCAATTAGCTTCAGTGTTTTTCAGTTATGTAGACCTGATTCTTGTATACTTTCCTGGGTATGATGTTTTGTACGGTGGAGAGTAATATATCGCTTTGCCTGTGTTGCCAGTTCGTCAGGTGTCATGTCCTCTTGAGCCGCCATAAGTATGTTAAATTTGTTTTGTATTTCTATGTTGTATTTTTAGTGGAATGGCATTTGTATCAAAACGTATAGGGCCAGCTGCTTTCTTTGTTGTCTTCAGTCTTAATTTAAACTCTGCCACCAGCAGTTCATGGTCAGAGTCACAGTCTGCTCCGGGTAGTGTCTTTACTGATAGAATACCTGTTACCCATTTTCTTTGTACCAAGATGTAATCTATTTGATTTCTGGTGTTGCCATCCGGTGAGGTCCAGGTGCATAGTCTTCTTGAATGTTGCCTGCTTAGGGTGTTCGTAATGGAGAGATTATTTTCTAGGCAGAATTCAATTAGTTTTGTGCCTCTTTCGTTTCGCTGTTCTTCATTTAATAAACATCTTTATTGCATTATGGATATGGCTATGTTGTATGAAACTTCGATTGTATGATACGGTTAGATGGCATAGCAGAATCATGTCAAAGAGCAAAAATAACAATCATCCAAGCCCCCAGAACAGCGCAAGACAAAAACAGAAAACCACGACACTGGACAACAACCCGGAAACAGTGTGACGACAAAAGAAGAAGAAGTAGAAGAAGAAGGACATGACTATATATGCTCAGGTTCCATTCTGGTTTTTTTCTCTTGAAATATGTTGCGTCTGAGAGCTGTAATCAATGTTGGTTGAGTTATTAGCCACTGACTCTTTGCATGGTCTTCTTGTGTAGGGGATATACGGAAATATACAAATCTGAGGTGGTCAGACCAAACTAGATCTGTAGAAAACCGTGGGTAGGCTGCGGTGATACTAAGTAAATTGACATTTAAGAACAAAGACATGTATGTATAGTATCATATAAGTAAGTACAAATTTAACTAAATATAAAACTATTTCACGTTTCGATCATGAATCTTTATCAAGGAGATACATAGACAGAATAAATACTAAATAAACTAGAACATAGACAGAATAAATACTAAATAAACTAGAACATAGACAGAATAAATACTAAATAAACTAGAACATAGATCTTTATCAAGGAGACACATAGACAGAATAAATACTAAATAAACTAGAACATAGACAGAATAAATACTAAATAAACTAGAACATAGACAGAATAAATACTAAATAAACTAGAACATAGACAGAATAAATACTAAATAGACTAGAACATAGACAGAATAAATACTAAATAAACTAGAACATAGACAGAATAAATACTAAATAAACTAGAACATAGACAGAATAAATACTAAATAAACTAGAACATAGACAGAATAAATACTAAATAAACTAGAACATAGACAGAATAAATACTAAATAAACTAGAACATAGACAGAATAAACACTAAATAAACTAGAACATAGACAGAATAAACACTAAATAAACTAGAACATAGACAGAATAAACACTAAATAAACTAGAACATAGACAGAATCAACACTAAATAAACTAGAACATAGACAGAATCAACACTAAATAAACTAGAACATAGACAGAATAAATACTAAATAAACTAGAACATAGACAGAATAAACACTAAATAAACTAGAACATAGACAGAATAAACACTAAATAAACTAGAACATAGACAGAATAAACACTAAATAAACTAGAACATAGACAGAATCAACACTAAATAAACTAGAACATAGACAGAATAAACACTAAATAAACTAGAACATAGACAGAATAAATACTAAATAAACTAGAACATAGACAGAATAAACACTAAATAAACTAGAACATAGACAGAATAAACACTAAATAAACTAGAACATAGACAGAATAAACACTAAATAAACTAGAACATAAACAGAATAAACACTAAATAAACTAGAACATAGACAGAATAAATACTAAATAAACAGCACCATAGATCCTTATTAAGAAGAAGGACTGGAGATGGGATACAGAGCTTTTTTCTCTGATATGTATTCTGTCTTTCCGGACTCGTATACATCAGCTACATAAGTTTTAGAACCGGGCGGTTGGGAGGGAAAGGGGCATTTTCAGAAACGCCAGAGCTTCTCTAGTCAATGATATCGCCGGCGCAGTTACCAGCGTTACCTATTTTGCCTTTCTGGACTCATAATAAGGACTTGTCCAAGTTTTAGAACAGTATTCGCCCGTGTGTTGTTGGGGCTCATAAGGGAATAAAGAATAGTAATACCGTGACCTACATGGCATGTCGTAAGAGGCGACAGGGGTAAGGGCATAGGAAAGCTACCTTAGTAAATAAAAAGCGTCGCATAAATTGGATGTGCTACTTGTGGACGGATAACTGGCACAATCCCTCTTAGGCTCGGATCACATACAAATCGCAAAGAGGGGTTAACAAGTGGTGGATTTAGAGCGTTCGAAGAAAAAGAAGAACAGTATTGTAGTCGTCTAAAGACAAGCCAACTGAAAAAAGTATATAATGTGATCAAATTATAAAACCACATTTACTAAACTTCCGATCAAAACCTAATGTAGAAAAAGATAGCTTTGTTGTAGATAAAAACATGAAATTGGATCAATATGCGTTGATGTAAATTTATCACTAGTTTTCTATGAAACAATGCTTGGCGCAGTGTGCGAAATATGAGTTATTTCAATAGATAGTCTTGGCGCACACTGCAGTAGTTAGTACGAAATGAGTTAAAGTGCCTCTATAATTCTTCAATATAAGCACAATGTGCTGGGAATGACTTGCGCAAGATCGCTGAATGTGGCGATGTAATAACACAAGAGGAGCTTGCATAGCTGAGGTTCGTTGTACTACAGAAGCAACGAGCTGTGCGAAAATACACAACACACAACATGCACATGTCTAACCTTGATCACGTATGCCCTTCCTGTGGTAGGGGATTGCGTTCGAGGATTGGACTCTACATTTACCTTCGCACACACCAGAGAGGTGCAACAGCACACGCCTGAGTCTATTGTCATTATTTCTTACGATGAGCGGCTATTATGGGTCTATGAGCCGGGGTGCACAGTATTCACGTTCTCTGTGCAATCTACACAAATCCCAAAGAATGGTTACATTGGTTGATAAGAGCGAACACAAAGAAGAAGAAGAAGAAGAAGGTAGTGATACATATTTAAAAATACAAGATACAGCCACGTTCTTACCACAAAAATGTTTACATCAAGATAAGAATTAAATGTCGTTATTGCTTGTAACGTAGCCTCCGATAACCATACGGCAGCGGGCTCAGGTAAAAGTTTTAGGAAATAAGACTACAACAATCACGTGACCTCGCATTCCAGTATTGTTATATAAAGACGAATTCATTTTAAAATCAAAACAAAATGATAAATCAAGGTTATATTATGTAACAAGTTAAGTTTAAAAATAAGAAATATCAGTATTATTAATATTTTTCATCAATAAATAACCATAGACTCATATAATTGAGTAATAGTGAACAAAAGCTTGCAGTGTTCTATCAAACATATAAAAACCAGCCCCTACTCAAAGCTAGGTCAGGGTTTCCCCTGTCCATTATATGGTCCAATATTAGAGTTGGCTGTGGCCTGTATTACCACTTTGTGGGCGGTGGAGGATACAACGAACATGAGCATGTAGAATTGAATGACCGCATAGCTAGTGTAAAGCTGTTCAGGTTAGGATGTTTTTTTTTATGCCTTAGACAGAAAACAAACTCATTGGCCGTACCGTGGATTGACCCCGTGTATCCCGCATGGAAGCCGCGTTCTAATCCATTCGGTCAGACGCTCAAGAATTTTTCACAATATAGATACCTTGCGACCACGTGGGCTCAACGTATTACATTCCTATGCTTCTTAGTACATTCTCTTCTCATGCCTTGTAATCTGTATGTGTATATGTTGCATGTATTCAAATTATATATTTACTTGATTTTTTGTTTCTTTTCTATTTCTAGTTTTTATGTGTGTTTTTGTGTTACATTTATTTCGTTTTTTTTTCCCAGATTTTCATTAGAAACGTTTATATGTAGTCGTCCATATGTTTTTTTTTTTTTTTTTTTTAAAATGCGTCATTCCTGTTTTTCATTTGCTTGATAAAGGCCTTGTTGGTCGAAACGTTGCTGTATTTTGTCATTGTTATTGTAATTTGTAAAACTACAGTACTTTGTAATTACGTGTTTCGATAAGAATTATACATACATTTATCGGTACAACTGTTCTAGAATTGGATGTCTTGTTCAGTCCTGCTTGAGTGTTTAGTAGATAGGCTTGTCACGTTTGTTCTAACGACTTTATTGTTCGGCTTCCGTATTCTAAATTGAATTTCATCCCTTCTTAACCTTCCGCCATCACACACACGCACACACACATACATCCTGTCTCTATCACACACACACACATATGCACACACGCACATATACCCTCTCGCTATCACACACACAGTTATAGTAGTAGTAGAAGTATTAGTAATAGTAGTACAGTGGAACTCCAATATTCGTCATTAATCCGTTCCCGAGGGGATGATGAATATCGAAAAAGACGAATATCGAACAATTTTTTCCCATAGGAATTAACTAAAAATGGATTAATTCGTTCCCGGCCTCGAATATTGCGTATCTATTCTATAACAAAATAAATTTTCACTTGAGAATCGATCTCCGAAATCATTTCAAACACTGTACAATTTAACTACAGCACATATTAACTAGCGTACTGCCATAAATAATACGTAATATGCACTGTGTAGGCCTACATAAATACATGTAGTACACTAAACACAAATAAAATTTTTAAAAGAAATTTACCTTTTGGATGAGAAAAACAATGATTCTTATTAAGAGTTTTTATTTTTAAGGTTACAGTACTACGTAGGTTATTTCTCGGCATTTCAAATTCCTTTACTAAATCGGCGACACGTGTTCCAGCTTCAAACTTAGCAATAATTTTTTTTAAAAAAATCAATGGTACTTCGCACTGCTTTTCTTTTTTTTACCACCATTATCGTCACTACACTTCTTACGTCCCATGGTCACTAAATTTTTTGTAATAATAAATTGCAAAAACTGCAAAAGATTAAAAAATTAACAAGAGTTTTATTGCGTGCACTTTCAAACAAGCGCTTCAGCCAAACAACCGACACAAAATGGCGATCAGCTGCTTTCTGCCGGCTTCCGGAGGTAGGACGAATATTGACTTTCGGACGAATATCGAAAAAAAATGTTGAAGAAAAAACAAGGCCAATATCGAAAAAGACGAATACTGGCGGGGACGAATATTGGAGTTCCACTGTAGTAGTAGTAGCATTATTAGTAATAGTAGTAGTAGTAGCATTATTAGTAATAGTAGTAGTTGTAGCATTATTAGTAATAGTAGTAGTTGTAGCATTATTAGTAATAGTAGTAGTTGTAGTAATGGTAGTAGTGATAGTATTGGTAGTAGTGGTAGTAATAGTAGTAGTAGCAGTAGTAGTAATAGTAGTAGTGATAGTATTGGTAGTAGTGGTAGTATTAGTAATAGTAGTAGTTGTAGTATTGGTAGTAGTGGTAGTATTGGTAGTAGTGGTAGTAATAGTAGTAGTAGCAGTTGTAGTAATAGTAGTAGTGATAGTGTTGGTAGTAGTGGTAGCAGTGATAGTAATTGTAATGATAGTAGTTGTAGTATTGGTAATAGTAGTAATAGCAGTATTAGTAGTAGTAGTGGTAGTAGTGGTTGTAGTAGTAATATTAATAGTAGTAGTAGTGGTAGTAGTGGTAGTGCTAGTAGCAGTAGTAGGAGTAGTAGTAGTAGCAGTAGTAGTAGTATTAGTAGTAGTAATAGTAGTAGCAGTAAGTAGTAGTGGTAGTAGTAGTAGTAGTAGTAGTAGTAGTAGTGATAGTAGCAGTAGTAGTAGTAGTGGTAGTAGTATTAATAGTAGTAGTAATAGTGGCTGTAGTAGTAGTAGCAGCAGCAGTAGTAATAGTAGTAGTAGCAGTAGTAGTAGCAGTATTAGTAGAAGTATTACTAGTAGTGGTAGCAATAACAACACAAATAATTATATAAAAACACTCATGAAGCTCTTCTGCACTATAGTCTGTCCATTAATTCGTGAGCACGGTTGACATTGATTTTCTCGAAAACTGCCTGTTGGATATCAGTGATTTTTGCATGCAGCCTTAGAATATCCATGACGCTAAAATAAAGCTAACCAGTAGTCCATAGATGCTACGGATTTTGCACATCGGCGAATTCCTTTGATCTTTTATGACAATTGCAAATACGGGGGCTCAAATTTTAGATTTTACAGTAATCCCTAGAATTTGTCCATGTCAATTCTATTCATAGGTGTTTCTCCATATTAACTTGATAGGTCAAGTAATTAAGTGTGTTGCCCTTTATGTGCAATCGTGAACTTGGATACAATATGCAACAGTTAGTCCTCCCTTCGGTCACCATTAGACCCCAGGGTGTCTTAACTTCACCACAAATTGTATGATGGTAGACGCATTTGGATATGGAAATGTATACGTTGCTATTTATCAGTCTGTAATCAAAATATGATTTGTATCATCCCGAATCTGACGATTCCATGAGGTTGATAATTGTTACTGGCTGGACAAATTGTAATCCATCTCGGTGCCAGTACTCGTCTTCCTCTCAGAGCACATGTTCAACACACTTCTTCCAGAACTGCATGTCTATCATTGAGAGGGACTCACGTGTCAGAACTTCAACATCACACATTTTAAACGTCCTGTTCTGTTTGGCAACTTGCCCTTTTACTTTAGCCCAGACAAGCTCTATCGGATTGAGGTGAGCATGATATGGAGGTAGTCGCAAAGACGTGTGGCCGTATTCCGCAATGATTTTGTCAATATGAAACACCTTTGTCTTATTTGTCATCCTCACCAGGTGCAACAACTCGGGTTTCAAATATGTATCATCGAAGCTGACATTTTTCTTAGCAAGCCAAGTCCTAATTTGATCTTTTGTATTTGATGCAGTTGGTACTTTGTCTTCCGCTGATACTGCGTTGTGATAGGATGCATTATCCATTACCAAGCATGATGGTCTGTTTAGAATTGGAAGTAGATCTTTCTCCATCCAGTGCCTGAAAATATGTCCATTCATTTCTGTGTGGTAGTCCCTATCGTCGGTACTTTTTGATTGGAAAATAAGTCCAGCGTCATGGACAAGACCTTCTTCACTGCTTCCTGCATGTGTTAGTATAATACGCTGGCCTTTGCTGCTTGGTATTTTTCTTTTCTGTTCACCGTCTACTGATTGCCATTCTTTAGCATTGGTGTGGTGAGCATTGACCCATGATTCGTCCAAATATACAATATCATAGCCTTGCCTCCGCCGCTCACGGATCTGCCTCAGGTATTTACTTCGGGCAGCAATTAAATGTGGCTTTTCACAAATAATATTCCTGCCGCCTATAGTTTTTCTGAAGGTGAAGCCGGCGGCTCTTACAATTTTCCATAGAGTACTTTTAGAAATGTCTATGCTGCAATCTGATTGCAGTTTTAATTTCAGTTCCCTGAGAGTAACAAGTTGATTTGTCGCAAACATTTTCAAGAGCTTCCGTCTTATGACATCTATGTCAAAGTCGTCAATTGTTCTTTTCCTTCCTTGTTTGACATTAGTGCACTTTGTGTCCTGTTTAATCCATCGGGAAAAGGATTCTCTATTCAGACCAAGCGCCAGTTGCGTTAGTTTCTCAGGGTTATGAATATCGCAATATAGATGACCTCTCTTAGATCCCTACGGAAGTGTTGGTATAGTAAAATTGTAACCTTCTGCATTGTTATAAATGTGCACTTCAGACTCATTATGAATGTGATATCAATGTCAGTTTTGATAAGCCAACAAATATGATACAATAGCTTCATACAAATAGCGAGATACACCTATAACTATACAATGGTATCCCAATTATAACGTCATATGCTTTCCGTTTTCAAAGTCGACTGGGTTAGGTGCACGGGAGTTCGTGAAATTGTTGTTTACTCACGATATTTCAATGTTACCATAATGTATTTTTAGAACAACGCGTCTGTGTACCGTAGATCTGTTACTATTGTGTACAATCCGGTGAGGTTGATTTTAATATAACCTGAAGAAGAAATATTTCAAACTACATCAAATTTTCTTGGAAAAAAATATTTCTCTAGTGTCATGGATATTCTAAGGCTGCTTGCAAAAATCACTGAGATCCAACAGGTAGTTTTCGAGAAAATCAATTTCAAACGTGCTCACGAATTAATGGACAGACTATAGTTCTAACAATGTGAGATGTTTTGAAAATAAGAAAAGAACCTTCGTATAAAATCCAGGTAACAAATCAAAACATGAAATTAATAATTAATCCAACTATTATTTAAATCTATTATTCTTCATGCAATCTTAGAGTGACAGAGGAGATGTATCAGGTTCTCTGCTTTGTCTTATGTTCCTCGTTGTCCAATAACATGTTCTTCGTTAAATTATGAAAAAGTTTTAAAGTTTTAAAAAATGTTAAATAGCCAGTATCATCATCATCAAGTAGCTTGTCTCTTCCGAAACTTGGCTCCCATGACAGCAGTCATGAAAAACTCTCTGTTCTGTACAAGTTGGCTGAAGTCAGCAGCAGTCATTCTCAGATCGTCAATGACATCTTGCACCCATCGTCTTCTAGGTCATCCTCTCGTTCTTCTTCCAGGTACCATTTCCTCCAAAATTAATTTCTCTAGGCACTC
The DNA here is from genome assembly GCA_020796225.1 of Arion vulgaris. Lineage (NCBI taxonomy): Eukaryota > Metazoa > Mollusca > Gastropoda > Stylommatophora > Arionidae > Arion > Arion vulgaris. The sequence goes on from CM036755.1 coordinate 38,275,551, forward strand.
ATGTCATTTGATGTGTCCGAAATATTTAATTTGCCTTGTTTTTATGCTTTGTAATAGCCAACTCATTTAATATCAAGCTGTTGCAGAACAGAAGCATTTGTTCTTTTCACTGTCCATGATATTCTAAGTACACTTCTGTAGCATTTGCATTCAAAGGCATTAATGATCTTCTCTGCCGCTTTGTCAATGTTCCATGTCTCACAACCATATGTTGCCAAGGGAGAAACGCGGGCTGTTAAGCATGTTAATTAGATAATATAGTCAGTATCCTGCCTAACTTGCATTCTCACTCAATAATGTTTTTTTTAACTTCCGAAATCGCCTTTATATTGCAATGTCTAGGTACTGGGACAGTTAACACCACACATAAATGTTGTCACATAAAGAGATACCGCTAAAATCTAAAGCAAATCTCATAGGAACGATTTTCTGGCCAACACTATGTTATCTGTGTCAAACATGGCCAAAAACAGCAGTTAATAAGAGGAAAAATCATAACGACAGAGATGAGGTGTCTTAGAAGAGTTGCAGGTGTGACAATAAGAGACAAAATTAGAAATGAAGAAATCAGAAGACTGGATGTGAAACCAATCATGTAATTCATAAAAGAACAACAGATTAAATGGTTTGGACACCTGACAAGAATACCCTAGTATCGTCTACCACACAGAGCCACACTGAAAATTTATAATGTGTACAAAGCAAGAGGAAGACCACGCAAAGATGGAGCGACGGCATCAAGAACAGCCTTACAAAAATGAATATCAGCTTACAAAGTGTCTTAAAACAAGCACACACAAGATCACTACCCCCAAATACTTCTAGAAAGAAGTAAATGGTGGACGAGAAGAAGAAGATGAAAAGAAGTATACCGGCTTTGCGTAATCTTAATAATCGCTGTAAGCCGGTATATCTGCTCAGACGAGTGAAAGGGTTATGCTGACAAGGTCGTCCAATTTTCTCTAACTGCAAAGGTCTGGGTTATAAATGTTGTATTTTCCCGTGTGTTGCCGGGTCCCGCAAGGGAAGCAAAGAATATTAACAGTGCGACAAGGGACCTAGAAAAGCTACCCTAGTAAATATAAAGCGTCGCAGAAATCGGATGTGCTAGCCTACTTATAGACGCATAACTGGTACAATGCACACTCGCTCTTAGGCTCAAATCATATACAAATCCCAAAGAGTAGTTTAATTAAGAAGTGGTGGATATGGTGCGTTCGAAGATGAAGAAAAAGAAGACCCGACCACATCGTCAAATTTCCATTGATGTTATCGCTGTTTAGTTTGCGTAAGGACGAGTTAAGGGAGCCCGCATGTAGCTTAAATGTCAGCGAGCTTGATCACTACCCAAGAGCACCTGGTTCAAACACAAGGCGGGCAGTTAGGAAACAAATTTATTCCCGTGAATTTTTAGGTGATGTACGGAAACCTACAAATCTGAGGTGGTCAGAGCGTATCAGATCAGATCTGGAGAAAACCGAGGGGCTACTGCGGTATACTTAATAAGTTGGCGTTTTAGGGAATGAAATGAAAATCGTGGCATATCCTTTACAGAACGTAGCCATCAACCACAGTAAAAGAATCGTTGATTTTCTATTCACCACTTATACGTTCAGTAGTTTGTCATTGCTTTCTAAACGGTGAGGTATATTTTTATCTTTCGTAAAAATCCCACGGAAACGATTTGTTTCCAAACTGCCTGCCGTGGAGTTTGAATCAGGTACGCTTGGGTGGTGATCGAGCGCACTATCGCTTAAGCTACAAACGCTCAGGGTAAAAATAGACCTTACCGTTCAGAAAGCAATGACAAGCTACTGAAAGTAAAAGTGGTGTCAAAAAATATCAACGACTCTTTTACTGTGGTTGATGGTGAAGTCCATGATTACACGATTTCATTTCTCAAAGATGAATTATCTGGGTGGTCTTTGTGGCGGACCTCTCCCTCCAAAGATGAATTATCTGGGTGTCTCTGTGGCGTGGACCTTCCTCCAAAGATGAATTATCTGTGGTCTCTGTGGTGTGGACCTTCCTCCAAAGATGAATTATCTGGGTGGTCTCTGTGGTGTGACCTCCCTTCCAAAGATGAATTATCTGGGTGATCTCTGTGTGGACCTCTCCTCAAAGATGAATTATCTGGGTGGTCTTGTTGGACTTCTCTCCAAAGATGAATTATCTGGGTGGTCTGTTGTGTGGACCTCTCCCTCCAAAGATGAATTATCTGGGTGGTCTCAGTTGCGTGGACCTCTCCCTCCAAAGATGAATTATCTGGGTGGTCTCTGTGGCGTGGACCTCTCCTCCAAAGATGAATTATCTGGGTGGTCTGTGGTGGACCTTCCTCCAAAGATGAATTATCTGGGTGGTCTCTGTGTCATGGACCTTCCTCCAAAGATGAATTATCTGGGTGGTCTCTGTGGGTGGACCTTCCTCCAAAGATGAATTATCTGGTGGTCTTTGTGCCGTGGACCTCTCCCTCCAAAGATGAATTATCTGGGTGGTTTTTGTGGCGTGGACCTCTCCCTCCAAAGATGAATTATCTGGGTGGTCTCAGTGGCGTGGACCTCTCCTTCCAAAGATGAATTATCTGGGTGGTCTTGTGGCGTGGACCTCTCCTCCAAAGATGAATTATCTTAGTGGTCTCTGTATGGACCTTCCCTCCAAAGATGAATTATCTGGGTGGTCTCTGTTGCGTGGACCTCTCCCTCCAAAGATGAATTATCTGGGTGGTCTCTGTGGCGTGGACCTCTCTCCAAAGATGAATTATTTAGTGGTTTTGTGCGTGGACCTCTCCCTCCAAAGATGAATTATCTGGGTGGTCTCAGTTGCGTGGACCTCTCCTTCCAAAGATGAATTATCTGGGTGGTCTTTGTGGCGTGGACCTCTCCCTCCAAAGATGAATTATCTTAGTGGTCTCTGTGGCGTGGACTCTCCTCCAAAGAGAAATATCTGTGGTCTCTGTGGCGTGGACCTCTCCCTCCAAAGATGAATTATCTGGGTGGTCTCTGTGGCGTGGACCCTCCTCCAAAGATGAATTATCTTAGTGGTCTCTGTGCGTGGACCACTCCTCCAAAGATGAATTATCTTAGTGGTCTCTGTGCGTGGACCTCTCCTCCAAAGATGAATTATCTGGGTGGTCTTGTGGCGTGGACCTCTCCATCCAAAGATGAATTATCTTAGTGGTCTCTGTGGCGTGGACCTCTCCCTCCAAAGATGAATTATCTGGGTGGTCTCTGTGGCGTGGACCTCTCCTCCAAAGATGAATTATCTAGTGGTCTCTGTGGCGTGGACCTCTCCTCCAAAGATGAATTATCTGGGTGGTTCTTGTGGGTGGACCTCTCCCTCCAAAGATGAATTATCTGGGTGGTCTCAGTGCGTGGACCCTCCTTCCAAAGATGAATTATCTGGGTGGTCTTTGTGGCGTGGACCTCTCCCTCCAAAGATGAATTATCTTAGTGGTCTCTGTGGCGTGGACCTCTCCTCCAAAGATGAATTATCTGGGTGGTCTCTGTGTGCGTGACCTCTCCCTCCAAAGATGAATTATCTTGGTGGTCTCTGTGGCGTGGACCTCTCCCTCCAAAGATGAATTATCTTAGTGGTCTCTGTGGCTGGACCTCTCCCTCCGAAAGATGAATTATCTGGGTGGTCTCTGTGCGTGGACCTTCCCTCCAAAGATGAATTATCTGGGTGGTCTCTGTGGCGTGGACCTTCCTCCAAAGATGAATTTCTTGTGGTCTCTGTGGCGTGGACCTCTCCCTCCAAAGATGAATTATCTGGGTGGTCTTGTGGTGGACCTCTCCTCCAAAGATGAATTATTTTAGTGGTCTTGTGGCGTGGACCTCTCCTCCAAAGATGAATTATCTTAGTGGTCTCATTGCTGGACCTCTCCTTCCAAAGATGAATTATCTGGGTGGTCTTGTGGCGTGGACCTTCCCTCCAAAGATGAATTATTTTAGTGGTCTCTGTGCGTGGACCTCTCCCTCCAAAGATGAATTATCTGGGTGGTCTCAGTTGCGTGGACCTCTCCTTCCAAAGATGAATTATCTGGGTGGTCTTTGTGGCGTGGACCTCTCCCTCCAAAGATGAATTATCTTAGTGGTCTCTGTGGCGTGGACCTCTCCTCCAAAGATGAATTATCTTAGTGGTCTCGTGGCGTGGACCTCTCCTCCAAAGATGAATTATCTGGGTGGTCTCTGTGGCTGGACTCTCCCTCCAAAGATGAATTATCTTAGTGGTCTCTGTGGCGTGGACCACTCCCTCCAAAGATGAATTATCTTAGTGGTCTCTGTTGCGTGGACCTCTCCCTCCAAAGATGAATTATCTGGGTGGTCTCTGTGGCGTGGACCTCTCCCTCCAAAGATGAATTATCTTAGTGGTCTCTGTGGCGTGGACTCTCCTCCAAATATGAATTATCTTGTGGTCTCTGTGGCGTGGACCTCTCCTTCCAAAGATGAATTATCTGGGTGGTCTCTGTGGCTGGACCTCTCCTGCCAAAGATGAATTATCTTAGTGGTCTCTGTGGCGTGGACCTCTCCTCCAAAGATGAATTATCTGTGGTTTTGTGGCGTGACCTCTCCCTCCAAAGATGAATTATCTGGGTGGTCTCAGTGGCGTGGACCTCTCCTTCCAAAGATGAATTATCTGGGTGGTCTTTGATGCGTGGACCTCTCCTCTCCAAAGATGAATTATCTTAGTGGTCTCTGTAGCGTGACCTCTCCTCCAAAGATGAATTATCTGGGTGGTCTCTGTGGCGTGGACCTCTCCCTCCAAAGATGAATTATCTGGGTGGTCTCTGTGGCGTGGACCTCTCCTCCAAAGATGAATTATCTAGTGGTCTCTAGTGGCGTGGACCTCTCCTTCCAAAGATGAATTATCTGGTGGTCTTGTGGCGTGGACCTTCCCTCCAAAGATGAACTATCTGGGTGGTCTCTGTGCGTGGACCTTCCTCCAAAGATGAATTATCTGGGTGGTCTCTGTTGCGTGGACCTCTCCCTCCAAAGATGAATTATCTGGGTGGTCTTTGTGGCGTGGACCTCTCCCTCCAAAGATGAATTATCTGGGTGGTCTCAGTTGCGTGGACCTCTCCTTCCAAAGATGAATTATCTGGGTGGTCTTTGTGGCTGGACCTTCCTCCAAAGATGAATTATTTTAGTGGTCTTTGTGCCGTGGACCTCTCCCTCCAAAGATGAATTATCTGGGTGGTCTCTAGTGGTGGACCTCTCCTTCCAAAGATGAATTATCTGGGTGGTCTTTGTGGCGTGGACCTCTCCTCCAAAGATGAATTATCTTAGTGGTCTCTGTGCGTGGACCTCTCCTTCCAAAGATGAATTATCTGGTGGTCTCTGTGCGTGGACCTTCCTCCAAAGATGAATTATCTGGGTGGTTTCTTGTGGCAGTGGACCTCTCCTCCAAAGATGAATTATCTTAGTGGTCTCTGTGCGTGGACCTCTCCTCCAAAGATGAATTATCTTAGTGGTCTCTGTGGGTGGACCTCTCCTCCAAAGATGAATTATCTGGGTGGTCTCTGTGGCGTGGACCTCTCCCTCCAAAGATGAATTATCTTAGTGGTCTCTGTGGCGTGGACCTCTCCCTCCAAAGATGAATTATCTGGGTGGTCTCTGTGGCGTGGACCTCTCCCTCCAAAGATGAATTATCTTAGTGGTCTCTGTGGCGTGGACCTCTCCCTCCAAAGATGAATTATCTGGGTGGTCTCAGTTGCGTGGACCTCTCCTTCCAAAGATGAATTATCTGGGTGGTCTTTGTGGCGTGGACTCTCCTCCAAAGATGAATTATCTTAGTGGTCTCTGTGGCGTGGACCTCTCCCTCCAAAGATGAATTATCTGGGTGGTCTCTGTGGCGTGGACCTCTCCCTCCAAAGATGAATTATCTGGGTGGTCTCTGTGGCGTGGACCTCTCCTCCAAAGATGAATTATCTACTGGGTCTCTGTGGCGTGGACCTCTCCTCCAAAGATGAATTATCTGGGTGGTCTTTGTGCGTGGACCTCTCCTCCAAAGATGAATTATCTGGGTGGTCTTGTGCGTGGACCTCCCTCCAAAGATGAATTATTTTAGTGGTCTTTGTGGCGTGGACCTCTCCCTCCAAAGATGAATTATCTGGGTGGTCTCAGTTGCGTGGACCTCTCCTTCCAAATATGAATTATCTTGGTCTTGTGGCGTGGACCTCTCCCTCCAAAGATGAATTATCTTAGTGGTCTCTGTGGCGTGGACCTCTCCCTCCAAAGATGAATTATCTTAGTGGTCTCTGTGGCGTGGACCTCTCCTCCAAAGATGAATTATCTGGTGGTCTCTGTGGCGTGGACCTCTCCTCCAAAGATGAATTATCTTAGTGGTCTCTGTGCGTGGACCTCTCCTTCCAAAGATGAATTATCTGGGTGGTCTCTTGTGGCGTGGACCTCTCCTCCAAAGATGAATTATCTTAGTGGTCTCTGTTGCGTGGACCTCTCCCTCCAAAGATGAATTATCTGGGTGGTCTCTGTGGCGTGGACCTCTCCCTCCAAAGATAAATTATCTGGGTGGTCTTTGTGGCGTGGACCTCCTCCAAAGATGAATTATCTGGTGGTCTCTGTGGCGTGGACCTCCCTCCAAAGATGAATTATCTGGGTGGTCTCTGTGGCTGGACCTCTCCTCCAAGATGAATTATCTGGGTGGTCTCTGTGGCGTGGACCTCTCCCTCCAAAGATGAATTATCTGGGTGGTCTCTGTGGCGTGGACCTTTCCCTCCAAAGATGAACTATCTGGGTGGTCTTTGTGGCGTGGACCTCTCCCTCCAAAGATGAATTATTTTAGTGGTCTTTGTGCCGTGGACCTCTCCCTCCAAAGATGAATTATCTGGGTGGTCTCAGTTGCGTGGACCTCTCCTTCCAAAGATGAATTATCTGGGTGGTCTTTGTGGCGTGGACCTCTCCCTCCAAAGATGAATTATCTTTGTGGTCTCTGTGGCGTGGACCTCTCCCTCCAAAGATGAATTATCTTAGTGGTCTCTGTGGCGTGGACCTCTCCCTCCAAAGATGAATTATCTGGGTGGTTTCTGTGGCATGGACCTCTCCCTCCAAAGATGAATTATCTTAGTGGTCTCTGTGGCGTGGACCACTCCCTCCAAAGATGAATTATCTTAGTGGTCTCTGTGGCGTGGACCTCTCCCTCCAAAGATGAATTATCTGGGTGGTCTCTGTGCGTGGACCTCTCCCGCCAAAGATGAATTATCTTAGTGGTCTCTGTGGCGTGGACCTCTCCCTCCAAAGATGAATTATCTGGGTGGTCTCAGTTGCGTGGACCTCTCCTTCCAAAGATGAATTATCTGGGTGGTCTTTGTGGCGTGGACCTCTCCCTCCAAAGATGAATTATCTTAGTGGTCTCTGTGGCGTGGACCTCTCCTCCAAAGATGAATTATCTGGGTGGTCTCGTGGCGTGGACTCTCCTCCAAAGATGAATTATCTTGGTGGTCTCTGTGGGTGGACCTCTCCTCCAAAGATGAATTATCTTACTGGTCTCTGTGGCGTGGACCTCTCCTTCCAAAGATGAATTATCTGGGTGGTCTTTGTGGCGTGGACCTCTCCCTCCAAAGATGAATTATCTGGGTGGTCTTTGTGGCGTGGACCTCTCCTCCAAAGATGAATTATTTGGTGGTCTTGTGGGTGGACCTCTCCCTCCAAAGATGAATTATCTGGGTGGTCTCCAGTTATCTGGCTCTGCTACTCCTTCCAAAGATGAATTATCTGGGTGGTCTTGTGGCGTGGACCTCTCCTCCAAAGATGAATTATCTAGTGGTCTTGTGGCGTGGACCTCTCCTCCAAAGATGAATTATCTTAGTGGTCTTGTGGCGTGGACCTCTCCTCCAAAGATGAATTATCTGGTGGTCTCTTGCGTGGACCTCTCCCTCCAAAGATGAATTATCTTAGTGGTCTCTGTGGCGTGGACCTCTCCCTCCAAAGATGAATTATCTGGGTGGTCTCTGTGGCGTGGACCTCTCCCTCCAAAGATGAATTATCTTAGTGGTCTCTGTGGCGTGGACCTCTCCTCCAAAGATGAATTATCTGGGTGGTCTCTGTGGGTGGACCTCTCCTCCAAAGATGAATTATCTGTGGTCTTTTGGCGTGGACCTCTCCTTCCAAAGATGAATTATCTGGGTGGTCTCTGTGGCGTGGACCTCTCCCTCCAAAGATGAATTATCTGGGTGGTCTCTGTGGCTGGACCTCTCCTCCAAGATGAATTATCTGGGTGGTCTCTGTGGCGTGGACCTCTCCCTCCAAAGATGAATTATCTGGGTGGTCTCTGTGGCGTGACCTCTCCCTCCAAAGATGAATTATCTGGGTGGTCTCTGTGGCATGGACCTCTCCTCCAAAGATGAATTAACTGGGTGGTCTCTAGTTGCTGGACCTCTCCCTCCAAAGATAAATTATCTGGGTGGTCTCTGTGGCGTGGACCTCTCCCTCCAAAGATGAATTATCTGGGTGGTCTCTGTGGCGTGGACCTCTCCCTCCAAAGATGAATTATCTGGGTGGTCTCTGTGGCGTGGACCTCTCCCTCCAAAGATGAATTATCTGGGTGGTCTCTGTGGCGTGGACCTCTCCTTCCAAAGATGAATTATCTGGGTGGTCTCTGTGGCGTGGACCTCTCCCTCCAAAGATGAATTATCTGGGTGGTCTCTGTGGCATGGACCTCTCCTCCAAGATGAATTATCTGGGTGGTCTCTGTGGCGTGGACCTCTCCCTCCAAAGATGAATTATCTGGGTGGTCTCTGTGGCATGGACCTCTCCTCCAAAGATGAATTATCTGGGTGGTCTCTGTTGGTGGACCTCTCCCTCCAAAGATAATTATCTGGGTGGTCTCTGTGGCTGGACCTCTCCTCCAAAGATGAATTATCTGGGTGGTCTCTGTGGCGTGGACCTCTCCTCCAAAGATGAATTATCTGGGTGGTCTCTGTGGCTGGACCTCTCCTCCAAAGATGAATTATCTGGGTAGTCTCAGTTGCGTGGACTCTCCTCCAAAGATGAATTATCTGGGTGGTCTCTGTGGCGTGGACCTCTCCTCCAAAGATGAATTATCTGGGTAGTCTCAGTGGGTGGACCTCTCCTCCAAAGATGAATTATCTGGGTGGTCTGTGGCTGGACCTCTCCTCCAAAGATGAATTATCTGGGTGGTCTCTGTGGCAGTGGACCTCTCCTCCAAAGATGAATTATCTGGGTGGTCTCTGTGGCATGGACCTCTCCCTCCAAGATGAATTATCTGGGTGGTCTCTGTGGCGTGGACCTCTCCCTCCAAAGATGAATTATCTGGGTGGTCTTGTGGGTGGACCTCTCCCTCCAAAGATGAATTATCTGGGTGGTCTCTGTGGCGTGGACCTCTCCTCCAAAGATGAATTATCTGGGTGGTCTCTGTGCATGGACCTCTCCTCCAAAGATGAATTATCTGGGTAGTCTCTGTGGCGTGGACCTCTCCCTCCAAAGATGAATTATCTGGGTGGTCTCTGTGGCGTGACCTCTCCTCCAAAGATGAATTATCTGGGTAGTCTCAGTGGCGTGGACCTCTCCCTCCAAAGATGAATTATCTGGGTGGTCTTTGTGGCGTGGACCTCTCCCTCCAAAGATGAATTATCTGGGTAGTCTCTGTGGCGTGGACCTCTCCTCCAAAGATGAATTATCTGGGTGGTCTCTGTGGCTGGACCTCTCCTCCAAGATGAATTATCTGGGTGGTCTCTGTGGCGTGGACCTTTCCCTCCAAAGATGAATTATCTGGGTGGTCTCTGTGGGGTGGACCTCTCCCTCCAAAGATGAATTATCTGGGTGGTCTTGTGGCGTGGACCTCTCCTCCAAAGATGAATTATTTAGTGGTCTTGTGGCATGGACCTCTCCTCCAAAGATGAATTATCTGGGTGGTCTAGTGGTGGACCTCTCCTCCAAAGATGAATTATCTGGGTGGTCTTTGTGGCGTGGACCTCTCCCTCCAAAGATGAATTATCTTAGTGGTCTCTGTGGCGTGGACCTCTCCCTCCAAAGATGAATTATCTTAGTGGTCTCTGTGGCTGGACCTCTCCTCCAAAGATGAATTATCTGGGTGGTCTCGTGCGTGGACCTCTCCCTCCAAAGATGAATTATCTTAGTGGTCTCTGTGGCGTGGACCTCTCCTCCAAAGATGAATTATCTGGGTGGTCTCTGTGGTGGACCTCTCCTCCAAAGATGAATTATCTTAGTGGTCTCTGTGCATGGACCTCTCCTCCAAAGATGAATTATCTGGGTGGTCTCTGTGGCGTGGACCTCTCCTCCAAAGATGAATTATCATCTGGGTGGTCTTTTGGGGTGGACTCTCTCCTTCTCAAAGATGAATTATCTTGTGGTCTCTGTGGCGGACCTCTCCTCCAAAGATGAATTATCTGGGTGGTCTCTGTGGCATGGACCTCTCCCTCCATAGATGAATTATCTGGGTGGTCTCTGTGGCGTGGACCTCTCCCTCCATAGATGAATTATCTGGGTGGTCTCTGTGGCGTGGACCTCTCCCTCCAAAGATGAATTATCTGGGTGGTCTCTGTGGCATGGACCTCTCCCTCCAAAGATGAATTAACTGGGTGGTCTCTAGTTGGTGGACCTCTCCTCCAAGATAAATTATCTGGGTGGTCTCTGTGGCGTGGACCTCTCCCTCCAAAGATGAATTATCTGGGTGGTCTCTGTGGCATGGACCTCTCCCTCCAAAGATGAATTATCTGGGTGGTCTTTGTGGCGTGGACCTCTCCCTCCAAAGATGAATTATCTGGGTGGTCTCTGTGGCGTGGACCTCTCCCTCCAAAGATGAATTATCTGGGTGGTCTCTGTGGCATGGACCTCTCCTCCAAGATGAATTATCTGGGTGGTCTTGTAGGTGGACCTCTCCTCCAAAGATGAATTATCTGGGTGGTCTCTGTGGCATGGACCTCTCCCTCCAAAGATGAATTATCTGGGTGGTCTCTGTGGCGTGGACCTCTCCCTCCAAAGATAAATTATCTGGGTGGTCTCTGTGGCGTGGACCTCTCCCTCCAAAGATGAATTATCTGGGTGGTCTCTGTGGCATGGACCTCTCCTCCAAAGATGAATTATCTGGGTGGTCTCGTGCGTGGACCTCTCCTCCAAAGATGAAATTATCTGGGTGTCTCTGTGGCGTGGACCTCTCCCTCCAAAGATGAATTATCTGGGTGGTCTCTGTGGCGTGGACCTCTCCTCCAAAGATGAATTATCTGGGTGTCTCTGTGGCGTGGACCTCTCCTCCAAAGATGAATTATCTGGGTGTCTTGTGGCGTGGACTCTCCTCCAAAGATGAATTATCTGGGTGGTCTCTGTGGCGTGGACCTCCCTCCAAAGATGAATTATCTGGGTGTCTCGTGGCATGACCTCTCCTCCATAGATGAATTATCTGGGTGGTCTTTGTGGCGTGGACCTCTCCCTCCAAAGATGAATTATCTGGGTGGTCTCTGTGGCATGGACCTCTCCTCCAAAGATGAATTATCTGGGTGTCTCTGTGAGTGACCTCTCCTCCAAAGATGAATTATCTGGGTGGTCTCTGTGGCATGGACCTCTCCCTCCAAAGATGAATTATCTGGGTGGTCTCTGTGGCCTGGACCTCTCCCTCCAAAGATGAATTATCTGGGTGGTCCTAGTGGTGGACCTCTCCCTCCAAAGATGAATTATCTGGGTGGTCTCTGTGGCATGGACCTCTCCCTCCAAAGACGAATTATCTGGGTGGTTTCTGTGGCTTGGACCTCTCCCTCCAAAGATGAATTATCTGGGTGGTCTCTGTGGCGTGGACCTCTCCTCCTAAGTGAATTATCTGGGTGGTTTCTATGGCGTGGACCTCTCCCTCCAAAGATGAATTATCTGGGTGGTCTTCTGTGGCTGGACCTCTCCTCCAAAGATGAATTATCTGGGTGGTCTCTGTGGGGTGGACCTCTCCCTCCAAAGATGAATTATCTGGGTGGTCTCTGTGGCATGGACCTCTCCCTCCATAGATGAATTATCTGGGTGGTCTCTGTGGCGTGGACCTCTCCCTCCAAAGATGAATTATCTGGGTGGTCTCTGTGGCATGGACCTCTCCCTCCAAAGATGAATTATCTGGGTGGTCTCAGTTGGATGGACCTCTCCCTCCAAAGATAAATTATCTGGGTGGTCTCTGTGGCGTGGACCTCTCCCTCCAAAGATGAATTATCTGGGTGGTCTCTGTGGCTGGACCTCTCCTCCAAAGATGAATTATCTGGGTGGTCTCGTGGCGTGGACCTCTCCTCCAAAGATAATTATCTGGGTGGTCTCTGTGGCTGGACCTCTCCTCCAAAGATGAATTATCTGGGTAGTCTCTGTGGCGTGGACCTCTCCCTCCAAAGATGAATTATCTGGGTGGTCTCTGTGGCGTGGACCTCTCCCTCCAAAGATGAATTATCTGGGTAGTCTCTGTGACGTGGACCTCTCCCTCCAAAGATGAATTATCTGGGTGGTCTCTGTGGCATGGACTCTCTCCTCCAAAGATGAATTATCTGGGTGGTCTCTAGTGCGTGACCTCTCCTCCAAAGATGAATTATCTGGGTGGTCTCTGTGACGTGGACCTCTCCCTCCAAAGATGAATTATCTGGGTGGTCTCTGTGGCCTGGACCTCTCCCTCCAAAGATGAATTATCTGGGTGGTCTCAGTTGGTGGACCTCTCCTCCAAAGATGAATTATCTGGGTGGTCTCTGTGGCGTGGACCTCTCCCTCCAAAGACGAATTATCTGGGTGGTTTCTGTGGCGTGGACCTCTCCTCCAAAGATGAATTATCTGGGTGGTCTCGTGGCGTGGACCTCTCCTCCCAAAGTGAATTATCTGGGTGGTTCGTAGGCGTGGACCTCTCCCTCCAAAGACGAATTATCTGGGTGGTTTCTGTGGCGTGGACCTCTCCCTCCAAAGATGAATTATCTGGGTGGTCTCTGTGGCGTGGACCTCTCCCTCCAAAGATGAATTATCTGGGTGGTCTCTGTGGCGTGGACCTCTCCATCCAAAGATGAATTATCTGGGTGGTCTCTGTGGCGTGGACCTCTCCCCCCAAAGATGAATTATCTGGGTGGTCTCTGTGGCGTGGACCTCTCCCTCCAAAGATGAATTATCTGGGTGGTCTCTGTGTGTGGACCTCTCCTCCAAAATGAATTATCTGGGTGGTCTCTGTGGCGTGATCCTCTCCCTCCAAAGATGAATTATCTGGGTGGTCTCTATGGCGTGGACCTCTCCTCCAAAGATGAATTATCTGGGTGGTCTCTGTGTGGTCCTCTCCCTCCAAAGATGAATTATCTGGTGGTCTCTTGTGGCGTGATCCTCTCCCTCCAAAGATGAATTATCTGGGTGGTCTCTGTGGCGTGGACCTCTCCCTCCAAAGATGAATTATCTGGGTGGTCTCTGTGGCATGGACCTCTCCCTCCAAGATGAATTATCTGGGTGGTCTTTGTAGCGTGACCTCTCCTCCAAAGATGAATTATCTGGGTGGTCTCTGTGGCATGGACCTCTCCTCCAAAGATGAATTATCTGGGTGGTCTCAGTGCTGGACCTCTCCCTCCAAAGATAATTATCTGGGTGGTCTCTGTAGGTGGACCTCTCCTCCAAAGATGAATTATCTGGGTGGTCTCTGTGGCTGGACCTCTCCTCCAAAGATGAATTATCTGGGTGGTCTCTGTGCGTGGACCTCCCTCCAAAGATGAATTATCTGGGTAGTCTCTGTGGCGTGGACCTCTCCCTCCAAAGATGAATTATCTGGGTGGTCTCTGTGGCGTGGACCTCTCCCTCCAAAGATGAATTATCTGGGTAGTCTCTGTGACGTGGACCTCTCCCTCCAAAGATGAATTATCTGGGTGGTCTCTGTGGCATGGACCTCTCCTCCAAAGATGAATTATCTGGGTGGTCTCTAGTTGCGTGACCTCTCCTCCAAAGATGAATTATCTGGGTGGTCTCTGTGCGTGGACCTCTCCCTCCAAAGATAATTATCTGGGTGGTCTCTGTGGCTGGACCTCTCCTCCAAAGATGAATTATCTGGGTGGTCTCAGTTGGTGGACCTCTCCCTCCAAAGATGAATTATCTGGGTGGTCTCTGTGGCGTGGACCTCTCCCTCCAAAGACGAATTATCTGGGTGGTTTCTGTGGCGTGGACCTCTCCCTCCAAAGATGAATTATCTGGGTGGTCTCTGTGCGTGGACCTCTCCTCCAAAGTTGAATTATCTGGGTGGTTTCTATGGCGTGGACCTCTCCCTCCAAAGATGAATTATCTGGGTGGTCTCTGTGGCGTGGACCTCTCCCTCCAAAGATGAATTATCTGGGTGGTTTCTGTGGCGTGGACCTCTCCCTCCAAAGATGAATTATCTGGGTGGTCTCTGTGGCGTGGACCTCTCCCTCCAAAGATGAATTATCTGGGTGGTCTCTGTGGCGTGGACCTCTCCCTCCAAAGATGAATTATCTGGGTGGTCTCTGTGGCGTGGACCTCTCCCTCCAAAGATGAATTATCTGGGTGGTCTCTGTGGTGTGGACCTCTCCCTCCAAAAATGAATTATCTGGGTGGTCTCTGTGGCGTGGATCCTCTCCTCCAAAGATGAATTATCTGGGTGGTCTCTTGGTGTGACCTCTCCTCCAAAGATGAATTATCTGGGTGGTCTCTGTGGCGTGGTCCTCTCCTCCAAATATGAATTATCTGGGTGGTCTCTTGGTGTGGACCTCTCCTCCAAAGATGAATTATCTGGGTGGTCTCTGTGGGTGGACCTCTCCTCCAAAGATGAATTATCTGGGTGGTCTCTGTGGTGTGGCCTTCCTCCAAAGATGAATTATCTGGGTGGTCTCTGTAGTGTGGACCTCTCCCTCCAAAGATGAATTATCTGGGTGGTCTCTGTGGCGTTGTCCTCTCCCTCCAAAGATGAATTATCTGGGTGGTCTCTGTGGTGGACCTCTCCTCCAAAGATGAATTATCTGGGTGGTCTCTGTGGCGTGACCTTCCTCCAAAGATAAATTATCTGGGTGGTCTCTGTGCGTGGACCTTCCTCCAAAGATGAATTATCTGGGTGGTCTCTGTGGCTTGGACCTCTCCTCCAAAGTTGAATTATCTGGGTGGTTCTTGGCTGGACCTTCCCTCCAAAGATGAATTATCTGGGTGGTCTCTGTGGCTTGGACCTCTCCCTCCAAAGATGAATTATCTGGGTGGTTTCTGTGGCGTGGACCTCTCCCTCCAAAGATGAATTATCTGGGTGGTCTCTGTGGCGTGGACCTCCCTCCAAAGATGAATTATCTGGTGGTCTCTTGGCGTGGACCTCTCCCTCCAAAGATGAATTATCTGGGTGGTCTCTGTGGGGTGGACCTCTCCCTCCAAAGATGAATTATCTGGGTGGTCTCTGTGGGTGGACCTCTCCTCCAAAATGAATTATCTGGGTGGTCTCTGTGGCGTGACCTCTCCTCCAAAGATGAATTATCTGGAGTGGTCTCTGTGGCGTGTGACCTCTCCTCCAAAGATGAATTATCTGGGTGGTCTCTGTGGCGTGTCCTCTCCTCCAAAGATGAATTATCTGGGTGGTCTCTGTGGCGTGGTCCTCTCCCTCCAAAGATGAATTATCTGGGTGGTCTCTGTAGTGTGGACCTCTCCCTCCAAAGATGAATTATCTGGGTGGTCTCTGTGGCGTTGTCCTCTCCCTCCAAAGATGAATTATCTGGGTGGTCTCTGTAGTGTGGACCTCTCCCTCCAAAGATGAATTATCTGGGTGGTCTATGTGGCGTGACCTTTCCTCCAAAGATAAATTATCTGGGTTGTCTCTGTGGCGTGGACCTCTCCCTCCAAAGATGAATTATCTGGGTGGTCTTTGTGGCGTGGACCTCTCCCTCCAAAGATGAATTATCTGGGTTGTCTCTGTGGCGTGGACCTCTCCCTCCAAAGATGAATTATCTGGGTGGTCTCTGTGCGTGGACCTTCCTCCAAAGATGAATTTTCTGGTGGTCTCTGTGGCGTGGACCTCTCCTCCAAAGATGAATTATCTGGGTGGTCTCTGTGGACTGTGGACTTTCTCCCTCCAGAGATGAATTATCTGGGTGGTCTCTGTGGCATGGACCTCTCCCTCCAAAGATGAATTATCTGGGTGGTCTCTGTTGCGTGTCTCTCCTCCAAAGATGAATTATCTGGGTGGTCTCTGTGGCGTGGTCCTCTCCCTCCAAAGATGAATTATCTGGGTGGTCTCTGTGCGTGGTCCTCTCCCTCCAAAGATGAATTATCTGGGTGGTCTCTGTGGCGTGGACCTCTCCCTCCAAAGATGAATTATCTGGGTGGTCTCTGTGGCGTGGACCTTTCCCTCCAAAGATGAATTATCTGGGTGGTCTCTGTGGCGTGGACCTCTCCCTCCAAAGATGAATTATCTGGGTGGTCTCTGTGGTGTGGACCTCTCCCTCCAAAGATGAATTATCTGGGTGGTCTCTGTGGCGTGGACCTCTCCCTCCAAAGATGAATTATCTGGGTGGTCTCTGTGGCGTGGACCTCTCCCTCCAAAGATGAATTATCTGGGTGGTCTCTGCGGTGTGGACCTCTCCCTCCAAAGATGAATTATCTGGGTGGTCTCTGTGGTGTGGACCTCTCCCTCCAAAGATATTCGGTTCGTTTCCTGCGTGAAGCGATCAAGTTATTTTTCAGGAGATGTCTGATCTCACTGTAGGTGAGACCGATTGCCTAGTCGTATCGGAGACGGACGATTAAACACAAGTTCCGCGTTAAAGTTAAGAACGTAAAAGAAACATTAATATTCTTCTTCACATTTCAACTTCCAACAGAGCACAGGTCTTTAATAAACTTCTTCCAGCTCTTCATCTCTCTTGCCATCCCTTCCAATTCTTTCCATGTTTTACCTATCATTTTCACATCAGTCTCCATCTCTCTTCTCCAGGTATGTCTAGGCTTTCCCCTACTCCTCTTTCCTTGCGGGTTTCAAAACAGTGCATGTTTTGCTATGATTTCAGTCGGTCTTCTCAAGGTGTGTCCTATCCATCGCCACTGTCTCTTCCTTAGCTCTTCTCCACTGGTATCTGCTTAGTTCTTTCTCTGAGTTCCTCGTTCGTAATCTTATCATACTATCTCAGTTCCTCTATCCTACGTAAGCATCCATTTATGAAGGTCTGTAGCTTTCTGATGGTTTATTTTGTTGTCTTAAATGTTTTCGAGCCATAAAACAGCACTGACTTCACATTTGATGTTAGTTTTGATCTCATTTGACTTCCATATAAAAGACGCTGCAGGAGCAAAATTCATTACAATTATAATAATAAAATTCCTACAAGGTACCTCTCTTCCTCTCGTTCGCTTTATTCATTAGCGTTAGTGCGTGGCAACCTGATTGCTATAATGCTCCCCTTGGCTGGTTGCCTCTGACTTCAGCACTCTTACTGCTAGAGAAGACTGTGGTCTAACTCGAGGGATAGAAAAGTTGTAAAAGAAGTAGGAGATGAGACAAGAAAAAGATGACTTCTCAAGAGAGAGGAGGGCTGCCATTTATCCCATAGCTGGGGGAATGGGTTGGTTGCAGCCAGAATATTTACCACTCGCCTGTGGGTTCTGCGCTGTCACCTTATGGGGCCCCACCCTGCTCTCCGCCTTTTGGTCTGGCCTTTCATCTTCAGTCTGTTCGGCTTGGTTAGACCTGCCAGGAGTTGGACTCCCGCCGACATAGCCTGAAGGATCACTAAAGGCACGAAATCCTCCAACCACGATAAGGTAGGCTAATGTGGAGGGTTCTTACAAAGGTAAAGCCATCTTCAAATTTACATCGGGAACCCTTGCCTGTGTTACGGAGTTCGTGCAATGTCACTGAGATCTTTCTTTTAGTTTTAATAATATACAACTTGCAGTTCCATATTTGATACGACTTGCAGTTCCATATTTGATACAACTTGCAGTTCCATATTTAATTATTATTTGATACCAACTTATAAAAGCTGATGTTGCTTTAAACAATTTTAGGGGTGTATAAAAACTATTATATATACATTTTTACATCTACACCGTGGAATAGTAAAGATAAACAGAGGGGAAATAACTCACAAAACAAAAAAGTTCACTTCAAACATCGCGTCTGTGGAGCGTCGTGGACTACACAGCATTACTTTTCCAGCAAGTAATGGCAGAGAAATACCTTCAAAGTGGGACTAATTTTATGATAATTTACAAAAGAAACTGCTATGTTAAATTTTAAGGTACATTCAATTCGGATGTTTCATTAAGTGATTGGAGATAAACGCTGTTGAGATGGTCATACCGGAAGATTTGATCGTCTGAACATCGTGAGACAAGAGAAGATAATTCTCAAATACAGATACCAGACGGAAATTATAGGTATGTACCTTGTGTATATGTTCCTTGTGTTTTTGTGTGAACTGTTTCTGGTATATTTTTGTGTTTCTTCATTTTCTTCAACAATTTCATCTTCTTTGTTCTTCTATTGATCTTTTTCGCATGTTTAATTGTCTTCACAATTTTGGATTCTTCGAAGGAGTTACTTCTTATTTTTCATGTTTGTTATCCTACACTCTCTGATATAGCCAGAAAAAGCCTCTAGCAACTTGAACACATTCTTCTTCTACTTCTTCTTCACCCTTCGCCCCTAGGGAGGATAGGTCCGCAACCAAGGACTTCCAAGCCCCGTCTACCCAACACCATCTTTTCAAGATCTCTATACTCTCTCCCAGTGGCGGCTCGTGATCGTTTATGTTGGTGAGGCCAGAGACAAATTTTCGGGAAAATCATGGCTTTGGGTTAGGTTATATTTTAATTTATTAAATAATAAATACACGTTACACATTATTTTTGGTGGGGCCTGGCCCTCTGGCCCTTAATGACGAGCCGCCACTGCTCTCTCCTCATTTTCTTGCATTCCGTCTCCAACTCCCGTCTCCAACTCCCGTCTCCATGTGTTCCTGGTTCTTCCCTTACCTCTATTGCCCTGGGGTTCCATCAGAGAGCCTGTCTCGTGATGCTGTTAAGAGGTTTCTTCAGTGTGTGTCCTATCCATCGCCACCTTCTGCTCCTTATCTCTTGTTCCACCTGCCGTTGTCCCGATCTATCCCACAGTTCCCTGTTTGTGTGTTTTGTACTTTAACACTTGACTTCCGTTTAATCGTCCGTCTCCGATAGGACTAGAAACTTGATCTAACCTTTATTGACATCGGTGATCTCTTAAAAAAACAAACAAATCCCGATCGCTCTGAGGGGAAAACGAACCGAGTGCTTTTTGTACGAGATGCGAGCGCCTAACCTCTTTCACCACAGAACCAACTAAGGATTGTCGGTGTCCAGTTATTATAGATATCTACTTTTCTCCATGACCACAGCCAACTCTAAACTCATACGGCCAACGGACTCAAGTAAAAGTTCTAGGAAATAAGACAACAGTCACGGGACCTCGCATTTCAGTATTGGTGTATATAGACGAATTCATTTAAAAATGTAAAACGTGTAATACAAAATGTTAAATCGAAGTTATATTATGCAACAAGTTAAGTTTAACAATAAGGAATATCAATATTATGAATATTTTCATCAATAAATAACCATAGACTCATAGAAATGAGTCAAATTGCAAAAAAAGCTTGCTGTGTTCTATCAAACATATACAAAATCCAGCCCCCAACTCAAAACAAGGTCAGGGTTTCCCTGGTAATATGACCCAATTTAGAGTATACCTTATCTATGACCTATGTTCTGGATGTTACATACCCGTTGTACGTCCTTCTCCGATCGGTCCAGCCATGATTGGCCACGAATGTTACTCAATTCGTTTTATAATAGTAATACATCTGAGCACATTGAGAAAGTCTTTGTGAACAGAGAAGTTTCAGGTTTGTGAACCCTAATCGCTGACCAGATAGAGAGAGAGAGAGAGAGAGAGAGAGATAGAGATAGAGAGAGAGAGATAGAGAGAGAGATAGAGAGAGATAGAGAGATAGAGAGAGAGAGAGATGGGTGTTGATATTGGTGCAGTCCGTAAAGAATGACATACCAAATATGCAAAAAGATTGATTAATCAACATCGAACTGGTGTATTAGGCCGCTGGACGCTGCTGGATTTGTTGAGGAGGAGATCAGAGCACCTATGGACATGCCCGGAGTGCTGTGATGATAGCAGAAAATACCTTTGAGGTTGGAGTGAGGTTCTTTCGCCCGTGTGTTGTCGGGGCCCACAAGGGAAGCAAAGAATAGTAGCACTACGACCTTCAAGGCATGTCGTGAAGCATGAGGTATGGGCCTAGGGAAGCTACCATAGTCAATAAAAAGCGTCGTAGAAATGGCACAACGTTGGCCTACTTGTAGGTGCATAACTGGCACAATGTAAATCGCTCTTAGGCTCAGATCATATACAAATCACCTTGAGTGGTTAACACATGGTCGATATGGATCGTGCGAAGAAGAAGAAGTGAGGCTCGCCAGAATTACGAGGGACACACGTGATAAGGAAAGCAAGCCTTCACGCAAAAACAGTCAGAGCTGCCATATTAGGCATCAGGATCACGCATGAATTCATAGCGGGCGAACGAGAATATATTAATCTGTCATTTATTTACGCAGTTATTATTTAAGCTATGTATTGTATTCTATCAATCAATCAATCAATCAATCAATCAATCAATCAATCAATCAATCAATCAATCAATCAAGTACCATGCCTGCCTGCCTAGGCAATCATGTCTCTCCACAACTCTCTCTCTCTCTCCTTGGTGCAGTTAATCAGTTCTGACGTCGATTTTTGTCGAACCATGATGTCAGACCATCCAACATCTTCTCCATCTGCCTTCCACGATTTCGCCTTCCCTAAATTTTACATGTTGTCACCAAATATTCTAAACCTCCACTTCGCATTATATGCCGGAAGAATCTTGATTGTCTGATTCTTATTTTTATGATAATGCCAGGAACTGTTGTGACATTCTTATGATAATGCAAGGAACTGTTGGGACATTCTTATGATAATGCAAGGAACTGTTGTGACTTATGATTATGCAAGGAACTGTTGTGACATTCTTATGATTATGCAAGGGACTGTTGTGACATTCTTATGATAATGCAAGGAAGTGTTGTGACTTATGATAATGCAAGGGACTGTTGTGATTTATGATAATGCAAGGAACTGTTGTGACTTATGATAATGCAAGGAACTGTTGGGACATTCTTATGATAATGCAAGGAACTGTTGTGACTTATGATTATGCAAGGAACTGTTGTGACATTCTTATGATTATGCAAGGAACTGTTGTGACTTATGATAATGCAAGGAACTGTTGTGACATTCTTATGATAATGCAAGGGACTGTTGTGACATTCTTATGATAATGCAAGGGACTGTTGTGACATTTTTATGATAATGCCAGGAACTGTTGTGACATTCTTATGATAATGCCAGGAACTGTTGTGACATATGATAATGCCAGGAACTGTTGTGACATATGATAATACCAGGAACTGTTGTGACATATGATAATACCAGGAACTGTTGTGACATATGATAATGCCAGGAACTGTTGTGACATATGATAATGCCAGGAACTGTTGTGACATATGATAATGCCAGAAACTGTTGTGACATATGATAATGCCAGAAACTGTTGTGACATATGATAATGCCAGGAACTGTTGTGACATATGATAATGCCAGGAACTGTTGTGACATATGATAATGCCATGAACTGTTGTGACATATGATAATGCCAGGAACTGTTGTGACATATGATAATACCAGGAACTGTTGTGACATATGATAATACCAGGAACTGTTGTGACATATGATAATACCAGGAACTGTTGTGACATATGATAATACCAGGAACTGTTGTGACATATGATAATGCCAGGAACTGTTGTGACATATGATAATACCAGAAACTGTTGTGACATATGATAATACCAGGAACTGTTGTGACATTCTTATGATAATGCCAGGAACTGTTGTGACATATGATAATACCAGGAACTGTTGTGACATATGATAATACCAGGAACTGTTGTGACATATGATAATACTAGAAACTGTTGTGACATAATTAGACTGACAAGAATTGATACTCGAACCAGTTCATGTGTTGCCGGAGCTCACAAAGGGAGAAAATAATAGTAATACTGCGACCTACAAGGCATGTCGTAGAGGCGACCAAGATAGGGGCCTAGGAAGCTACCTAGTAAATACAAATCGTCTAAGAAATCGGATGTACGTGTAGGCGCATAACTGGAACAACGTGCAATCGCTGTTAGGCTCAGATCACCTGAAATGAAAATCGTAGCATATCCTTTACATAACTTAGCCATCAACGACAGTAAACGAGTAGTCGATTTTCTAGGCACCACCTATACGTCCAGTAGTTTGTCATTGCTTTCTGAACGGGGAGGTTTATTGTTACCGTTAGTAAAAATCCGCGGGGACGAATTTACTTTCAAATTGCCCGCAGAGGATTTGAACAAGGTACGATTTGGTTGTGATCGAGCTCACTATAGACGCCCACCATATCACAAACAAATCATAAAGTATGATTTAACAATTAGTCTATATGGAGCGTTCGAAGAAGAAGATACTCGAACCCAGGCCTTCTCGTTACATACCACAAAATAACGTCTGCTTTTCTGCACTGTTATCTAATTTAGCTTTCTGCTTTTAGATCGAAGATTCAGACCTGAAGTTACGTAATCTCAATCTGAGCGGTGATTAGTTAAACACAACCATCGTTATTATTTTATATGTACTCTGAAATATTTGTATGTGGTATTAACTTACCTTGCACCGGCAGTCTATTACAATTTATCTATTATGCACGCTAATGAAATTGTTCAGAATGACTGCGTTGTAATTATGCTTAGGCCATTACTGCTGCTTCGGTACGGATGCACGGAATCTCCAATAACAGAAGGTCGATTAAAAGGTTTATACTTAAACCGTTTCTGAGTTCAATATATTCTTGTTGTCAACGTTAGTTTTTTGTGTTTAGTTATCAGATGGCATCAATGATTGCTATAGTTCTTCTTTTTCTTCTTCTTAACTCCATCTCAAGTACACTTCTACTTCGAACGTTCTATATCGACCACTTGTTAACCACACTTGCAGTGGCGGCTCGTGATCATTTTTGTTGGTGGGGCCAGACATACATTTTCGGAAAAATCATGGTTTTGGTTTGTTATGTTTTAATTTATAAAATAATAAATACACGTTACACATTATTTTTGGTGGGACCTGCCCCAGTGGACCTTAATGACGAGCCACCATTGCACTCTTGTAATTTTCAAGTGATCTGAGGCTAAGAGCGATTGTACGTTGTGCCAGTTATGCGCTTACAAGTAGGTCAATACATCCGATTTCTGCGAGGCTTTTTATTTACTAGGGTAACTTCCCTAGGTTTTACATCAGTCGCCTCTTACGACATGCCTTGTAGGTTGCAGTGATACTATTATTTGCTTCCCTTGTGGCCCTGGCACTACACGAGCGAGATCACATACAAATCACAAAGAAAGGTTTAACAAGTTGTCGATATGAAGCCTAAGAAGAAGAAGAAGAAGAAGAAGAAGAAGAAGGACAGATATTTCCGACTGAGAAACATGCAGAAACTAAACGTGCTGACGTACGAGTCCGCATGAGTCTAACTGTTTCAGAGAACTCACACTCTAAGGCTCAAATTACATACAAACTACAAATGGTTGTTTAACAGAAGGTTGACGGAGAACGAGCTAGCAAAGAAGAAGAAGAAGACGAAATCTCTTCTTATCCTGACTCAGTCAGAAATCTCTTCTTATCTTGACTCAGTGAGAGACAGCATATGAATCATCATCAAGTAGCTTGTCCTGAGCAGAACTTTGCCACCCCAACAGTCCTCTAGAATTTCTCTTTCTCTCTCTCTCATAAACCAGATGACCTGCCTCTGCAGCTGTCATGCTCAAACCATCAGTTACATCCTGAATCCATCTTCTCCGTGGTCTTCCTCTTCTTCTCTTTGCCGGTATGCCTCCTTCCATGATGGTCTTCTCCAGCCCTTCATGTCTTTTTATATGTCCAAAATACCTCAATTTTCTCTTTCTTATTTGTAGCATCAGCCAGTTTTCTTTGATCTTGAGTTCTTTCTGGATAGATCTATTTGTTCTCTTCTCTGTCCATGATATACGGAGGACTCTTCTGTAACACTTATATTCAAAAGCACTTATATGATTTTCACTGCTTTATTAAATGTACATGCTTCACACCCATACATTGCCACTGGGAATATGCATGCTCTTAGTTAGTATTCTGATCTTTGTTTTCTTATCAGTTCCGTTCCATACTGTTTTGAGTTGTTTAATTTTTTAAAGCCATGTTTGTTCTTCTTTGAATTTCCTTCATCCCATTTTCATCTGTTGTTAGCAGTGAACCTTACGAATTCATGTTTAACTAATTGGTAGGTTGCTTAGTTGATGCAAAAAACGTATTTTGTTATATAATTTTGCATAAGCACAACAAAATGATAATCAAAGTTTAGAATTTATAGTAATACACAAAATGGTGACGAATGTTTGCAAAGTCGTATCCCTATTACATATTATAAAAAGCAATGTAACATAGTGAACAAGTGATACCTTCCAATTCTATCAATGAAAATAAACGGTGTGTGCATACGCAAATGACAGTCGTTAGGATACATTGTGAACTGATTAATTCCACGGGATTCACAAGTTTCACTTGCACTGAATTGCATGTAGAGCACGCAAATGCAAAATTATAGAAAAACTTGACTATCGTACTGCTAAACTTCTACATGTATACCAACCAAATCAACATCGCTGTTATTTTAATAATATCATATAATGGACAATCTTACAGCACTAACAGTTTTGGTGGGCAAAAAATACTTTAGAAAGGGTCGTAACTGTTACCTATATAACATTGCAAAAATCAATCATTTCGGTCAAGTAGATAATTTTATATCGGTCGGTAAAGATATTCACGAATTTTGGAACGAACTATAGAAGTTTCGCAAGAATGTACCAATATCTTTGTGATTTTTTAATAAATATTAATGAACACTCATCCGACACCAGCTCTTCAACATAAGTACACGAACCAGACATTATCAATTTTAGAACATACTTTGGCCGGATAAAGTCAGCTGGATTGGTCGTAAATATTTCAGTGATCCGGATATATTTTCTTATTTGTGTCGTAGAGGTTTGGTGCTCGCCTCTCTTTCGGAAGGTACTCGGTCCGCTCCCTCGTGGAGCCATCGGGATATTTTATATGA
Organism: Arion vulgaris; assembly: GCA_020796225.1. NCBI lineage: Eukaryota > Metazoa > Mollusca > Gastropoda > Stylommatophora > Arionidae > Arion > Arion vulgaris. Next base: position 38,300,794 of record CM036755.1, read on the forward strand.
GATCCCTGATCTCAGTGTAGGTAAGATATAGTTCCTGGTCCTATCGGAGACGGACGATAAAACGTAGGTATCATGTTCATATTGAGCACGTAAAAGAAACCTTGGCTCTTCAAAATCAGGAAGAGCAGGCTGGAAAGCCGATGCTCAGGCATAATTCATTAGAAAGTTTAAAAAACAATAATTCCTACAAAAGTATCTTCTCCATCTTCAAAATCAGGAAGAGCAGGCTGGAAAGCCGATGCTCAGGCATAATTCATTAGAAAGTTTAAAAAACAAAAATTCGTACAAAATATGTTTACCATCTTCTAAATTACACCGGGAACCCTCACCGGTACTACGGAGTTCGTGCTCTGCTGCTTAGATCTTCCTGTGTAAGAAAGAGATCGAAATACACATGGCTACACATTAGAAATGTTTCACGTAGGGTCAGGAGTAAGACATGATTGCGTACTATCTCCGCTGCTGTTCATCACATATATTGACCAAATCTGTAAAAAAAACAGCTAACACCAGCGAAGAGGAAACAACCTCGGAGAACTCTTAAATGAATTTCTTTTGCAGACGATCAGGCAATCATATCAACAACAGAAGAACAGCTAAAACAACACATTAACAGACTCCAGTTATCATGTAACGAATACAACAAGAGAATAAACATCGACAAAACAGAAGTAATGACATTCGCCAGAGAGGAAAGCGCTACCAATATCTCCATTGACAATCGCCCATTAAAACAAGTAAAAGACTTCACATACCTGGGAGAATTTTTCAGCAAACGGAAGAATATCTAATGAAATTCAACACAGATGCAACAAAACAAATCAAGTGATAGGACAAATGTCGCCAATTTTAAAATGCAAACATGTCAACATGAACACAAAAAGAGCAATGTTCAACACAATCTTTCTCCCACATTATGTTACCAGTGCCAAACCTGGACGCTGACAACAAATGATAGAAGAAAACAAGTCACGACAGAGATGAAGTGTCTACGCAGAATGCTGGGTGTAACAAGAAGAGACCGGTTGAGAAATGAAGACATCAGGAAAAAGTGGGTACAACATCAGTACTAGACTTCATCAAGAAACAACAAATTAAATAGTTCGGCCACAGAAGCAGATTACCAACAGACAGTGCACCCCAAAGAGCAATGCTGCTTCGATACAATGGATACAAAACAAAAGGCCGGCCACGCAAAACATGGACCTCAGAGATAGCAGAGGCGACGATAGACACTATCTACGAAGCGCACACAAAGGCCCGTTTTAGAAATCTTTTCTTGACCTAAAGCTGTGAGGAAAAACAGGAGTGGAGAAAAAAGAAAGAACACACCGAAGTGCAATGATGATGGTCCTATCAATCAATCAATCAATCAATCAATCAATACTAAGAGTTAATGAGCATTTGTCCTTCACCAGATCGTCAACATGAACAGCTCAATCAGACAGTTTCACATTGTCAATTTTAGAACAGACTTTGATCCGATAAAGCCATCTTTACTGGTCGTAAATATTGAATGATATCAGTCTCCGTATATAGTTTCTTCAATAATAACTCTTCTTTCTTCTTCTTCGTTTGTCGTCATACTGCTACCGGGTTGTTGCCCAGTGTCGTCACACTGCTACCGGGTTGTTGTCCAGTGTCGTCACACTGCTACCGGGTTGTTGCCCAGTGTCGTCATACTGCTACCGGGTTGTTGCCCAGTGTCGTCATACTGCTACCGGGTTGTTGCCCAGTGTCGTCATACTGCTACCTGGTTGTTGCCCAGTGTCGTCATACTGCTACCGGGTTGTTGCCCAGTGTCGTCACACTGCTACCGGGTTGTTGCCCAGTGTCGTCATACTGCTACCGGGTTGTTGACCAGTGTCGTCATACTGCTACCGGGTTGTTGCCAAGTGTCGTCATACTGCTACCGGGTTGTTGCCCAGTGTCGTCACACTGCTACCGGGTTGTTGCCCAGTGTCGTCACACTGCTACCGGGTTGTTGCCCAGTGTCGTCACACTGCTACCGGGTTGTTGCCCAGTGTCGTCATACTGCTACCGGGTTGTTGCCCAGTGTCGTCACACTGCTACCGGGTTGTTGCCCAGTGTCGTCACACTGCTACCGGGTTGTTGCCCAGTGTCGTCACACTGCTACCGGGTTGTTGCCCAGTGTCGCCACACTTGTACCGGGTTGTTGCCCAGTGTCGTCATACTGCTACCGGGTTGTTGCCCAGTGTCGTCATACTGCTACCGGGTTGTTGCCCAGTGTCGTCACACTGCTACCGGGTTGTTGCCCAGTGTCGTCACACTGCTACCGGTTTGTTGCCCAGTGTCCTTACACTGCTACCGGGTTGTTGCCCAGTGTCGTCACACTGCTACCGGGTTGTTGCCCAGTGTCGTCACACTGCTACCGGGTTGTTGCCCAGTGTCCTCACACTGCTACCGGGTTGTTGCCCAGTGTCGTCACACTGCTACCGGGTTGTTGCCCAGTGTCGTCACACTGCTACCCGGTTGTTGCCCAGTGTCGTCATACTGCTACCGGGTTGTTGCCCAGTGTCGTCACACTGCTACCGGGTTGTTGCACAGTGTCGTCACACTGCTACCGGGTTGTTGCCCAGTGTCGTCACACTGCTACCGGGTTGTTGCCCAGTGTCGTCACACTGCTACCGGGTTGTTGCCCAGTGTCGTCACACTGCTACCGGGTTGTTGCCCAGTGTCGTCATACTGCTACCGGGTTGTTGCCCAGTGTCGTCATACTGCTACCGGGTTGTTGCCCACTGTCGTGGTTTTCTTATTTTGTCATGTGCTGCTCTAGTGAACTTCTTCTTCTTTTGTCGTCACACTGCTACCGGGCTGTTGCCAAGTGTCGTGGTTATCTGGTTTTTTTTGTCTTTCGCTGTTCTGGTAGCTTGGGTGATTGTTATTTTCGCTCTTTGACAGGATTCTGCTGTGACATCTAACCATCTTTTTCGTGGTCTACCTTTTGCCTTCTTTCATGATATTCTGTTGTATACTGTGGAGTTTGGATGAATTCTTATTATGTGACCAAAACCACTTCATTCATTGTTTCTCAGTGTAATTCAGGCAAGGTTCTGTGCCAACTTTCTTTCTTTTGCTGATGTTGGTGACACTGTCTTTTCTGGTGTTGTTGGTAACTTTTCACAGTCACCGTATTTCACATGTAGTTATTTTTTGCGACTTCGCTTTGCTCAGTGTCCATATTTGGCTTTGATATAATAACCCTACATTGTCTAAAACAGTGATTTCCTACTTGTATCCTCATCAAATTACTTGTCCTGAACAGAAATTTGCCACCCTAACTGTCCTTCGGAATTTCTCTCTCTCATAGGCCAGATGTCCTGTCTCTGTAGCCGTCATGTTCAAATTATCAGTTTTATCATGAATTTATCTTCTCTGTAGTCTTCCTCTTCTCCTCTTCGCCACGATGTCTTCTTTCATAACAATCTTTTCCAACCTTTCGTGTCTTTTTATATGTCCAAAATAATTAATTTTCTATTTAAAAAAAAAATTTGTAGCAACAGCCAGTTTTCTTTGATTTTTAGTCTTTTTTTCAGGATAGATCTATTTGTTCTCTTCTCTGTCTATGATATATGGAGGACTCTTCTATAACACTTATATTCAACAGCACATATATGTTTTTCCACTGCCTTTTTAAATGTCCATACTTTACACTCATACGTTGCCACTGGGAATATGTATGCTCTTAGTATTCTGATCTTTGTTTTCCTGTCAGTTCAGTTCCATACTGTTTTTGGTTGTTTAAGTTTTTTGTAAGGCTACTACTACTACTACAACTGCTGCTGCTATTACTACGGTTACTTCTACTACTACTACCACTACTGCTACTACACCTGTTGCTACTACTACTACATCTACTGCTGCTACAACTTACTGCTACTGCTACAAACTGCTGCTCTGCTACTAATGCCCCAACTATTGCTACTACTGCTGCACTACTCAGCTACTGCTACACTACTAATGCTATTACCACTACTACTCTACTACCATACTACTACTACTGCTGCTGCTACTACTAATACTACCACTCTACTACTACTACTACTGCTACTACTACTACTACTACTTCTATTACTGATGTTTTTGCCAGGCATATCCAAATGTTAGAGATAAATCTACCCAGTAGTCATTCAAGAAATTACTTTTATTACAGCGTGTTTTTTTGACTGTTGCAAATCTCACGGGAAATTGTTAGATAGAATAATGGAAGAGCGAAGCTAATTATTTCTTCTGATGAACGATGATTTCAGTGTTCTTTTATTGCTTCTGGACAAATTGCTAGTCTCGCTGGCGTGTGTGAACTCTACAGGGACTGTGCATTAACTAACATTGCTGCTATGTTGTAATATTACTACTACTACTACTACTACTACTACTACTACTACTCATCAGCATCAAATAGCTTGTCTTCAACAGAACTGTGCCACCCCAACAGTCCTCCGGAATTTCTCTCTCTCATAGGCCAGATGTCCTGCCTCTGCAACCGTCATGTTCAAACCATCAGTTACATCCTGGATCCATCTTTTCCGTGGTCTTCCTCTTCTTCTCTTTGCTGTTATGCCTTCTTTCATGATGGTCTTTCCCAGCAATTCATGTCTTTTTATATGTCCAAAATATCTGAATTCTCTCTTTCTTATTTGTAGCATAAGCCAGTTTTCTTTGATTTTGAGTTCTTTCTGGATAGATCTATTTATTCTCTTCTCTGTCCATGATATACGGAGAGCTCTTCTGTAACACATTCGAAAAACATACTATACTACTACTACCTACTACTCCCTACTACTACTACTACTACTACTCCCCTACTACTACTACTACTACTCTGTACTACTACCACTGATGTTATGCTACTACTACTACTTACTACTGCTTACTGCTGCTACCACTACTACCACTGATTTATTGCTACTATTACTACTACTGTTCTCTCTCTACTACTACTACTGCTACTGCTACTGATTCTGCAACCTCTCTACTCTGCTACTCTATTACTACTTGCACTACTAGATTACTACAACTGCTCTGCTATACTACTCTACGTATACGCATTACTACTACTACTACTATATCTCTACTATATCGCTGCTACTGACTGCTACTGCTCTCTGCTGCTGCTACTCTGCTGCTGCTCTGCTGCTGCTGCTGCCTGCTCACTGCTAGCTACTGCTGCTGCTCTGCTGCTGCTACTGCTGCTACTGCATGCTGCTGCTGCTGCTGCTGCTGCTCTGCTGACTGCATGCTGCTGCTACTGCTACTGCTGCTGCTCTAATCTACTGCTACTACTGCTAATATCTCTAATACTATTATTCTGTTGCTGCTACTACTAATACTACTAATACTACTACTAGATTACTCTACTACTACTACTAATACTACTACTAATATCGCTACTACTACTACTACTAATACTACTACTACTGCTACTACTACTACTACTACTACTGCTACTGCTATATACTACTCTACTCTACTGCTGCTACTACTAATCTACTGCTACTCTCTACTCTACTCTACTAATCTGCTCTACTACTACTACTACTACTGCTACTACTCTAATGCTACTGCTACTACTACTACTCTCTACTGCTAATATCTCTAATACTATTATTACTGTTGCTACTACTACTAATACTACTACTCGATTACTACTACTACTGCTACTAATACTACTACTAATATCGCTCACTCTACTACTGCTAATATCTCTAATGCTATTGTTAGCTGCTGCTACTGCTACTCTCTGCTGCTACTACTGCTAATGCTGCTACTAATGCTACTACTCTGCTACTGCTAATACTCTACTACTACTACTACTACTGCTACTCTACTACTACTACTACTACTAATACTACTACTACTACTACTAATATCTCTAATACTATTATTCTGTTGCTGCTACTACTAATGACTACTACTGCGATTACTACTACTACTACTACTAATACTACTACTAATATCGCTCTACTCTACTACTAATGCTACTACTACTACTGCTACTGCTGCTGCTACTACTATACTGCTACTGCTGCTACTCTGCTGCTGCTACTACTAATCTGCTACTACTGCTGCTACTGCTCTCTGCTACTACTGCTCTACTGCTACTGCTGCTACTGCTACTACTACTACTGACTACTACTAATGCTACTCTACTACTACTACTCTACTGCTACTATATCTCTAATACTATTATTACTGTTGCTACTACTACTAATACTACTACTGCGATTACTCTACTACTGCTACTAATCTCTACTAATTCGCTCTACTCTACTACTCTAATATCTCTAATGCTATTATTACTGCTGCCTACTGCTACTACTACTACTCTACTAATGTCGCTGCTCTACTACTACTCTAATATCTCTAATGCTATTATACTCTGCTACTACTCTACTAACTCTACTAATTCGCTCTACTACTACTACTATATCTCTAATACTATTTTACTGCTGCTACTACTCTACTGCTGCTGCTGCTGCTGCTGCTACTCTCTACTACTACTACTACTACTACTATATCTCTAATACTATTATTACTGACTGCTACTACTACTACTACTACTACTAATATCGCTACTACTACTACTACTACTAATATCTCTAATACTATTATTACTGTTACTACTACTACTACTACTAATACTACTACTAATATCGCTACTACTACTACTACTACTAATATCTGTAATACTATTATTACTACTGCTACTACTACTTGTACTGAACTTGTAACATAATATAACTTTGATTTAGCCTCGTTGTTGTGTTGTTTTAAACATGAATCTGTCTATATACAACAATACTAGAATGCGAGGATCACGTGACAGTTGAGGTCTTACATCTTTGAGTTTTTACCTGAGCTCGCCATCCCTATATTATCCCTGGCCTCCGATAACATACGGCCGGCGGGCTCAGGTAAAAATTATAGGATATAAGATCACAACTGTCGCGTGATCCTCGCATTCCAGTGTTATTGTTTATAGATAAATTCATACCAAAAACATGTTAAATCAAGGTTATATTATGTTACAAATGAAGTTGAAAGTTAAGAAATATCAGTATTATTCACATTTGTCATCAATAAATAAACATGAACTCATAGAATTGAGAAAATTACAAAACAAACTTATAGTGTTCTATTAAAAATACAAAAATCTGCCCACATTAAAAAAAATCTCCAGTCTGAGCTAGTCGGCCTTATGTTGCCGCGGGCCACGTGTTATCGAAGGCCATGTTTTCCCCCATAATTCTCGAGCAATGGGGTTCTTATCAACACATTCTCCAACAATTTGTTGCAGCTGTCGTAGACTTATCCTTGTTTGAACATATAGACGAGACAGAAACACAATAATAGAACACATTAAAATATTCTAATACACATTTGAAGAGAATGAATTCTGTTTACTCCGCCAGCCATTTTGGTGCGCCATCTGTTTGTTTTATGCGATCTGATTAATCTCTTTCCCAATTAGATTTAAGAGTGGCTTTTATGGTTTGTTTGTGCCATTTCATGATGTTGTTTTCATGTCGGTCTGTTGTGTTGTCTCATCTTATCTGACCCAGTCTGCCTGTCGATTCATTTCCTAGGATGTTGTAATGCGTTCCTTATCATTAAATTGTGCTCTTTTTGAAGAGTGTATCAACTACTACTACTACTACTACCGACAGCAAAGACATCAACTACAACAACAACTACTACAACATCTACTACACCTACTACTACAATAACTACTATTACTACACCTACTACTACAACAACTACTAATACTACAACAACTACTACAACAACAACTAATACTACAACAACAACTACTACAACAACTACTACTACTACAACAACTACTACTACAACAACTACTACTACAACAACTACTACTACAACTACTCTACTACAACACTACTACTACAACTACTACTACTACAACACTACTACAGCAACTACTCACATACAACACAGCTACTACAACAACTACTACTCAACAAGCTACTACACCTACAACAACACTCTACTGCAACAACACTACTACTACAACAGCTACTATTACTACAACAACTACTACAACAACTACTACACCTGCAACAACAACTACTATTACTACAACAACTACAACAACTACTACACCTGCAACAGCAAGCTACTACTACAACAACTACTACTCAACAACTACTCACCTACAACAACTGCTGTTGCTACAACAACTACTACTACAACTTCTATTACTACAACAACTAATACTACTAACGACAACAAAGACAACTACTACAGCTACGGCTACACAACTACTACTGCTACTACAGCAACATCAGCAACAACTCTACTACTGGAAGCTGCTCTGCTCCAATAACAACAACTACTACTACAACAACTATTACAACAATTACTACAACAACTATTACAACAATTACTACAACAACTATTACAACAATTACTACAACAACTGTTACAACAATTACTACAACAACTATTACAACAATTACTACAACAACTATTACAACAATTACTACAACAACTATTACAACAATTACTACAACAACTATTACAACGACAACAACCACTGTAACAACAACAACTACTACTATCACTATTGTAACAAGTACTACTGCTACTAGTACTACTACCGCTATTACTGTAGCAACTACTGTTACAGCAAGAACTACAACTACTACTACTACTATCGCTACTGCTGGTTTTACAAATACTACTACTACTACTTGAACTCGCTTCGCAAGGCTGGTGGTCTGGGTTCAGCTTCCGCAGTGCGCGTGGAATTTTTCCCGACCACGACGGCTCTCAGGTCGACCCAGCCTCAACTGGGTACCAGACATGCGCTGGGAAAGTAAAGGCGGCCGGCGTGATGCTGACCACATCACCCATCGTGTTCCGACAGTCAATGAAAAATACAGGCCTAACACTGTATTGACCTATATACCACGAGGTATGAAAGGGTTCCTTTACTTTTGAGAGCCGCGGTAGCGTAGTTGTTAGTGAACTCGTTTCTCAAGGCTGGTGGTCTGGGTTCAACTCCTGCAGTGCGCGTGGATTTTTCCCGACCACGACGGCTCTCAGGTCGACCCAGCCTCAACTGGGTACCAGACATGCTCTGGGAAAGTAAAGGCGACCGGCGTGATGCTGACCACATCACCTATCGTTTGCCGTTGGTTAATGAAAATACAGGCCTAACACTGTATTGACCTATATACCACGAGGTATGAAAGGGTTCCTTTACTTTTTTTTACTACTACTACTACTACTACTACTACTACTACTACTACTGCCACAACTAACACCACTACTACTATACTACCACTATCACCAAAACTACCACCGCTATCAAAACTGTCACCACCAATACTATCACCACAACCACCACCATAACTAACTTTATTACCACTACCACTACTACTACTGCCATCACTTACACCCCTACTACCACCACTACTACCACTATCACCAAAACTACCACCGCTACTAAAACTATCACCACAACTACTATCATCACCACCACTACCACAACGAACTCTTCCCCCATTATTACTATGGCGAAACACGTAATAACAAAGTACTATAGTTTTACAAACTACAAAAACATTGACAATATACAGCAACGTTTCGACCAAAAGGCCTTTATCAAGCAAACGATACAACAAAAGTAACGAATGTCACAGAACACAACATATAAATTCTGACTGAGATATTACAAAGGTAGAAAATGAATGAAAATATGTCACTAAAAACGAATAACGAAATAAATACAGAAAAACTAGAAGTGGAAAAGAAGAGAAACAATAAAACATCAAGTAAATATATGACTTATATACATTTAGCATATAATAATAATAATAATAATTCCTCTCGTACCGTTATACGTTACATATGGCCTGCAAGTAACTTCTCCATACCGCTCTATCCTGGGCAACTCGTTCAATCTTATCCATGGAACTGAGACATTTAGCATATACACATATAAAATATAGAGCATGAGAAGAGAAAGTACAAAGAAGCATTGTAATTTAGAGCGTTGAGTCCATGAGGTCGCAAAGCACCATATACAGAAATAAAACGATTCCCCAGAGCAAATCCACTGTGATAATCATAGGAACATGATCGGATGGCAGTGACCTGGACATCGCGAGCACCCAAATGGTCAGTACCATTGAAATGAGTAGCTACATAGGTCATAGAGCATTGGCGTATATCGCATAAGTGTTGTTTTATTGTTTCTCTTCTTTTTCCACTTCTAGTTTTTCTGTATTTATTTCGTTATTCGTTTTTAGTCACATATTTTCATTCATTTTTAACCGTTGTAATATCTCTGTCAGAGTTTATATGTTGTGTTCTGTGACATTCGTTACTTTTGTTGTATCGTTTGCTTGATAAAGGCTTTTTAGTCGAAACGTTGCTGTACATTGTCATTGTTTTTGTAATTTGTAAAAATACAGTACTTTGTTATTACGTGTTTCGCCATTGCTACATAGTTTTACTGCAGTCTCCATCTATATTGTGATTATTTTACCATTATTACTACCACTGTTGGGAATGTGAGCCTGTATCTCGCACCAATCCCTCAAATTCTAACTAAAGCGATTATTTTCTGGCCTCGTGTCACTTCCTGATGTATATTCCTGATGTTTAAGAAGAATCCTGCAAATTTTCTGGCCAAATACCATAACAAATAAGGAGCTTTTGAAACGAACATACTGTGCATCTTTGGAGAACATAATTAAAAGACGAAGATGAAGGTGGTTTGGACATGTATGTCGTATGCCAGTGGGGGCATCGGCTAGGACAGCTCTCAGATGGACAGCGGATAGGAAGAGAAGGCATGGACGTCCAAAGGAAACATGGAGAGAACTGTGGAGAGAGAGTTGAAGGAGTGTGGCCTGACGTGGGAGACGGTTGGTAGAAAGGCAGCAGAACGGCAACAATGGAAGTCTCTTGTGGAAGCCTATGTGTCAATCGGGACACGAAGAGGATATAGATAGATATATATCCTGATGTGATATCTTCACTTTCTGATGTATATTTTTCAAATATTACGGTTGTAATTTGATTGTATTTTACTCAATTCATCACTCTGTGTTTGTGATTTTTTCTAAAACTTTTTCATTCACGAACTTTTCATCAGATTTGGAAGCCGAATCTGATCTTATATTAAAGAACAGGTTGCTTCCAAATTGAAATTTTCATTATTAAAAAGTGTGTCCAAAAAATATAAATAGGAAATATTTTCTATTTGATTGATTGATACGGCCATCATCATTGCACTTCGGAAAGTAATCATGTGTGCTCCGATCTCGTTCTTACACAGGAAAACTTTAGCTTCAGTACACGAACTCCGTAGCACCGGCGTGGGTTCCCGATGTAATTTTGACAATGTGAAGAAATTTTGTAGGAATTTTATTTTTAATCTTTTCTAATGAATTTTGCCTGGACAGCGTCTTTCCAGTCCGCTCTTCTCGATTTAGAGCTGTCAAAGCTTCTTTTACGTGCTCAAGTTGAACATGGAACCTATGTTTTATCGTCCCTCTCCGATAAGACTAGGAACTCGATCTCACCTACACTGAGACCAGGGATCTCTGGAAAAATATCCCGATGGCTCTACGAGGGAGCGAACCTGGTACCTTTGGCACGAGAGACGTGCACCTAACCTCTACGCCACAGAGACCCCTTTACTCCGTCTTCTAACACTTTTTTTTCCTTCACGAACTTTTCATCAGAGACATCTATGTAAGACGATTTGAAAATCTAATCTTATATTGAATAATAGTTTGTTCCCAGATTTAAGTTTTTCATATTGAAAAAGTTATCCAAAAAAATATAAATATTAAATGTGCTTTGTCGTCTTCCTAAATTGTTTAAGGTTTCAGCTACAGTTTCTCTAATTCTATTTATCTTATTGCAAATGAAATCAGAGTCAAGCCGTAACATATATATATATATATCTTAACGTATTGAGAGAGTCTTTCCGAACGGAGGAGTTTCAAGGTTGGGAATTCCAGTCACTGACTAGACTGAGAGAGATGCGTGTCGATATTGGTACAGCCTGAAAGAACGACATACCAAATATGCGATAAAGATATGCCTCTCTCTCTGTGCCTGCCTCGTTGTCTACCTGTATGTCTACCTCTTTCTCTCTCTTTCTCTCTCTCTCTGTCTGCCTGCTTATCTGCCTCTCCCTCTGTGCCTGCGTACTTGTCTGTCTGTCTGTCTACCTCTCTGTCTGCCTGCTTATCTGCCTCTCTCTCTGTGCCTGCCTTCTTTATTGCCTGTCTGACTACCTCTGTCTCTCTCTATGTATCTGTCTCTATCTCTGTCTCTCTATGTCTCTCTCTCACTGTCTCTCTCTCTCTGTGCCTGCCTACTTATCTGCCTCTCTCTCTGTGCCTGTGTACTTGTCTGTCTACCCTTTTTCTCTCTCTCTCTCTCTTTGTCTGTCTGCTTATCTACCTCTCTACCTCTCTCTCTCTGTGCATGCCTACTTGTCTGTCTACCTCTTTCTCTCTCTTTGTCTGCCTGCTTATCTACCTCTCTACCTCTCTCTCTATCTGTGCCTGCCTATTTGTCTGTCTACCTCTTTCTCTCTCTCTCTCTCTCTCTCATTGTCTGCGTATCTACCTCTCTCTCTCTCTCTTTGCCTGCCTACTTGTTTGTCTATCTATATTTCTGTAGGTTAGTCTATCCATCTGTCTGCCTGTCTTCCTATATCACCCCCTCCTTTAGTCTGCCTGCTAGCCTGTCTGTCTGTGTATATTCGAAACTTCGGACCTCAGACATCCAGTCAGATTAAAACACAGAATTCATCATCAACTCTAAATGTATCCGATATGTTAGAAAGATGTAAATGGAAAATCTAATGAAAATTCTTGTGGGATTTGAACACAGACTATACACGACATTCTTGCGCTGAGATAAACAACTTGTCTGTCAGGACTGGTTAGATCATCTGGTGTCAGAAGGGTTAAGTTCATGAATGTATAGTCAAGTATAGGCGTCTCTAGGGTTAACTTTTAGAAGATAGAACTGATATATATACAAATAGGTAGGTAGATGGTGGCGTCTATGGCTTAGAGGATGGTGACTCTGTCTATTAACCCCGACGTTCTGAGTTCGAATCACTCTGCGGACAGTTTGATTGCAAATTGTTTCGCGTGGATTTTTACAAAGGACGATGACACCACCCGTTCAGAAAGCAACGGCAAACTACTGAACATAATAATGCCTAGAAAAATCACAAACAGCGTTAAAAAGTTGGGGTTGATTCGCAAAGTCCTGTACAGGATATGCAATTAACTTAGGTAGGTAGATAGATAGATAGATAGATGGATGGATGGATGGATAGCTAGATAGATGGATACCTGGATGGATGGATGGATGGATAGCTGGATAGCTGGATGGATGGATAGATAAGTAGGGAGGGAGGGATAGATAGATAGATCGGGATATTTGCTTAGAGGTTCCTATTCTGAGTGATATAGATTTCGTTTTCTCATAACTGTTGTTACTAGTTTCCCCACCTGCAACATTTCTATAAAAGTAAATGATGGAAGAGAAGAAGAAAAGTTTGTTCCTAATGTTTCTTCTTCTTCTTCTCTTCCACCATTTACTTCTTTATAGAAATGTTAGAGAGGGGACGTAGTGATCTTGTGTGTGCTTGTTTTAATGCACTTTGTAAGCTGATATTCATGTTCGTAAGGCTGTTCTTGGTGCCGTCCCTCCATCTTTTGCGGGGTCTTCCTCTTGCTTTGTACTCAGTATACCTTTTCTGTGTAGTTTGCTGTGGTAGGCGATACCAGGGCATTCTTGTCAGGTGTCCAAACCATTTAATCTGTTGTTCTTTTATGACTTGCACGACTGGTTTCACATCCAGTCTTCTTCTGATTTCCTGATTTCTAATTTTGTCTCTTATTGTCACACCTCTTCTAAGACACCTCATCTCTGTCGTTAGGATTTTCCGCTCATTAGCTGCTGTTATTGGCCATGTTTGACACTGGTAACATAGTGTTGGCCAGAAAATCGTTCCTATGAGATTTGCTTTAGATTTTAGCGGTATCTCTTTATGTGACAACATTTATGTGTGGTGTTAACTGTCCCAGTACCTAGACATTGCAATATAAAGGCGATTTCGGAAGTTAAAAAAAACATTATTGAGTGAGAATGCAAGTTAGGCAGGATACTGACTATATTATCTAATTAACATGCTTAAGAGCCCGCGTTTCTCCCTTGGTGATTTGCTTTAGTTTTTAATAATGGTATCTCTTTATGTGACAACAGTGCCCGTCTGCCCAGCGTGTTCGTAGCGCGTTGGACTACGGGTGACTATCCCTCTGTGTGTGCGGGTTCAATTCCGCGGGATGGCAGAAAAAGCCACAGATTCCCCAGATTTACGGTGTTCGTGGCACCGAACCGAAGGTTACGATGTCCATGGCACCGAGCCGAAGAGCTAATAAGCTCAAGTGCTTCTGGATCTGAAAAAAAAAAAAAAATGTGACAACAGTAACCCAGTACTTGGTTAGCTTTGGTGCATCAATTGCTGATTTCGCTATCGATACTTCCATCTTCTGTGAAAATTGCTCCTAAGTATTTGGCGTCAATTGTTTGTTTTATTTCTACGTTCTGGAGTTTTACTATAATGGTTGTCCAGGACAAATTGCAGCATCAAGGCAAATGACAGGGGCATATTGGAAGTATATTGCAGCCAACCTTCGATGTGGAGACGACACTTGATGATAGCATGTGATTGATTGATTGATAGGACCATCATCATTGCACTTCAGGGAGTAACCATGTCTTCTCCGAATTCTTTCTTACACTGGAAGATCTCAGCGGCAGTGCACGAACTCCGTTGCACCGGCGAGTATTCCCGGTGTGATTTTGAAGATAGGGAAAATATTTTACAGGAATTATATTTTGAATCTTTCTAATGAATTGTAACTGCTGCTTTCCAGCCTGCTCTTCTCGATTTTGAAATGTCAATGGTTCTTTTACGTGCTCAAATTGAACAAGGGACGTACATTTTATCGTCCGTCTCCGATAAGACTCTACGAACTCGATCTGACTTACACTGAGATCAGGGATCTCTGGAAAAATATCCAGATGGCTCAACGAGACAGCGAACCCAGTACCTTTGTAACGAGACGCGAGCGTCGAACCTCTACGTCACAGGCACCCAATAATCTTTCTTTCTTTCTCCAATCCTGCTTAGCCTCACAGCGTCAGGTCAAGAATTGGTTATTGGTTACTAAACTGACGTCATTGCACTCCGGCAGACCCATAGGTGCTCAGTCTCCCCAACAGATATCGAAGAGTATACATACTGATGGTTCCTGTGGCTCGCTGATTAAACACCCTCTCACTCTGCTTTCAGGCATGCAGCTCACTTGTACAGTGGGTAACTCCAAACTGTTTAAATAGCTTGATCGATTCAACATCGATTTTAGTGTCCTCATCCAACAGACAGTCGCGAAGAGACCGAAGAATATCCCCTTATCCATCTTCAACTCCCCAACAATCGATGCTGTTGATGAAAGCCAGACCGCTCTCTCATTACCGTAAACACCCCCATGCCTAGGACAGTCTCAGGTCAAGAAGAGATTTCTAAAACGGGTCTTTGTGTGCGCTTCGTAGATAGTGTCTTTCGACTACTCTGTTATCTCTGAGGTCCATCTTTTGCCTGGCCGGCCTTTTGCTTTGTACCCATTGTATCGGAGCAGCAATGCCCTTTGAGGTGCACTGTCTGTTGGTAATCTGCTTATGTGGCCGAACCATTTAATTTGTTGTTTCTTGGTGAAATTCAGTACTGATGCTGTACCCACTTTGTTCCTGATGTCTTCATTTCTCAACTGGTCTCTTCTTGATACTCCAATCATTCTACCAGCAACCCAATGGTATTATATATAAGTGTATGTGTGTATGTTTGTGTGTGAGTGACCACACAATCGCTTTAACCACTTGGCTCTTATCTTTTCTCCAAATACTCACACACGCACACGCACACAAAACGAAGGTGGTCCGGGGATGCTTTTTCCTCCCACCGACCTTTAGAAGTCACATGTCCTTGCCAACACCAGGCACAGATATCACACGAAGACCGCATTTAAACTAATCAGATTGTTCGCTGCTTAAGAGCTCAGTATACACACATTTTCCTTAATGAGTGCCAGTCAAGGTTTGCTCAGCTCTTGTTTTGTTCGTCTCATGAAGGTATGCTGATGTCACGGGTGATGTAGTGTTATAAAAAAGGATTGGTTGATGTTGTGTGAGCTGTCGGATTATTTTCAGTCTGTTCCGATGTCAGTATGTACGATCTTTTTACAGGGTGTTTGTAAAGTCTCACAACACTTTATTTGTAGAACGTCTTCTTCTTCTTCCAACGTTTTTAGACTTCTTCTTCGAGCGCTCCATATCGACCACTTATCAACCATTCTGTGTGATTTGTATGTGATCTGAGCATAAGAGCGATTGTACGTTGTGCCAGTTATGCACCTACAAGTAGGCCAGCACACCCAATTTCTGCGATGCTTTTTATTTACTAGGGTAGCATCCCTAGGTCCTACATCAGTCGTTTTTTACGACATGCATTGTAGGTCGCAGTGGTACTATTCTTTGCTTCCCTTGCTGGCCCCGGCACCACACGGGCTGTTTTCAGACATCGATTTGTATACTTCTAAAGTAGTTAGTGGTCAACCGGAGTCCATGTACATTTCCATATATCTTGTCTTGGACTGACATCGATTTGTATACTTCTAAAGTAGTTAGTGGTCAACCGGAGTCCATGTACATTTCCATATATCTTGTCTTGGACTGACATCGATTTGTATACTTCTAAAGTAGTTAGTGGTCAACCGGAGTCCATGTACATTTCCATATATCTTGTCTTGGACTGACATCGATTTGTATACTTCTAAAGTAGTTAGTGGTCAACCGGAGTCCATGTACATCTCCATATAGCTTTTCTTGGACTGACATCGATTTGTATACTTCTAAAGTAGTTAGTGGTCAACCGGAGTCCATGTACATTTCCATATAGCTTGTCTTGGACTGACATCGATTTGTATACTTCTAAAGTAGTTAGTGGTCAACCGGAGTCCATGTACATCTCCATATATCTTGTCTTGGACTGACATCGATTTGTATACTTCTAAAGTAGTTAGTGGTCAACCGGAGTCCATGTACATTTCCATATATCTTGTCTTGGACTGATATGAGGTTTGACCATGTGTTTTCTCTCTGTTCACTGTATGTTGAACATTCTTGCAGTATGTGTGTCTATGTCACCTTGCTGGTGCCACATGTGCATATGTCAGAAGGGCCTATTTTGTACTTGTTAAACAGTTGGTACCTCAGCCTATTGTACTATGTTCATAGCTGAAAAATGACAACCTGTTCTTCTTTATTGAGATGGTAGTATGCGCCATCTTTTTCGTGACCTGGATGATCTCTCTAATGTGGAAAACAAAGTTCATGACGTCATCAAATAATGTGTTCCATAGTCAATTGTGACGCAATATGCAGTGAGTGACTGTTGTCTGCTGGAGTAATTCTTTTCACTTAAACCATAATGGTGTCTTCATCAGAAGAAATATGAACACGTTGCAGAAGGTATTTGACAATAGGAAGAAACGTATACAGACATGTCATGAAGCCTGTGGTGAATATTTCCAACATCTACTATAATGAATAATTCATTGGTTCTTTCCAGTTTACCCAAAACAACAGTAGACCACAACAGTGACCATTGTAACTAATTTCACTACTTTGATTTAGCACATTTTTTGATGACGTACTGAACTTCAATAAACAACAAATTAAATGGTACGGTCACATAAGCATATTACTAACAGATAGTGCACCTCCAAGAGCAATGTTGCTCCGATACAGTGGATACTAAGCAAGAGGCCTGCCACGCAAAAGGTGGACATCATAGATAATAGGGTTGTTTGACACTACATGTTGTATGTTGTGCGAGAAGTGAAATTCTTGACTTCTCTTGTCTCCTTTGCTTGATAAAGGCCTTTTGGTTGGAACGTTGTTGTGTATTATTATTGTTTGTGTATTTTGTAAAACTACAGTACTTTGTTTTTACGTGTTTCGCCATAGATAACAGAGGTAACGAAAAACACTATTTATGAAGCCCACACAAAAGACCGTTCTAGAAATCTCTTCTTATCCTGACACTGTGAGGTAAAATAAAATTGGATAACAGAAGAAAAATAAAGATATTCCATTCCATTTTCATTAAGATTGCAATGTACATGACCTTTAAAAACTCAGTCTGTTTATCATTTCTTAAACTTTAATTTCACATCTACTCTGCCTCGTCATTTGATATGTTTTATTAATATGTATTACGATACCTCTCTTGATCTTTCCATTAAAATAACAAGTTATTGAAATTGTATCTGTAATATGTGCAATGTGGCAAAAACAAAAATAATGACAACAGATAAAACGAACATGACAAAAGATATTGTTATCAACGGAGAGAAAGTAGAAAATGTGAACAGTTTCGAATATCTTGGTTCACTGCTAACAACAGATGGAAATGGGATGAAGGAAATTCAAAGAAGAACAAACATGGCTTTACAACGGATTAGACAACTAGAAACAGTGGGGAACGGAACTGATAAGAAGGCAGAGATCGGAATACTAAGAGCATGCATATTCCCAGTAGCGACGTATGGGTGTGAAGCATGGACATTTGGTAAGGCAGTGGAGAAACATATATTTACTTTTGAATATAAGTGCTACAGAAGAGTCCTCCGTATATCATGGACAGAGAAGAGAGCAAGTGAGTCTATACAGACAGAACTCAGGGTCAAAGAACACTGACTGATGCTACGAATGAGAAACAAGAAAATTGAGATATTTTGGACATATAAAAGAAGATGAAGGGCTGGAGAGGACCATCATGGAAGGAGACATACCGGCAGGGAGAAGAAGAGGAAGACCACGGAGATGGATTCAGGATGTAGCTGATGGTTTGAACATGGCGGCTGCAGAGGCAGAACATCTGGCCTATGAGAGAGAAAAATTCCGGAGGACTGTTGGGGTGGCAAAGTTCTGCCCACGACAATCTATTTAATGATGATGAATACGTGCAAGAAAAACCGATCCACGAAAAATTAATTTTTCCAAAAATAAAGATGGATTGGATGGAAATAGTGTATGTAAAGATATGTTAACAAAATATGTTTCAAGAAACAAGTAGAAGTATTTGTTTGTTTGATATTTCAATTAAGGTAGACATTGTTGTGGTCGAGTAGTAGGAAGGATGTCAAGAGAGGGAGACAATATGGTGTCTTAGCATTTTAAGTTTATATTTACTGACTTTGTTGAGTCTCCACTATCTGTCAATATCTGCCTGGCATCTTATAGGACAGTGTCAATATCTGCCTGACATCTTATAGGACAGTGTCAATATCTGCCTGGCATCTTATAGGTCAGTGTCAATATCTGCCTGGCATCTTATAGGTCAGTGTCAATATCTGCCTGGCATCTTATAGGACAGTGTCAATATCTGCCTGGCATCTTATAGGACAGTGTCAATATCTGCCTGGCATCTTATAGGGCAGTGTCAATATCTGCCTGGCATCTTATAGGTCAGTGTCAATATCTGCCTGACATCTTATAGGACAGTGTCAATATCTGCCTGACATCTTATAGGACAGTGTCAATATCTGCCTGGCATCTTATAGGACAGTGTCAATATCTGCCTGGCATCTTATAGGACAGTGTCAATATCTGCCTGACATCTTATAGGACAGTGTCAATATCTGCCTGGCATCTTATAGGTCAGTGTCAATATCTGCCTGGCATCTTATAGGTCAGTGTCAATATCTGCCTGGCATCTTATAGGACAGTGTCAATATCTGCCTGGCATCTTATAGGACAGTGTCAATATCTGCCTGGCATCTTATGAGGCAGTGTCAATATCTGCCTGGCATCTTATAGGTCAGTGTCAATATCTGCCTGACATCTTATAGGACAGTGTCAATATCTGCCTGACATCTTATAGGACAGTGTCAATATCTGCCTGGCATCTTATAGGACAGTGTCAATATCTGCCTGGCATCTTATAGGACAGTGTCAATATCTGCCTGGCATCTTATAGGACAGTGTCAATATCTGCCTGGCATCTTATAGGACAGTGTCAATATCTGCCTGGCATCTTATAGGTCAGTGTCAATATCTGCCTGACATCTTATAGGACAGTGTCAATATCTGCCTGGCATCTTATAGGACAGTGTCAATATCTGCCTGGCATCTTATAGGACAGTGTCAATATCTGCCTGACATCTTATAGGACAGTGTCAATATCTGCCTGACATCTTATAGGACAGTGTCAATATCTGCCTGACATCTTATAGGACAGTGTCAATATCTGCCTGGCATCTTATAGGACAGTGTCAATATCTGCCTGGCATCTTATAGGACAGTGTCAATATATGCCTGGCATCTTATAGGACAGTGTCAATATCTGCCTGGCATCTTATAGGACAGTGTCAATATCTGCCTGGCATCTTATAGGACAGTGTCAATATCTGCCTGGCATCTTATAGGACAGTGTCAATATCTGCCTGGCATCTTATAGGACAGTGTCAATATCTGCCTGGCATCTTATAGGACAGTGTCAATATCTGCCTGGCATCTTATAGGACAGTGTCAATATCTGCCTGGCATCTTATAGGACAGTGTCAATATCTGCCTGACATCTTATAGGACAGTGTCAATATCTGCCTGGCATCTTATAGGACAGTGTCAATATCTGCCTGACATCTTATAGGACAGTGTCAATATCTGCCTGACATCTTATAGGTCAGTGTCAATATCTGCCTGGCATCTTATAGGACAGTGTCAATATCTGCCTGGCATCTTATAGGTCAGTGTCAATATCTGCCTGGCATCTTATAGGACAGTGTCAATATCTGCCTGGCATCTTATAGGACAGTGTCAATATCTGCCTGGCATCTTATAGGACAGTGTCAATATCTGCCTGACATCTTATAGGACAGTGTCAATATCTGCCTGGCATCTTATAGGACAGTGTCAATATCTGCCTGGCATCTTATAGGACAGTGTCAATATCTGCCTGACATCTTATAGGACAGTGTCAATATCTGCCTGACATCTTATAGGACAGTGTCAATATCTGCCTGACATCTTATAGGACAGTGTCAATATCTGCCTGGCATCTTATAGGACAGTGTCAATATCTGCCTGGCATCTTATAGGACAGTGTCAATATATGCCTGGCATCTTATAGGACAGTGTCAATATCTGCCTGGCATCTTATAGGACAGTGTCAATATCTGCCTGGCATCTTATAGGACAGTGTCAATATCTGCCTGGCATCTTATAGGACAGTGTCAATATCTGCCTGGCATCTTATAGGACAGTGTCAATATCTGCCTGGCATCTTATAGGACAGTGTCAATATCTGCCTGGCATCTTATAGGACAGTGTCAATATCTGCCTGGCATCTTATAGGACAGTGTCAATATCTGCCTGACATCTTATAGGACAGTGTCAATATCTGCCTGGCATCTTATAGGACAGTGTCAATATCTGCCTGACATCTTATAGGACAGTGTCAATATCTGCCTGACATCTTATAGGTCAGTGTCAATATCTGCCTGGCATCTTATAGGACAGTGTCAATATCTGCCTGGCATCTTATAGGTCAGTGTCAATATCTGCCTGGCATCTTATAGGACAGTGTCAATATCTGCCTGGCATCTTATAGGACAGTGTCAATATCTGCCTGGCATCTTATAGGACAGTGTCAATATCTGCCTGGCATCTTATAGGACAGTGCCAATATCTGCCTGACATCTTATAGGTCAGTGTCAATATCTGCCTGACATCTTATAGGTCAGTGTCAATATCTGCCTGGCATCTTATAGGTCAGTGTCAATATCTGCCTGGCATCTTATAGGACAGTGTCAATATCTGTCTGACATCTTATAGGTCAGTGTCAATATCTGCCTGACATCTTATAGGACAGTGTCAATATCTGCCTGGCATCTTATAGGACAGTGTCAATATCTGCCTGACATCTTATAGGACAGTGTCAATATCTGCCTGGCATCTTATAGGACAGTGTCAATATCTGCCTGGCATCTTATAGGTCAGTGTCAATATCTGCCTGACATCTTATAGGACAGTGTCAATATCTGCCTGACATCTTATAGGTCAGTGTCAATATCTGCCTGACATCTTATAGGTCAGTGTCAATATCTGCCTGGCATCTTATAGGTCAGTGTCAATATCTGCCTGGCATCTTATAGGACAGTGTCAATATCTGCCTGACATCTTATAGGTCAGTGTCAATATCTGCCTGGCATCTTATAGGACAGTGCCAATATCTGCCTGACATCTTATAGGTCAGTGTCAATATCTGCCTGACATCTTATAGGTCAGTGTCAATATCTGCCTGGCATCTTATAGGTCAGTGTCAATATCTGCCTGGCATCTTATAGGACAGTGTCAATATCTGCCTGACATCTTATAGGTCAGTGTCAATATCTGCCTGACATCTTATAGGACAGTGTCAATATCTGCCTGGCATCTTATAGGACAGTGTCAATATCTGCCTGACATCTTATAGGACAGTGTCAATATCTGCCTGGCATCTTATAGGACAGTGTCAATATCTGCCTGGCATCTTATAGGTCAGTGTCAATATCTGCCTGACATCTTATAGGACAGTGTCAATATCTGCCTGACATCTTATAGGTCAGTGTCAATATCTGCCTGACATCTTATAGGTCAGTGTCAATATCTGCCTGGCATCTTATAGGTCAGTGTCAATATCTGCCTGGCATCTTATAGGACAGTGTCAATATCTGCCTGACATCTTATAGGTCAGTGTCAATATCTGCCTGACATCTTATAGGACAGTGTCAATATCTGCCTGGCATCTTATAGGACAGTGTCAATATCTGCCTGGCATCTTATAGGTCAGTGTCAATATCTGCCTGACATCTTATAGGACAGTGTCAATATCTGCCTGACATCTTATAGGTCAGTGTCAATATCTGCCTGACATCTTATAGGTCAGTGTCAATATCTGCCTGGCATCTTATAGGTCAGTGTCAATATCTGCCTGGCATCTTATAGGTCAGTGTCAATATCTGCCTGGCATCTTATAGGTCAGTGTCAATATCTGCCTGGCATCTTATAGGACAGTGTCAATATCTGCCTGACATCTTATAGGACAGTGTCAATATCTGCCTGGCATCTTATAGGACAGTGTCAATATCTGCCTGACATCTTATAGGTCAGTGTCAATATCTGCCTGGCATCTTATAGGTCAGTGTCAATATCTGCCTGGCATCTTATAGGACAGTGTCAATATCTGCCTGGCATCTTATAGGTCAGTGTCAATATCTGCCTGACATCTTATAGGACAGTGTCAATATCTGCCTGACATCTTATAGGTCAGTGTCAATATCTGCCTGACATCTTATAGGTCAGTGTCAATATCTGCCTGGCATCTTATAGGTCAGTGTCAATATCTGCCTGGCATCTTATAGGTCAGTGTCAATATCTGCCTGACATCTTATAGGTCAGTGTCAATATCTGCCTGGCATCTTATAGGACAGTGTCAATATCTGCCTGGCATCTTATAGGGCAGTGTCAATATCTGCCTGGCATCTTATAGGTCAGTGTCAATATCTGCCTGGCATCTTATAGGACAGTGTCAATATCTGCCTGACATCTTATAGGACAGTGTCAATATCTGCCTGGCATCTTATAGGTCAGTGTCAATATCTGCCTGGCATCTTATAGGGCAGTGTCAATATCTGCCTGGCATCTTATAGGTCAGTGTCAATATCTGCCTGGCATCTTATAGGACAGTGTCAATATCTGCCTGACATCTTATAGGACAGTGTCAATATCTGCCTGACATCTTATAGGTCAGTGTCAATATCTGCCTGGCATCTTATAGGACAGTGTCAATATCTGCCTGACATCTTATAGGACAGTGTCAATATCTGCCTGGCATCTTATAGGACAGTGTCAATATCTGCCTGACATCTTATAGGACAGTGTCAATATCTGCCTGGCATCTTATAGGTCAGTGTCAATATCTGCCTGGCATCTTATAGGACAGTGTCAATATCTGCCTGACATCTTATAGGACAGTGCCAATATCTGCCTGGCATCTTATAGGACAGTGTCAATATCTGCCTGGCATCTTATAGGACAGTGTCAATATCTGCCTGGCATCTTATAGGACAGTGTCAATATCTGCCTGGCATCTTATAGGACAGTGTCAATATCTGCCTGGCATCTTATAGGACAGTGTCAATATCTGCCTGGCATCTTATAGGACAGTGTCAATATCTGCCTGGCATCTTATAGGTCAGTGTCAATATCTGCCTGGCATCTTATAGGACAGTGTCAATATCTGCCTGGCATCTTATAGGACAGTGTCAATATCT
The DNA here is from genome assembly GCA_020796225.1 of Arion vulgaris. NCBI lineage: Eukaryota > Metazoa > Mollusca > Gastropoda > Stylommatophora > Arionidae > Arion > Arion vulgaris. The sequence continues at coordinate 38,325,261 of CM036755.1, forward strand.
GCCTGGCATCTTATAGGACAGTGTCAATATCTGCCTGGCATCTTATAGGACAGTGTCAATATCTGCCTGGCATCTTATAGGTCAGTGTCAATATCTGCCTGGCATCTTAAAGGTCAGTGTCAATATCTGCCTGACATCTTATAGGGCAGTGTCAATATCTGCCTGGCATCTTATAGGACAGTGTCAATATCTGCCTGACATCTTATAGGACAGTGTCAATATCTGCCTGACATCTTATAGGACAGTGTCAATATCTGCCTGGCATCTTATAGGGCAGTGTCAATATCTGCCTGGCATCTTATAGGACAGTGTCAATATCTGCCTGGCATCTTATAGGGCAGTGTCAATATCTGCCTGACATCTTATAGGGCAGTGTCAATATCTGCCTGGCATCTTATAGGGCAGTGTCAATATCTGCCTGGCATCTTATAGGACAGTGTCAATATCTGCCTAGCATCTTATAGGACAGTGTCAATATCTGCCTGGCATCTTATAGGTCAGTGTCAATATCTGCCTGGCATCTTATAGGACAGTGTCAATATCTGCCTGACATCTTATAGGACAGTGTCAATATCTGCCTGACATCTTATAGGACAGTGTCAATATCTGCCTGACATCTTATAGGTCAGTGTCAATATCTGCCTGGCATCTTATAGGTCAGTGTCAATATCTGCCTGGCATCTTATAGGGCAGTGTCAATATCTGCCTGGCATCTTATAGGACAGTGTCAATATCTGCCTGACATCTTATAGGACAGTGTCAATATCTGCCTGGCATCTTATAGGTCAGTGTCAATATCTGCCTGACATCTTATAGGACAGTGTCAATATCTGCCTGGCATCTTATAGGTCAGGGACGAATCCTCTACAGTTGTCCAGGTATTTCTATTTTTTATTTTGTTCGAGGGTGTTCATCATTTAGGACAGTTCGTCTATGTACATCTTCAAACATCTCGTCTATGTACATCTTCAAACATCTCGTCTATGTACAACTTCATGACAATGAAGTCGTTATGGAAATTAAAACATACTATGCGCAAATTCACTAGCAACAACGCTGCAGAAAAGAATACTTCAGTGCTATGTTGAATACTTATGCATGGCAGCGAATCATGAATAATGAACACACAATAAGATCGTTGGAAGTCGCAGAGATGTGGTTTTACAAAATGTTTAAAATTCAATGGACAACGAAAAAAAAACCCAAAACAAATGATGAGATTTTAGAAGAGGCCTACGCACAAATAAACCTGATGAATAGAGTAAGAATCAGACAATCAAGATTCTTCGGTCATATAATGGCAATCAGAAGTTTGTAACATTTGGTGACAACGGGTAAAATTCAGGGAAGAAGACATTGTGGAAGACAGAGGGAGATGGACAAGAGATTGACGATATTGGTTATTGGTTACTGAACTGACGTCACAATACTCCTCGCAGACCCATAGGTGCTCAGTCTCCATCAACGAATATCGGAAGGTATGCATTCTGAGGGTTCCTGTGGTTCGCTGGTTAAACACACTCCTCCCTCTACCCCTCAATCATCCAGCCCTACTTGTCCAATAGCCAATTCGTAGATACATAAGGGTAAGTCGATCTGTCAACGTCAAAACTGATTAACTGCACCAGGGAAAGAGAGAGAGAGAGAGAGAGAGAGAGTTAGTTGTGGAGAGACATAATCGCCTACACAGGCAAACATAGCTCTTGATTGATTGAAAAACTACATAATTTTGTGTTTACTTGTTTCGCCGTTTTTGTTTTGTTTCGTTTTTTTTTTTAACTTTGAAATCTAATTTGTATCATGTTTTTTTTAAAGTTATCTCATATTCCAACCTCATCACATCATGGACATTTCCCACCAATATTCAATTGAAAATAAACTTTGGTTTAGTTTAGTTTAGTCGTCGGATCATCATCAATGCAACATCGAACCAATTAGTCCATAAGTGCTACAATCTCCTCCTCCTCAGTATGTCTTTCAGTGTGTGGCAACTAACGACACCGGTTCTTTTTTTAGTTAAGTTTAGTCGTCGGATTATCATCACTGCACATCCAACCAATTAATACGCCCGAGTGGTTACTGGGGCCCAAATTGAGGTGTAAAGAATAGAATTACTGTTACCTGCCATACATGTCGTAAGAGGCGTCTAATGAGGTTGGGCGTGGGGCTAGCTACCCCACACCGTAAAAACACTAGATGGCTACAGAACGGAGAGAGAACCGAGTAAATACTTACTGAAATCGGACACATCGCCGAGGGATAAACACCAGAGCTCCAAATGGTGCTGAAGATGTGACGTAAAACACACCAATGATAAGGCTGCATGAATCAGATTTTCACATGAATGGAATTTCTGGGGAGGTCTGGTACATCGGTCTGTGCGTGATCGCAAGAGAGAGAGAGAGAGAGAGAGAGAGAGAGAGAAAACCAATTAATCCATAAGTGCTCTGATCTCCTCCTCAGTATGACTCTCAATGTGTGGCCACTAACGACGCCAGTTTTAGTTTGGTCGTTGGATCATCATCACTGCACATCGAACCAATTAGTCCATACGTGCTCCGATCTCCTCCTCAGTATGTCTCTCAGTGTGTGACCACTAACGACATCAGTTCTAGTTTGGTCGTCAGATCATCATCACTGCACATCGAACTAATTAGTCCATACGTGCTCCGATCTCCTCCTCAGTATGTCTCTCAGTGTGTGACCACTAACGACGCCAGTTCTAGTTTGGTCGTCGGATCATCATCAATGCACATCGAACTAATTAGTCGGCACTAAAAGATCATTTTTTTTCCGGCGTATCCAGAAGCACTTGAGCTTTCAGCTCTTCGGCTCGGTGCCATGGACATCGTAACCCTTCAGTTCGGTGTCACGAACACCGTAAATCTGGGGAACATGTGGCTTTTTCTGCCAGTCCGCGGAATTGATCCCGCACTCACAGAGGGCTTGTCACCCGCAGTCCAACGCGCTACGAACACGCTGGGCACGCGGGCGAAAAGATCATTAAAGAGTGTTTATCATACGATGCGTACGGAACGACCTCACCAAAGGCCAATAGAGAAATCGCACTTCACTAGTTAACTCTGGCCGTAAAAGTACCAATGGTACGAGGACTCAAGGCAAGTGTTGCACAGACAACAGGTTTCCTGCAACGATCACATTTAAAGGATCTAAGCTTCAAGTACCTCTGAAGTCGGCGAGGCTGTCCGCATGGTTGAGGGACGCATGTAAAGGGTGATAAAAGAAGAACTATTAAGTCGATAAGTGCTCCGATCTCCTCCTCAGTATGTGTCAACTAATGACACCGGTTCTTTGTTGGTTTACTATTCTTCCTGGACTACCAGCATAGTGCTCTTGTCTAGCTACATCGATACATGTTTTAGTCCTATATTTTCATTTTTAGAGCCGTTAGGGCTTTATTATCTAATTGTATATAATATGTTAGTCGTTTAAGAAGGAATTTCTTCCTTCTTGTGTATGCTTTGCTTGACAAAGACCGTTTGGTCGAAACGTTGCTGTGTATTGTTAGTTTTTGTACTTTGTAAAACTACAGTACTTTGTTTTTACGTGTTTCGTCATTGTCTAGCTACGCCACACTTGACTTGAAATTCTTGCAGTCTGGTTAGTGTTGTAGATTCACCACTATTACTTGAATCAGTTACACGGCATCACGTCCTTAAGGGATGTATAATATCAGCCTGGTTCCCTGCTCTCCCGGTTGTGAAATTTGTTCAGATCGTAACAGTTCTCAGGTTGACCCAGTCTTAATTGTGCACTAGGAAAAGAACTGGGAAGTAAAGGCGACCGGCGTTATGTTGACCACCACATCATCCATCGTGTGCCGACGGGTCAATGAAAACTACGGGTCTAACACCGTTTTACTCTATATATCATGTGATATAACAAGGGTTCATTTACTTTCGTTTTTTAAAAACTTATATATGGCGAAACACATCAACACAAAGTACTGTAGTTTTACACAATACTTCTTCGAACGCTCCATACCAACCACTTGTTAACCACTCTGTGTGACCTGTATGAGATCTGAGCCCAAGAGCGATTGTGCCAGTTATGCGCCTACAAGTAGACCAGCACATCCGATTTCTGCGACGCGTTTTATTTACTAGGGTTGCTTCCTAGGCCCTTTCTCAGTCGTCTCATACGACATGCCTTGTAGGTCGCAGTGGTACCATTCTTTGCTTTCCTGGCCGGCCCCGGCACCACATGGGCGTACAAAGTACAAAACAAAAACAATTTCACAGCGATGTTTCGACCAATAAGCCTTTATCAAGCAAAAGATACAACAGAAGGAAAGAAATTCACTTCTTTAACGGCAGACATAATTGTAATTGCTACATAGTTTTACTGCATCTTAATCTTATACTTCAACTTATATCTGCAAGTCTAACGACGCGTTCATTTCATCTTACACCTGCTCTTTTATCTTTTTAATCATTGTAAAAGGAATTTCAAAGATTATTCAAAGATTATTCACAGCAGGGCTGTGTCCTTGCCCCCACTCTCTTTTGTATCTTCTTCGCAGTCCTTTTGAACCACGCCTTAGGGGACGCTGATGGTGATGTTTTCATCCGCACTAGATCTGATGGTTCACTGTTTAACTTGGCTCGCTTAAGAGCCAAGACAAAACGACGGAAATACTTCTCAAGGACCTCCTTTTCGCTGACGATGCTGCCTTAGTCGCCCACAGTGAGACTACACTGCAATGTCTAATTAATAATGTGTCAAAGGCATGCGACCTCTTTTCTCTGACAATAAGTGTCTCCAAAACAGTTGTATTATGTCAGGTAGGTAAGACATCAAATAGCACTTTAAATGGCAACCATCTAACACCAGTGCAAAATTCTGCTATCTTGGGTCCACGGTCACTGCCAGCCTTTCTCTTGATGAAGAAATCAACGCTCGTATAGGAGTGCGGCTACTACATTCGGCATACTATCAAAGCGAGCGTGGGACAACAAAAATTGACATTGCAGACGAAGACTCAAATATATCGAGCCTGTGTAATTAGTTCTTTACTATATGGCTCAGAAACATGGACACGAGAGGAGACTTAACATCTTTCACCTTCGATGTCTCCGCAAGATTATGAACATCAGGTGGTACGACAAGATAACCAACTCTGAAGTACTACAACGTGCAAATCTGCCTTCCATCATGGGCATGCTCAGCAGTAGACGACTAAGATGGTTGGGACATGTGAGAAGAATGGAAACTTATCGCATACCAAAACAAATGTTGTTCTGTGAACTTTCGGAGGAAGAGGCACCAGGGCAGACCACTGCTCAGATATAAAGATGTCTGCAAAACCTCAATGAAAAACTTTTCTATAGATCCCAGCACATGGGAGGGACTAGCTGATGACAGAGTTGTGTGGAAAGCCAAATTACGGAAGGGCGCAGAGTCTTTTGAGAAGAGACTTATGTACGAGCTGAACGACAAGAGAGAAAAGCGAAAACTCAGAAGTTGTCACAGTAAAACACTTGCCTATTGACCGTCTGTAAAGATGAAAAGGGCCATATATATATATATATTCAAAGATTGAATGAGGGAGGTCAAGACACAGAGAAAGCTTATATAAGAACGAGGCAGTCATCATTTTGTCGTGCATGTGATATTGAGAGGTTTAGAACACATTGTAACAACCGATAAAGAGTAGACGAAACAGAGGAAGACAGAGAGAGAATAATTTGGATAGCCTGACTTCATGGCATGGAAGATCATCAACATCTGAGATGATAGCAAACACCGGAGACATAAATTTGTAGAGATCCATGATCGCCTACTCCAGCGGGCACGGCACCTGATGATGACTATTTCCTAGTTTTATCACGTTTGATTATTCCATCTCAAGTGAGAAGACATTTTCTAGGTTACGACTCTGAGAGTAGTAATCCAGTGGATACACTCACACTGCAAGATCAAGGGGAATGAAGATACTCCAAGACATGCCCCAAGATGACAACCTGGTTAGCTATGAAGAAACAAAAACCATCGCCAAAGGACACTACAAAGCAAAGTGGGATAAAGGACACCAAAAACACAACAAGAACGATGCATATTACCAACTGTCCAGAAGGGACCAGACATCCATACTTCGCCTCCGGACGGGTCACAACAGAATGAGACACCACATGTACATTAAATTCAAGATAGGCACCAACGACCTGTGCCCCTGTGGCTGGGCGAGTATGACAACAGAGCATATCCTACAGAACTGCCCCCAGTATGCAGACTTGAGTAGAAAGAAATGGCCTACTTACACCAGAGTCCAAGACAAACTGTATGGCGTGACTGATAATCTGAGGCAGACGGCTGCCTTTATTAAAGAATCCGAAATCCCAATCTAGTGAAAACGCAGAAGAAGAATATTCTTTGAAATATAAATCTTCCATAAAATCTACGTTCAAATGTCATGAGAATGTGCAGGAAACTTTATTGCAGCTTTTCCCAAACTGGGTCCGCGGACCCCGGGAATCCGCGTGGTACCTCACAAGGGATCCTCAAGCGCTTGAAGAAATATTATGATCTTTGATATTTCAAACAGAAAAGTATTTTTTTTAAAATATGTATAAAAACAGTGGTAAACTAGTTCCATTGTGAAATCAAAGGACCCGGACCAGCCCGGAGTCTAAATGTCTGACAGGACAAAATGAAATATCATTTGAAGTTTCCCGCAGTCTGAGAACATTGTTTACTATTGTAACACAAAGATAATTCATTGCTGTCCACTTTCATATATAGAAACTGTTGGTGGTCCGCGTCAGCAAAATATATTTAAAAGGGGGTTCGCGTAATGCAAAGTGTGGGAACCGCTGTTCAAGATTAATCATTGAAATATAAATCGTCCATCAAGTCTACGTTCAAATGTCATGATAATGTTCAGGAAATCGTTTATTGTAATCAAATATATTGTCTAGTTGAGTATCGATATCGAATTAAAACTGAACAAAGGGCACAAGAAATATCGTTGAAAATAATTGCTTTTGTTGATTACTTTGACATTCATCATCAAGTAGCTTGTCCCTTCCGGAACTCAGCTCTTATCACAACAGTCATGGAAAACTTTCTGTTCTGTGCAACTTGACCGGCGTCAGTAGCAGTCATGAAAAACTCTCTGTTCTGTGCAACTTGACCGGCGTCAGTAGCAGTCATGAAAAACTCTCTGTTCTGTGCAACTTGACCGGCGTCAGTAGCAGTCATGAAAAACTCTCTGTTCTGTGCAACTTGACCGGCGTCAGTAGCAGTCATTCTCAGATTGTTAATGACATCGTCTTTTAGGTCATCCTCTCATTCTTCTTCCAGGCACCATTCCCTCCAAAATTATCTTCTCTAGGCACTCATGTCGTTTGATATGTCCAACATATTTAATTTTCCTTGTTTTTATGCTTTTAATAGTCAACTCTCTTTAATATCAAGCTGTTGCAGAAAAGAAACATTTGTCCTCTTCTCTGTCCATAATGTTCTAAGTATTCTTCTGTAGCATTTGCATTCAAATGCATTAATATCATCACTTTAACATTTGCATTCAAATGCATTAATATCATCACTTTAACATTTGCATTCAAATGCATTAATATCATCACTTTAACATTTTCATTCAAATGCATTAATATCATCACTTTAACATTTGCATTCAAATGCATTAATATCATCACTTTAACATTTGCATTCAAATGCATTAATATCATCACTTTGACATTTGCATTCAAATGCATTAATATCATCACTTTAACATTTGCATTCAAATGCATTAATATCATCACTTTAACATTTGCATTCAAATGCATTAATATCATCACTTTAACATTTGCATTCAAATGCATTAATATCATCACTTTAACATTTGCATTCAAATGCATTAATATCATCACTTTAACATTTGCATTCAAATGCATTAATATCATCACTTTAACATTTGCATTCAAATGCATTAATATCATCACTTTAACATTTGCATTCAAATGCATTAATATCATCACTTTAACATTTGCATTCAAATGCATTAATATCATCACTTTAACATTTGCATTCAAATGCATTAATATCATCACTTTAACATTTGCATTCAAATGCATTAATATCATCACTTTAACATTTGCATTCAAATGCATTAATATCATCACTTTAACATTTGCATTCAAATGCATTAATATCATCACTTTAACATTTGCATTCAAATGCATTAATATCATCACTTTAACATTTGCATTCAAATGCATTAATGTCATCACTTTAACATTTGCATTCAAATGCATTAATATCATCACTTTAACATTTGCATTCAAATGCATTAATATCATCACTTTGACATTAGGGTCAGTGAATCATAAATAACCTTTGTACCCGGTAGTATCACGCTAAATAGTCGTAACTCTCTTCAACCGGTTTTAGAACGTTAAGCTGGTGGGTGTCGCTGAAATGCTCGTCTTCACGGTTGTTAGGCGATAGGAGCCTACAGTTGTTTACGCAGATAACTAAAAATAAAATGGAAATGGCGGGACAAAATTACAGACACTGAAGTCCTCGTTAGACCCAAGATTCCAAGCGTTAAGACACTGCTGCAAGCACCCAAGTGAGAAAGGTCGATCACGTTTGCTTGGGTATCTGATAAACGCATCCCAAAACAATTGATGTATGGTGAGCTTGAAGGGGGGAATACTTTAGTATACTTTAATACTTTCGTTGCCAGAAAAAATGCATTAAAGACACTCTTAAGTGTTTCTAAAATGCTTCGATATAGACACCTCTTGCTGGGACTCTCTTGCGCAAGATCGACAAATATGGCGTTGTAACAATTCAAGAGGAACTCAGATAGCTGAGAATCGTTGCGGCACAGAGAAAGCGAGAGAGCCGCTGTAGCGTAGTTGTTAGTAAATTCGCTTCGCAAGGCTGGTGGTCTGGGTTCAGCTCCGCAATGTGCGTGGAATTTTTTCCGACCACGACGGCTCTCAGGTCGGCCCAGCCTCAACTGGGTACCAGACATGCTCTGGGAAAGTAAAGGCGGCCGGCGTGATGCTGACCTTATCACCCATCGTGTGTCGACGGTCAATGAAAAATACAGGCCTAACACTGTATTGACCTATATACCATGAGGTATGAAAGAGTTCCTTTACTTTTTACTACTTACAGAGAAAGCGAGCTGTGCGAAAAGATAGAACAAACAACACACCCACTTGTCTAACCTTGATCATGTATGCCCCACCTTTGTTAATGGATTGTGTTCGAGGATTTGACTCTACAGTCACCATCGCTCACATCAGAGAGATGCAGCAGCATACGTCTGAGACTGTTGTCATCATTGCTTGCGATGGGGGTATATTATTATTATTATTAGGGGATTGTATTCAAGGATTGGACTCTACAGTCACCATCGCTCACATCAGAGAGATGCAGCAGCATACGTCTGAGACTGTTGTCATCATTGCTTGCGATGGGCGGATATAATTATTATAAGGTACCAAGAGGAATAAGAGTGATGTATTTCAGTGTTTAAAATTTATATCCCACGGGAGACTAGAGTAATTTCTCCCAGTCATCCGTTATGAATTCTACTATGGCCACTGTTAGTGATTTTTGCATGAAGACTTGCTTTCGTTATGAACAGTAGTGTCCCTCGCCATTCAGGCGAATCTTACTTCTACTTTAAATGTAAACTCACGTTACCATCATCATCATCATCTAGCAGCTTGTTGCTTTCAGAACTTGGCTCTCGTAACAGCAGCTCTAAATTCCTCCCTGTCATGTCTGAGGTGTTCAACGTCTGCAGCAGTCATACTTAACTCGCGCATGACATCTTGTACCCCTCTTCTCCTTGGTCTTCCTCTCCTTTGTTTGTCCGTCACCATGCCCTGCAAAACGATCTTCTGCAGAGCATAAACTCCGTAGCTTCAGAAACAATCCTAGGATTTTCCGAAAAAAATGCAATGTGGCTCGAACCGGATTCGAACCTACACACTTCACAGCGTCAGGCAATCATCTCGTTTTATACGTCAAAAATATTCCATTTTTCTCATCTTTATGAACCACTTCTCTTCAATGTTATGCTATTACAAGATGGACATATTTGATCTATGTTTCTGTCAATGGTATTCTGAGTATTCTTCTGTAGCACTTGCATTCAAAGACATTCATTCGATTTGTTCAACTCCTTCTTCTTCTTCTCTTCCACTATTTACTTCTTTATACAGGGTGTTCAACTTAAAAGCAGCCCCAGTGATAAATATAAATTTGCCAGGTACGCATTGCATCTCGTCTATTTACTATTTAAACCGGTTCTGTCTAGCTTGCCCTACGTCACATTTGTTCATCGCCCCTTCCCGCACTTCAATTACACACCATCACACAACCTTGACTTATACTACGTCATAACTGAACCTTCTCATTTCCATACATATATGCCAGATTAGCTCCATTCACAGGCTGCTTTTAAGTTGAACACCCTGTAGAAGTGTTGGGGTGGGAGGGAGGGAAAGGATATAATGATCTTGTGTGTGCTTGTTCTAATGCACTTTTTAAGTTGTTATTCATTTTCTTAAAGCTGTTCGTGATGCCCTCGCTCCATCTTTTGCGTGGTTTTCCTCTTGCTCTGTACTCGTTATGCTTTCTTAGAGTGGCTCTCTGTGGTAGGCAATACCAGGTCATTTTTGTCACGTGTCCAAGCCATTTAATCTGTTGTTCTTTTATGAATTGCATGACTGATTTCACATCCAGTCTTTTTCTAATGTCTTCATTTCTAGTGTTCTCTCCCTGCAGCTCTTCTAGTGTTCTCTCCCTGCAGCTCTTCTAGTATTCTCTCCCTGCAGCTCTTCTAGTATTCTCTCCCTGCAGCTCTTCTAGTGTTCTCTCCCTGCAGCTCTTCTAGTATTCTCTCCCTGCAGCTCTTCTAGTGTTCTCTCCCTGCAGCTCTTCTAGTGTTCTCTCCCTGCAGCTCTTCTAGTGTTCTCTCCCTGCAGCTCTTCTAGTGTTCTCTCCCTGCAGTTCTTCTAGTATTCTCTCCCTGCAGCTCTTCTAGTGTTCTCTCCCTGCAGCTCTTCTAGTGTTCTCTCCCTGCAGCTCTTCTAGTGTTCTCTCCCTGCAGCTCTTCTAGTGTTCTCTCTCTGCAGCTCTTCTAGTGTTCTCTCCCTGCAGCTCTTCTAGTATTCTCTCCCTGCAGCTCTTCTAGTGTTCTCTCCCTGCAGCTCTTCTAGTGTTCTCTCCCTGCAGCTCTTCTAGTGTTCTCTCCCTGCAGCTCTTCTAGTGTTCTCTCCCTGCAGCTCTTCTAGTGTTCTCTCCCTGCAGCTCTTCTAGTGTTCTCTCCCTGCAGCTCTTCTAGTATTCTCTCCCTGCAGCTCTTCTAGTGCACCTCATCTTCGTCATTATGATTTTCCACTAATTTTTCAACTGTTTCATCAATAATTCATGCTTCACAGACATACGCTGCTATGTTCAATAATTCATGCTTCACAGACATACGCTGTTATGTTCAATAATTCACTTCACAGACATACGCTGCTATGTTCAATAATTCATGCTTCACAGACATACGCTGCTATGTTCAATAATTCATGCTTCACAGACATACGCTGTTATGTTCAATAATTCACTTCACAGACATACGTTGCTATGTTCAATAATTCATGCTTCACAGACATACGCTGCTATGTTCAATAATTCATGCTTCACAGACATACGCTGCTATGTTCAATAATTCATGCTTCACAGACATACGCTGCTATGTTCAATAATTCATGCTTCACAGACATACGCTGCTATGTTCAATAATTCATGCTTCACAGACATACGCTGCTATGTTCAATAATTCATGCTTCACAGACATACGCTGCTATGTTCAATAATTCACTTCACAGACATACGCTGCTATGTTCAATAATTCATGCTTCACAGGCATACGCTGCTATGTTCAATAATTCATGCTTCACAGGCATACGCTGCTATGTTCAATAATTCATGCTTCACAGGCATACGCTGCTATGTTCAATAATTCATGCTTCACAGACATACGCTGCTATGTTCAACTGTTTCATCAATAATTCATGCTTCACAGACATACGCTGCTATGTTCAATAATTCATGCTTCACAGACATACGCTGCTATGTTCAATAATTCATGCTTCACAGACATACGCTGCTATGTTCAATAATTCATGCTTCACAGGCATACGCTGCTATGTTCAATAATTCATGCTTCACAGACATACGCTGCTATGTTCAATAATTCATGCTTCACAGGCATACGCTGCTATGTTATGCTTCACAGACATACGCTGCTATGTTCAATAATTCATGCTTCACAGACATACGCTGCTATGTTCAATAATTCATGCTTCACAGACATACGCTGCTATGTTATGCTTCACAGACATACGCTGCTATGTTATGCTTCACAGACATACGCTGCTATGTTATGCTTCACAGACATACGCTGCTATGTTATGCTTCACAGACATACGCTGCTATGGGGAAAAACACATGTTCTTAAAAATCAAAGTTTTACCTTTTTTATCGGTTCTCTTCCAGGGGCTTTGTAGTTCTTCTAATTTCTACAGAACCATGTTTACTACGCTTCTTCTTCTCTTATTTGAAACATTTCCTTCGCTTGTTAGCAATGAACATAAATAAGCAAAACTATCACATTTTTGGTGTTTTTCAATTGACGAGCATTGATGCATATATTGATGACAAGCAATAACATTAAAAGCGAAATAAAAGCCCATGTGTTGCAGTGGCTTACAAGGGGAACAAAGAATAATAGCACTGCGACCTACAAGGCATGTCGTAAGAGGCGACCGATGTAGGGGCCTAAAAAAGCTACACTAATAATTAAAAAGCGTCGCAGAAATCGGATGTGCTGGACTAATTTTAGACGCATAAGTGGCAGAACGTAAATTGCTCTTAAACTCAGATTACATACAAATCACAAAGCGTGATTTAACCAAGTGCCGATATGGGACGTTTGAAGTAGAGGAAGAATAAGAAAGTATACATAACGCATATAGGTAAACACAAAAACACACATAATAAACTAAACATCCATGTCAATGGCACTACAATTTGACAAATGCAAGAATTCAAATACTTAGGAAGTATACTCACAGAATATGGACCACTAGACAGAGAGAAAGGCCTGGAAAGAACAATATTAGAGGGCAGGGTCCCAGGACGCAAAGGCAGACCAAGAATAAGATGGCTACAAGATATTAAAGAAACCATGAATATGACCATCGACGAAGTGGATGAACTGGCAAGAGACAGAGTGAATTTCAGATGTGCTGCAAAGAGAGCAATGTCATATAAAGGATACGCACCTTGATGATGAGACAGAGAGATAGAAGCTGAAGTGCAAAAATAAAAGCGTGTATACTGATGGTTCCTGTGGCTCGCTGGTTAAACACACACCTCTCTCTTCCCCTCAAACATACAACTCTACTTGTACAACGTGTAATTCCGAACTCCTTAAATCACTGGATTAATTCAACATCAATTTGATTGTCCTCTTCCAACAGTAGCTCGACGAGAGACCGAAGAACAACCCACTTATCTATCCTACACTCCCCAACAATCGATGCTTTCGATGCTTGCCTGGCCGCTCTCTCGCTGCCTCGAACACCCACACGCCCAGGACAGTAAACCGACGTGAGACGCTAGAGGTTGGAAACTTCTATCGACGACATCCCCCCATACCGCGACCTGCAATTCTGGATATTTCGAAGCATCGATTGAGATTCAGAAACAACAACGACCCCAGTATACGGAGTCCCAGAGAAACAATGGAGGGCAGCAGTAACGGCCTCAACCAGATAATCATATCAGATTTGATGATATCCTTCTTCGATCGTTCCATATCGATTACTTGTTAACCACTCCGCTGTCCGGACAAAATTCATTTAAAAATTCAAAACATTCCAACAAACTTTCAATCATCTTCAAAATTACGTAGGAGTCCCTCGCCGGTGCCACGTAGTTTGTGTACTGCCGTTGAGATCTTCCTGTGTAGAAAATAGATGGCAGGACATATGGTTATTCACTCTTCTTCTTCTTCGAACGCTCCATATTGACCACTTATTAACCACTCTGTAGAATTTGTATGTGATCCGAGCCTAATAGCGATTGTACGCTGTGCCAGTTATGCGCCTACAAGTAGGCCACCACATCCGATTTCTGCAACGTTTTTTATTTGCTAGGGTGATAGGGTAGCTTCCCTAGGCACCTACCTCAGTCTTACGACCTGTCTCTTATGACATGGCTTGTAGGTTGCAGTATTACTATTCTTTGCTCCCCTTGAATGCCCCGGCAACATACAGGCAAGTTTATTGATATACCAAGAGGGTCAAGTTTCAGTTTAAACACATTTCCTTTAATTGATCATTTTCTTCATACCAACTTACCCCAATTTTGAAACACCCAGCAATTCCAGTAGAGACTAAAAGACAGATTATAAATGCAATCTTTATACCAACACTATGCTACCAACGCCAAACATGGGCACTGACAAAAGAACAAGAAAGGAAATTTACCAGCTGTGAAATGAGATGCTCGGGGAAAGCGGTAAATAAAACAAGAAGAGACTATATAAGAAATGAGAAAAATAGAAGAACAGTCGGAACAACAGCTGCTATTAGATTCAATGAAACCTCTGAAGTCGAAGAAGGCTCGCCTGAATGGCGAGGGACACTGATGAAAAGGAAAGCAAACATCACGCAAAAATCATTTATAAGCGCCATAATGGAGGCACCGACTACACCTGAGTTCATAGTGGGAGACCGAGAAGAAGAAGAAGAAGAAGATTCATTGAAAAACAGAGACTGAAATGGTTTGGTCACTTGGTGAGAATGAACCCAGTTGCAAGAGCGTACAACCAGAAAATGGAATCATCAAGAGGGAGGCGCAGACCAAGAAAAGATGGATTGATGGAGTTACAGACATCTTAAAACTCCACAATACCACATCATATCAAGCGACAGAGCATGCACTATCTCGGGAAAACCCATCATCAGTTAAACCTGCTACGTCTAACGGCAAAAAAAACAGAGAAGGAAAAAAGAAAAGAAAGAAAACAGATTTAAAAAAAATTGGTTGAAAGCATTAGCAATGCTGTGTTGCCTTATTTAGATACAATTTTATCCGTTTACAAAGTATTTCATCCAACTTTTGCATTTTTTTTTTTAGTTGAATCTTAAGATTCTACAAGCAAATTTGATCTTCGGCTGAGATTCTACTTTCATGGAATCTGTTAATTAATTAGAAACATTAATAGTTATGTTTAATTTTCTAATCAAATGAAATTATCAAATTGGAAAATTCATGTGAATTGTACATGTGAGAGTGATAGTTTTTATCAGGACAGTATGATATATTTTCTCAGTATGATGCAAGTCTTCGAAATGCTCCCCTTAAATGTTTTTTTCTTGAGAATAACCTTCATTTTGTGATGTTGATTTCTCTGCTTATGCTGCCCCCTTACGGTTCCGCCTGATGCGGCTGCCTCTCTGTAACATAGCACGGCACGGTCCTGGTTTTAATAGGTGAAATGTAATTTCTTCTTTTATAGGTCTAGTCAGTGAGTTATTCATATCGATTCCTCCCCGACAATAATGATGGACACATTCCGTTTCTGAGAAACCCTTTTTTTTTTAGTTTGTTCTCTAGCGCTAATGATGTATATAGACGTTTTTCCCATTCACTGCAAAAGACGTGTTAACACGTCTGTTATTATCTCTCCTCTGTGAGTTAAAGACGTGTTAACACGTTATACATTTCTACTGTCACTGCTATTGGCGTACATTCACGTTTAGGACTTAGAAACAAAGAGTAGCTATTTTTAGCTCCGTCTTGGGAAAGTATGTAGCAGCGAAATAGCTAGACAGTTGCAGTCGTCTGCTGACGAGATCTGTCTTACCGAGTTTGTTTGGAGTCGTTCTACTCTAGGTAACTTCAGTTGTCTGTCACCAGGCTCATCAACCAGACTTTTATGCGATTGTATCCGATCGTAATGGCTCTCTGGTCGATCCAGCCACAATCGGTTACCAGAAAAGTACTGGGAAGTAAAGTCGACCGACGTGAAGTTGACCATGTCACCCATCATGTACCAAAGATCATTGAAAAATACGTGTATAACACCGTATTCCCCAATATGCCTCATGGTATGAATAATGGTCCCTTTGTGCTCTTGAGATCGACGAGGACTAACGATGAGGATGAAAATAAAATAACAGTTTCATGTGATCTGTTCACAGTTAATGGTTGCTATGGAACAGTCCTTGTTTAAACGTGGCTTTCGATAACATACGGCCGGCGGGCTCAGGTAAAAGATTCTAGGAAATAAGACCACAACTGTCCCGTGATCATCGCATTCAAGTTTTTGTGTATAAAGACTAGTTCATGTTAAAAACAACACGACATGCTAAATCAATGTTATATTATGTTACAAGTTTAGTTTAACAATAAGAAATATATCAGTATTATGTTACAAGTTTAGTTTAACAATAAGAAATATATCAGTATTATGTTACAAGTTTAGTTTAACAATAAGAAATATATCAGTATTATGTTACAAGTTCAGTTTAACAATAAAGAATATATTAGTATTATGTTACAAGTTCAGTTTAACAATAAAGAATATATCAGTATTATGTTACAAGTTCAGTTTAACAATAAGAAATATCAGTATTATGTTACAAGTACAGTTTAACAATAAGAAATATATCAGTATTATGTTACAAGTTTAGTTTAACAATAAGAAATATATCAGTATTATGTTACAAGTTCAGTTTAACAATAAAGAATATATAGTATCATGTTACAAGTACAGTTTAACAATAAGAAATATCAGTATTATGTTACAAGTTCAGTTTAACAATAAAGAATATATCAGTATTATGTTACAAGTCTAGTTTAACAATAAGAAATATATCAGTATTATGTTACAAGTTTAGTTTAACAATAAGAAATATATCAGTATTATGTTACAAGTTCAGTTTAACAATAAAGAATATATAGTATTATGTTACAAGTACAGTTTAACAATAAGAAATATCAGTATTATGTTACAAGTACAGTTTAACAATAAGAAATATCAGTATTATGTTACAAGTACAGTTTAACAATAAGAAATATATCAGTATTATGTTACAAGTTTAGTTTAACAATAAGAAATATATCAGTATTATGTTACAAGTTTAGTTTAACAATAAGAAATATATCAGTATTATGTTACAAGTTCAGTTTAACAATAAAGAATATATAGTATTATGTTACAAGTACAGTTTAACAATAAGAAATATCAGTATTATGTTACAAGTTCAGTTTAACAATAAAGAATATATCAGTATTATGTTACAAGTTTAGTTTAACAATAAGAAATATATCAGTATTATGTTACAAGTTTAGTTCAACAATAAGAAATATATCAGTATTATGTTACAAGTTTAGTTTAACAATAAGAAATATATCAGTATTATGTTACAAGTTTAGTTTAACAATAAGAAATATATCAGTATTATGTTACAAGTTCAGTTTAACAATAAAGAATATATAGTATTATGTTACAAGTACAGTTTAACAATAAGAAATATCAGTATTATGTTACAAGTTCAGTTTAACAATAAAGAATATATCAGTATTATGTTACAAGTTCAGTTTAACAATAAAGAATATATCAGTATTATGTTACAAGTTCAGTTTAACAATAAAGAATATATCAGTGTTATGTTACAAGTTCAGTTTAACAATAAAGAATATATCAGTATTATGTTACAAGTTCAGTTTAACAATAAGAAATATCAGTATTATGTTACAAGTTCAGTTTAACAATAAAGAATATATCAGTATTATGTTACAAGTTCAGTTTAACAATAAAGAATATATCAGTATTATGTTGCAAGTTCAGTTTAACAATAAAGAATATATCAGTGTTATGTTACAAGTTCAGTTTAACAATAAAGAATATATCAGTATTATGTTACAAGTTCAGTTTAACAATAAGAAATATCAGTATTATGTTACAAGTTCAGTTTAACAATAAGAAATATCAGTATTATGTTACAAGTTCAGTTTAACAATAAAGAATATATTAGTATTATGTTACAAGTTCAGTTTAACAATAAGAAATATCAGTATTATGTTACAATTTCAGTTTAACAATAAGAAATATCAGTATTATGTTACAAGTTCAGTTTAACAATAAGAAATATCAGTATTATGTTACAAGTTCAGTTTAACAATAAGAAATATCAGTATTATGTTACAAGTTCAGTTTAAAAATAAGAAATATCAGTATTATGTTACAAGTTCAGTTTAACAATAAAGAATATATCAGTATTATGTTACAAGTTCAGTTAAACAATAAGAAATATCAGTATTATGTTACAAGTTCAGTTTAACAATAAAGAATATATAGTATTAATAACATTTTTTTAATCAATAGATAACCATAAACGCATATACGAAAAAAAGCTTACAGTTCTCTATCAAACATATACAAAAATCAGCCCACATTAAACATAAATTTTCGATTAATCATCTGAGCTAGTCAGCCTTCTGTTGTCTGGGACCATGGTTTAATATTACTGGCTCTAATCCCCCCCATACAATCAAACGAGCAACGGAAGCAGTTCCGGGTCATAGTGCAACAAAGTATAGCCAGATTAGGCAGCTAAAAGTGACGGTATTTAATGCATAGTGGAGGGACTTAACAAGAGAATGCGAAATGGAGCGGTTTCCCTGAGAAATTGCCTATAACTATTTACAAACTTTCTAAGATATTGGCAAGAATCCAACAGTTACCGAGTCATTCCATTACAAAATGGCTATGCTAAATTGTGATACATTTCAACATAAGATGGAAGAATGGCTAGGGAAATCGAGACTAGATGCCATAAGGCCAAAGTAGTAACATACCAGCTGTCACTACTACTCACGCTCGTGGGGTGCCAGGTCCCGAAAGGGAAGTAAAGAACCGTACAAGGCATGTTGTAAGAGGCGACCGATGTAGGACCTAGGGAAGCTACCCTAGTAAATTAAAAGCGTCGCAGATATCGGATGTGCTGGCTTACTTGTAGACTCATAACTGGCACAACGTACAATCGCTCTTAGGCTCAGATCACACAGAGTGTTTAACAAGTGGTCGATATGGGGCGCTCAAAGAAGAAGAAGAGTACTACTCAAACACATAAACCAAGACAATCAAACGACAACTGATACACGGTTCTGCTAACTATCTGTTCTAGTTTAGTCGTCCGATCGTCATCACTGCATATCGAACCAATTAGTCATAAGTGCCCCGATCTCCTCCTAAGTATGTCTCTCGGCGTGTGGCAACTAACAACACCGGCTCGTTGTTTGTTTACTATTCATCTTCGGCTACCAGAATAGTGCTCTTGTTTAGCTACACCACATTTGACCTGGTATTCTTGCCGTCCCAGAATAGTGCTCTTGTCCAGCTACACCACATTTGATCTGGTATTCTTGCCGTCCCAGAATAGTGCTCTTGTCCAGCTACACCACATTTGATCTGGTATTCTTGCCGTCCCAGAATAGTGCTCTTGTTTAGCTACACCACATTTGATCTGGTATTCTTGCCGTCCCAGAATAGTGCTCTTGTCCAGCTACACCACATTTGATCTGGTATTCTTGCCGTCCCAGAATAGTGCTCTTGTCCAGCTACACCACATTTGATCTGGTATTCTTGCCGTCCCAGAATAGTGCTCTTGTCCAGCTACACCACATTTGACCTGGTATTCTTGCCGTCCCAGAATAGTGCTCTTGTCCAGCTACACCACATTTGACCTGGTATTCTTGCCGTCCCAGAATAGTGCTCTTGTCCAGCTACACCACATTTGACCTGGTATTCTTGCCGTCCCAGAATAGTGCTCTTGTCTAGCTACACCACATTTGACCTGGTATTCTTGCCGTCTGGTTAGGGTTGTAGGTTCACCACTATTACTTGAATCATGTACACGCCTCTCTCCTTTTTTAAAACCCATCCAGAAGCACTTGAGCTTTCAGCTCTTCGGCTCGGTGCCATGGACATCGTAACCCTTCGGTTCGGTGCCACGAACACCGTGAATCTGGTGAACCTATGGCTTTTCTGCCAACCCGCGGAATTGAACCCGCACTCACAGGGAGCTTGTCACACATAGGTCCAACGCGCTACGAACACGCTGGGCAGATGGGCACCTCTTTCCCTTAGGGAATTTATAATATCAACCTGGTCCTTACTAGCCCGCTTTTGACCTGCAAGCTTATCGGCGCCCTCATTTCCCCTTACAGCTGCATGCCCTGACACAAAAATAAAACTGATCTCCGTTTAGAATTTCAAACATGATCACTAACTAAAACCTCAAATAGTCTTAAGTCAAAGGATTTACTTCATTGCACAGGGTTTTACTCCATATAACTCAGGCCCTCTCGCAGAAATGGCACACCACCCGCAGAGAGTATTGTACAAAGCACGAACTCCTTAGCTCCTGCAACAATCCTATGGGTGGTATCTGGAAACAAAATACACTCATAAACAGTACGGCGCTATCCTGATTCGAACATACGATCTTCGGAATGCGATGCAAGGGCGTAGTAACCATTTAGTCACATGCAAGGGCGTAGTAACCATTTAGTCACAGAGACCGGGGGACTGCCTAGAGTAGTTGATAGTAGCTCGGCCTGCTAGCTGTGAGACGCCTCATAGCTCGGGCTCGAACTTACTGTCCGGCATTTGTTCGAGTCCCTGGTCTTACTCAGGACGATAACGTGAGTACCTCTGAAGTCGGAGAAAATCTGCCTGTATGGCGAGGAATACTAATTACGAGTACATTGAGCACACGGCTGCCAGTGTAAAGTAATTTACAATGTGCACACGGCTGCCATTGTAAGAAATTGGAAAAACGGATTTTCACGCAAAAATCAGTTTCAGAGATGAAACTTTGTCTGAGTTGAAAGCGTACGAAAGAAAGTCACAGAGACCAACAGTCACTATAAAAAACCCCAAAGAGAGAAAGATCATATCGCGTGAAATGAACTGTTTGTGAAGTGAAACGTCATGTAAAGGATATGCCGTGATTTTCATTTCATATACATATTACTTAACAGGGCACAGATGGTTAACTTTAAGAATAAACAACTCGGGAAAACCCCACTTTTAAGTCATATCAATATAGATGGAGACTATAGGAGGTCTCTCCTGTTCTATCGTTTGCTTGATAAAGGCCTTTTGGTAGAAACGTTGTTGTGTATTGTCATTGTTTTTGTATTTTTGTAAAACTACGCCCCCTTCCATCCCCAACACTTCTATAAAGAAGTCAATGGTGGAAGAGAAGAAGAAGGGAAGAAGGTAAAACTACAGTACTTTGTTATTACGTGTTTCGCACTTTGAAGTGCCACTTCTGTGGTTATCATGTTGGAGAACCACATGATGCAAGAACTATCGGACTCAATTCCATGGAAGAGAGTTGCTAAGGACAAAGCGGTATGAAGAAATTACTTGCAGACCCTATATAACGTATAACTCTACAAGATGAATATATATATATACATATATGGGGTTATACTGTAACGGTGGCGTCTGTGGCTTAGGGGATAGTGACTCGGTCTATTAACCCCGACGTTCTGAGTTCGAATCACGGTGCGGACAGTTTGGTTGCAAATTGTTTGGCGTGGATTTTACGAAAGGACGATGGCACCACCCGTTCAGAAAGCAATGGCTAATTACTGAACGTAATAATGTCTAGAAAAATCACAAGGTTAAAAAGCTGATGTTGATTCGCAAAGTCCTTTAAAGGACATGCAAAGTAACACGGTATCCGATCTGATTGGTCATAGGTTAGGTCGTAGAAACTGACCCCTGCCAGAATAAGTTGGTTAACTTATTCGGTTGTACTCTCACATTGATATTATTACTTTCCTGGCAAGTTATGTTTTAATACGTAGTTTCATTTCACCCGCGTTAGTCAACTTTAGGTTAGCTCTCTTATCTGATGAAGACAGTTTGATCGATACGACTTTTTTATTGGGGTTTTTCCCTCTCTCTTGTCTCGTTTCTGTAGTTTGTGTGTTCTAACTAGTTTTGAAGTTATATCGTTATGAAACTCTTAAGCTTTCATTCTCATTGTTGTTATCGACGTCGCCAGTATCATCGTTATCATCAATATCAAGTGAGATATACACTATGTCAAGTGTGATACACACTATGTCAAGTGAGATATACACTATGTCAAGTGAGATATACACACTTTCAAGTGAGATACATCCTATGTCAAGTAAGATACATCCTATGTCAAGTGAGATACACACTATGTCAAGTGAGATACACAATATGTCAAGTAAGATACACACTATGTCAAGTGAGATACACACTATGTCAAGTGAGATACACAATATGTCAAGTAAGATACACACTATGTCAAGTAAGATACATCCTATGTCAAGTGAGATACATCATAAAACAATCCCATGAACTTAACACAGTCTGTAATAAAACAAAGAGAGACAGATAAGAAAACTATCCCATTAACTTAACACAGTCTGTAATAAAACAAAGAGAGACAGATAAGAAAACTATCCCATTAACTTAACACAGTCTGTAATAAAACAAAGAGAGACAGATAAGAAAACTATCCCATTAACTTAACACAGTCTGTAATAAAACAAAGAGAGACAGATAAGAAAACTATCCCATTAACTTAACACAGTCTGTAATAAAACAAAGAGAGACAGATAAGAAAACTATCCCATTAACTTAACACAGTCTGTAATAAAACAAAGAGAGACAGATAAGAAAACTATCCCATTAACTTAACACAGTCTGTAATAAAACAAAGAGAGACAGATAAGAAAACTATCCCATTAACTTAACACAGTCTGTAACAAAACAAAGAGAGACAGATAAGAAAACTACCCCATGAACTTAACACAGTCTGTAATAAAACAAAGAGAGACAGATAAGAAAACTATCCCATTAACTTAACACAGTCTGTAATAAAACAAAGAGAGACAGATAAGAAAACTACCCCATTAACTTAACACAGTCTGTAATAAAACAAAGAGAGACAGATAAGAAAACTATCCCATTAACTTAACACAGTCTGTAATAAAACAAAGAGAGACAGATAAGAAAACTATCCCATTAACTTAACACAGTCTGTAATAAAACAAAGAGAGACAGAGAAGAAAACTATCCCATGAACTTAACACAGTCTGTAATAAAACAAAGAGAGACAGAGAATAAACAAATAAAGTCAAACTCTTCCACTTTTGTAATCCAGAGAAAATGCAAACTTTCTATTACGATAAGGATTAGATCGGACATTTGTTGCTTAGAACTAGTATAACGTGTCGGTTTGATGGATGCAATCTTTTATTCAATCAATGAAGTCTTCTGTTTTATGATTGTACCCAGCCATGCAATCAAGATTAAACTTTCTTGGAATCTTTCAACCCATTCAATCAATGAAGTTTTCATATTTTCTGACAACATTTTCAGGTAACGAGAGAGCGGAGATGCTTGCATCTTCATCTTCTTCTTCTTTGAACACTCCATATCGACCACTTGTTAACCACTCTGTGTGATCTGAGCCTAAGAGCGATTGTATGTTCTGCCAGTTATGCACCTACAAGTAGGTCAGCACATCCGATTTCCGCGATCATTTTTATTTACTAGGGTAGCTCCCCTAGGTCCTACATCAGTCGCCTTTTACGACATGCCTTTTAGGTCGCAGTGGTACTATTCTTTTCTTCCCTTACGGGTCTTGACAACGCACGTGCGATGTTTGCATCATAAGCATCGATTGTAGTGGAGTGTCTTCTTCTTCTCTTCCACCATTTACTTCCTTATAGAAGTGTAGGTGGGAGGAAGAATGTAGTGATCTTGTGTGTGCTTGTTATAATACACATTGTAAGATGTTATTCATTTTCTTAAGGTTGTTCTTGATGCTGTCGTTCCATCTTTTGCGTGGTCTTCCTCTCGCTCTGTACTCGTTATACTTTTTCTGTGTGGTTCTCTGTGGTAGACGACACCAGGGCATTCTTGTCATGTGTCAAAAGCGTTTAATGTTGGAGAGTTTAGGATATATCAAGGAGATGTTCTTTGATCTCTTGACGAACTACTGTTGGATGAGGACACTAAAATTGACGTTCAATCATTCCAGCTATTTAGAGAGTTTGGAATTATGCGTTGTACAACTAGAGCTAGATGATTAAGAGGCAGAGAGAGAAGTGTGTTTAATCACTGAGCCACAGAAACCATCAGTATGCACACCCTTTTACATCTGTTGGGAAGACTGAGCACCTACGGGTATGCCCGGAGTGCTGTGAAGTCAGTTCAATAACCAATAACTTGACAAAATATCACAATTCGACTTTAGCTGCTAATGACGTTTTTACCATTCACTGCTAAAGACGCATTAACACGTCTGTTATTATCTCTCCTATGTGGGCTAAAGACGTGTTAACACGTTATACATTTCTACTGTCACTGCTATAGGCGTACATTCACATTACCTAGAAACAAAGAGTAATTAATTTTAGCTCCGAAGAAAGTATGTAGCAGCGAAAGGGTTAAAAGAGTAGATCAACGTGCCGATTAATCGGCTTTCGTAACGCAACGGATTAATTGCTTCAGGAGGTAGTTGCTGTTTTTAGTTGTTCAACTTTAAAAAAAATAAAACCACGTTTGTTCTTCTTTCAATTTCATTTATCTTATTTCCATATTTTGTTAGCAGTGAACCGAGATATTCATAACTGTTCACATTTTCTCGTTTCTCTCTATTGATAATACTACATTAGTAATTACCTTAACTAAATCTTTGCAGCATTGTTACAAAATCTGAAAATGGAGATTTCTATGTTTCTTTTATTTATGATCTCATCAAAATTTCAGCAGTTTGTATAAATGTTTGTTGTTGTAATGTTTAAGAAGTTGTTCCTGCTATTAAATAACACCGCAGGATACCAACAAGACTTTGTCATTTCTGTAATTTGTATTTTTTTTCTTCTTATTTTATCTCCAGATTTGAAAATACAAATTTATTGTCAATTTTATTTTTTTAACACAAATAGTTATGTTTTTTCCTGTTAATAGTTAATTATCTAATTATCTGTCTATTAATTAGAACGATATCTGGTGTTTGTTATTTTTGCAAGTTATGCTTTTGACACAAATATATCATACCTTTTTTTGTTATGTGGTCATAGTTTCAACTTCATTGCATCAGGTTGCCCCATAATTGTTCTGTTCTTGAGCCAGAGAACACCCCTAAAATACTTATCATTGTTTCTTATGAATTCTTGAAGAAAACATAAGTCCTAGCACAAACCGACAGCAGTGCGAACAAGCATTACAGCGTAAGGCAGACGATAGTCGGCGACTAGCTGTCAGTAATTTCCTTAAAATGATGTTCACAACACAGCCACCGTGGACACAAACAAAAATCATTCTGAATAAACTTCACAGCTCCCAATATCGCTTCAAGCGTTTAACTTGTTAAGAGACCGGGTTCTATCTATCTATATATTCCCTAATCCTGTTTTGCCTTTTCAGCATCAGGTCGAAAAAGGAGACACATGGAGCGAACCTCTCTATGCGCCTTGTCTTTCTTTCTCTTCTCCAATCCTGATTTACTTCATAGCTTCAGGTTAAGAAGAGTTTTCTAGCACAGGCTTTTGTGTGTGCTTCATAAATAGTGTCTTTCTTTCTCTTCTCCAATCCTGATTTACTTCATAGCTTCAGTGTAAGAAGAGTTTTCTAGCACAGGCTTTTGTGTGTGCTTCATAAATAGTGTCTTTCTTTCTCTTCTCCAATCCTGATTTACTTCATAGCTTCAGTGTAAGAAGAGTTTTCTAGCACAGGCTTTTGTGTGTGCTTCATAAATAGTGTCTTTCTTTCTCTTCTCCAATCCTGATTTACTTCATAGCTTCAGGTTAAGAAGAGTTTTCTAGCACAGGCTTTTGTGTGTGCTTCATAAATAGTGTCTTTCTTTCTCTTCTCCAATCCTGATTTACTTCATAGCTTCAGGGTAAGAAGAGTTTTCTAGCACAGGCTTTTGTGTGTGCTTCATAAATAGTGTCTTTCGTTGTCTCTGTTATTTCTGAGGTTCACCTTTTGCAAAGCCGGCCTTTTGCTTTGTATCTATCTCAGCAACATTGCTCTGTGGCGCACTTTCTTTCTCGAATCCTGTATGCCTCACAGCGTCAGGTCAGGAAGAGATTTCTAAAACGGGCCCTAGTATGCGCTTCGTAGATAGTCTCTTTCGTCGCCTCTGTTATTCTGAGGTCCATCTTTTGCGTGGCCGGCCTTTTGCTTTGTACCCATTGTATCGGAGCAGCATTGCTCTTTGGGGTGCACTGTCTGATGGTAATCTGCTTACGTGACCGAACCATTTAATTTGTTGTTTCTTGATGAAGTCTAGTACTGATGTTGTACCCACTTTTTTCCTGATGTCTTCATTTCTCAACCGGTCTCTTCTTGTTACACCCAGCATTCTGCGTAGACACTTCATCTCTGTTGTGACTAGTTTTCTTCTTTCGTTTGTTGTCAGCGTCCAGGTTTGGCACTGGTAACATAATGTGGGAGAAAGATTGTGTTGAACATTGCTCTTTTTGTGTTCATGGTGACGTGTTTGCATCTTAAAATTGGCGCCATTTGCCCTATCATTTGATTTGCTTTGTTGCATCTGTGTTGAATTTCATTAGTTATTCTTCCATTTGCTGAAAATATGCTCCCCAGGTATGTGAAATCTTTTGCTTGATTTAGTAGATGATTATCGATGGAGATGTGGCGCACTGCCTGTTGGTAATCTGCTTATGTGCTAACCATTTAATTTGTTGCTTAATGATAAAGTTCAGTACTGATGTTGTACCCACTTTTTCCCAGATGTCTTCATTTCTAAACCGGTCTCTTCTTGTTACTCCCAGCATTCTGCGTAGACACTTCATCTCTGTTGAGACTAGTTTTCTTGTCATTTAATGTCAGTGTCCAGGATTCTACAAATACAAAGATGAAAAAAAGCAATCGCAAACTGGAAGCGAACAACACTCTAAGGTTTTAACGTCTCACTTGCCTTTTCGTAATAAATGTGATGCAGAAATGCAGACAGTCAATGTGGGAACTGAGAAGTTGGTACACAAATCTTGATTTACATCGTGCGGTCAAGTAGTAGCATCTCCCTTGCGGAACGTCACTTTCATCACAGCCAACCTCAAGAACTCTCTGTCTTTATACACGAAACAACATTGAATATATAGGTTTTCCTGTCTCCTCCAGCGTAGTGTTCAATGTTTCTTTGATGCACTGCTGCCATCTTTATCTTGGTCGTCCCGTGCCTTGTACTCTAGAAACAGTGCCTTCCATTACTGTTCTCACCAAGTCACTGTGACTTTAACGTGGACAAAATATTTCCTCTTCCGGGACATGATGTTATTTTTGAGCCAATGTTTCTTGAAATGTAGGTCTTGTAGAATGCATTTGTTGTTTTTTTTCTCTTCTCTGTCCAGAATGTTCTTGTGACTTTTCTGTAATACATTGCTTCAAAAGCTTCAATTTCAGAATCGTGTGATATTCTTGAGAAAATGTAAGATCTACATTTCAAAGACTTGAGTACAGAAAACTGTTAGTTCTACAATCTCTACTGTTTGAGCTGTGCAACCAGTGCAAGATTGTCATGCAGTGAATGCCATCTCAGTGTGGCTAAGTGGTTAAGCCCTTTGCCTTGTGAGTCGAAGGTCGTGGGGTCGAATCTGGACCGCGCCGTTCTGTTCACGAGTGCAGTTTTTTCCAGAGACCCTTAGGATTGTTGCTGTAGAGTTCATACTTTGTGCAATACTCTCGACAGGTACCGTACCATTTCTGCCAAAAGGGACAGAGCCATATGGGGTAACATCCGGTGCAATGAAGTAAATCCTTCGGCTTTAAAACCATTTAAAGAGGGATGCCGTCTCACTGTGGAATACCAGAAAATGAATCAGACTGTTTTCCCATACCTTTTTACATATTACGTGATATATTGTTATACTGTATTCTGATCACAGCCAACTCTAGATAACTAAGACAACTGACCCGGGATTCCCTGACCTAGATCAGAAAATGGGTCTGGAAATTACAGAAATTTGATAGAACACTGCAAGTTTTTTGCAATTTTACTCAATTCTGTGAGTCTATGGTGAAAAATATTCATTATATTGATACTCGATATTGTTAAACTTAACTTGTTGCATAATATAACTTCGATTTAGCATTTTGTGTTGATTTTAAAATGAATTCGTCTATATACACCAATACTGGAATGCGATGTTACATGGTGTAGTTGTGGTCTGATTTCCCATAATTCTTACCTGAGTCCGAAGGCCCATAAGTTTATAGTTGGCTCTGTTCTGATCCTCCAGCTTCGATAATTTCTGCTGACATATTATCACATCCGGATTATGTTCCTGTTTTCGCGTTGTTTTTTTTTAATTGTCCATTGATCTTTCTCATTGATGGCTCTTTCTCTGTGATTATTTCAGTGTTTGATCTTTTGTGTTTTTCGTCTCTGTTCATATACATTTTGCTGCAATATTCTTTCCATCTGTTGAGAATTTCTTCTTGTTCTGTGAGGGATTTTCCTACTCTTTATTTACTCTATCTACTGTCTTTTATTGTATTTAGCTTTGGTTTGAAAGTTAGGGCTATTTCTTTTTTTTTGGGAACATTTCCTGCTCTCCTACACCCTCCTTTTAAAAAAATTGTTGTTTTATCAGGTAGGTAATAAACAAAAAAGTTCTATCAGGTAGGTAATTAACAAAAATGTTGTTTTATCAGGTAGGTAATAAACAAAAATGTTGTTTTATCAGGTAGGTAATTTTTAAAAATGTTGTTTTATCAGGTAGGTAATAAACAAAATGTTGTATTATCAGGTAGGTAATTAACAAAAATGTTGTTTTATCAGGTAGGTAATAAACAAAATGTTGTATTATCAGGTAGGTAATTAACAAAAATGTTTTATCCGGTAGGTAATTTTTAAAAATGTTGTTTTATCCGGTAGGTAATTTTAAAAAATGTTGTTTTATCCGGTAGGTAATTTTTAAAAATGTTGTTTTATCCGGTAGGTAATTAACAAAAATGTTGTTTTATCAGGTAGGTAATTAAAAAAAAATCTATTCTTATATTATTTCTTTAGACCGCACAGTTCTGTTCACGAGTTCATTTTTTCCAGAGACCCCTAGGATTGTTGCCGAAGCTACGGATTTCGTGCTTTGTGCAATACTCTCGGCAAGTGGCGTGCCATTTCTGCGTAGAGGGACTGAGCCATATGTGGTAAAACCTGGTGCAATTAAATCAATACTTCTGTTTTTAAACCCATTTAAATGTATTTCTTGTGTTATATTTTTCTAGGCTATTCTATTGCTTTCCTCTGTTGTTCCATGGGCCTTTTTCTCCCTTCTATGTGGTATTAAGTCTATCTGTGGGATGTGGATGTGAATTGTATTAAGTCTATATGGGGGATGTGGATGAGAATTGTATTAAGTCTATATGTGAAATGTGGATGTGAATTGTATTAAGTCTATATGTGAAATGTGGATGTGAATTGTATTAAGTCTATATGGGGGATGTGGATGAGAATTGTATTAAGTCTATATGTGAAATGTGGATGAGAATTGTATTAAGTCTATATGGGGGATGTGGATGAGAATTGTATTAACTCTATATGGGAGATGTGGATGAGAATTGTATTAAGTCTATATGTGAAATGTGGATGAGAATTGTATTAACTCTATATGGGAGATGTGGATGAGAATTGTATTAACTCTATATGGGAGATGTGGATGAGAATTGTATTAAGTCTATATGTGAAATGTGGATGTGAATTATATTAAGTCTATATGTGAAATGTGGATGTGAATTGTATTAAGTCTATATGTGAAATGTGGATGTGAATTGTATTAAGTCTATATGTGGGATGTGGATGTGAATTGTATTAAGTCTATATGTGGGATGTGGATGTGAATTGTATTAAGTCTATATGTGGGATGTGGATGTGAATTGTATTAAGTCTATATGTGGGATGTGGATGAGAAGTATGATGTCCAACACAGAGCCACTAGTCATTTCCAAGAATTGGTCAAGGAAGTAAAGAAGGAATAATGGGAGACTTTCAGAACACACATCTGTGGGTGATAAATGACTGCACCAGCAGATACGTAGTTGAAATCTACCAGGGACTAAGAAAACCATCACACAAGTCATCAGAGAAGCGCAAGACAAATACATAAAACCACAACACTGGGTTAGCAGCCCGGTAACAGTGTGCTGATAACACAAGTCACCAGAGAAGCACAAGACAAATACATAAAACCACGACACTGGGTTAACAACCCGGTAACAGTGTGCTGACGAAAGAAGAAGAAAAAGTTAGGGGCACTATTGACAACAGATTCATAATTGTGACTTGGGTTCCTTCAACGCTTTGTGGATCAGACAGTAAAGGGTGACAAGGTTGACCGTCAGGATATTGGGAATATTCTTCATATTACTAACACTAGAGAACCTTACACTGATTTCATAACAGAGGTGGATTTAGTTATTGTACTCAAAGCAAGCCACAGTACTGCTTCAAAGCCTGATGGTATCCAATATCATCATATCAAACAGCTCGATAAGACTGATATTAATGCAGTTGTGATGGATTTCACAATCAATACGATCATTGGAAGCCACAGAGATGTGGTTTTACAGAAGAATGTTGAAAATTCCATGGACAGCGAAGAAAACAAATGAGGAGGTTTTAAATCAGGCCTGCACACAAAGAAACCTTAGCAAAAGAATAAGAATCAGATAATCAAGGTTCTTCGGGCATATAATGCGAAGAGAAGGTTTAGAACACTTAGTGACAACAGGTAAAATTCAGGGAAAGATCGATGGAAGATCCTGAAGAAATCGTGGAAGACAGAGTAAGAAGATGCTGGATGGCCTGACATCATGGTTCGACACAAGATCAACGTCAGAACTGATTACATGCACCAAGCAGAGAGAGTTGTGGAGAAACATGATCGCCTACGCCGACAGGCATGACACTTGATTGATTGATGGATTTCAAGAAAAGTGTACATAATGTTTGGTACCCGAGGATTAGCTCCATAGCTATTTACGACTGCTACATAAACAAGGGAAAGATCATAAACTGTTCAGCAGCTACCGCATACTCACCTTGCAAAATGTATATTAAATTACGGGAGAAGGTAGTAGCCAGAAAAGTAATATGTTACTTTTTCTTATCATACTTTTCTTCTTCTTCGAACACTTCATAACTACTCTTTGTGATTTGTATGTGATCCGAGCCTAATAGCGATTGTACGTTGTGCCAGTTGTGCGCCTACAAGTAGGCCCATTACTTCAATTTTCCTATATACGGAGAACTCTTCTGTAACCCTTATATTTAAAAGCGCATATTCGTTTTTCCACTCTCTTGTTAAATGTCCATGCTTCACACTCATACGCTGCTACTGGGAATAAACATGCTTTTAGTATTCTCTGATCTTTGTTTTCCTATCAGCTCCATTAAATACTGTTTTTAATTGTTTAATCTTTATGTCAAGCCATGTTTGTTCTTCTTTTAATTTCCGTCATCCCATTTCCATCTGTTGTTAGCAGTGAACCGAGATATTCGAAACTGTTCACATTTTCTATTATCTTTGCTTTCTCTCCGTTGATAAAAAATATCATTTGTCATGCTTGTTTTATCGGTCGTCATTATTTTGTTTTTGCCACATTGAGATATATTGATGTAAGTAATGTTTACCTCAGTGGCGTCTGTGGTTGAGTGGATATGGTCAACAAATAAACAGTGTACAGGTATTAAGAGCTTCCGAAAAACAAATAGACAAACACAGGATTCAAACCCCTTGGAGGATAATGACTCGGTCTATTAACCCCGACGTTCTGAGTTCAAACGCGCTGCGGACAAATTGGTTGCAAATTGTTTCGCGTGGATTTTTACAAAAGGACGATGGCACCACCCGTTCAGAAAGCAATAGCAAACTACATAATGTAATAATGCCTAGAAAAATCACAAACAACGTTAAAAAGCTGATGTTGATTTGCAAAGTCCTGTAAAAAAATGCAATTGACTTTAATACTTCAGTTAGATAAGAGTTGCAAAAAGCAAATGCTGTAACCTACCATCTAGCACCATTGTTAAGGCACCCAGAAATTTCACTAACAGCTAAGCATCAGATGATCAAAAGCATTTTCATACCACCTTTGTGTTACCAGAGAAAAACATGGACAATGAGCAAAGCGCAGTCGCAAAAATAACTACATGTGAAATGCGGTTCCTGCGAAAAGTTACCAACATCAGTATAGGAAAGAACGTTGGCACATAACCTTGCTTGAATTACAATAAGAAACAAAGAATGAAGTGGTTTGGCCATTTAATAAGAATGCATCCATACTCCACTGTATACAGATTCTTCTAAAACAGAACATCAGGAAAGAAGGCGAGATCAAGACCACGAAAAAGATGGTTAGATAACATAGCAGAATCCTGTCTATTGTCTATTCCCAGGTGAAAGATGGAGTTGGTTGTCCACTCTTGTCGTTAAG
This sequence comes from Arion vulgaris, assembly GCA_020796225.1. Lineage (NCBI taxonomy): Eukaryota > Metazoa > Mollusca > Gastropoda > Stylommatophora > Arionidae > Arion > Arion vulgaris. Next base: position 38,357,842 of record CM036755.1, read on the forward strand.
CGTAGGGATGGGAGAGTTAATTTGCTTTCTGGGGCCAGATGAGTCGCCCTTGTGTTATATCCGTGTTTATGTAGTGTGGTCTTCATATTGTCTGTCCATCTTTTTCTTGGTCTTCCCTCAGCTCTAGTAACCGATCTGTTTTTAATTGTATGCTATTATTGGTGGTTGGTTGTATTTCATTCTCATTAAATGTCCAAACCACTGCATTTGCTGTCTTTCGATATATTCGGTGCATGAAGTTATACCCACTCTGCTTCTGATGTCCTCATTTCATAGTCTGTCTTTCCTGGTGACTCCACTGCCTTCCTCAAGCATTTCATTTCACACGTGGTGAGCTTTCTGTGATGTGTTGCTATAAGAGACCAAGTTTGGCACTGGTAACAAAGTGTTGGTAGGAAAATACTTCTTATCATCTGTCTTTTGACTTCCATCTTGTATCTGTGGGTGTTGTAGTAATGGTGCCAGCTGGTAGGTCATTGCATTTGCTTTTTCACATCTTGTCTCTATGTCTCTATCGAGTTTTCCGTCCTCTGTGAAAATGCTGCCTCAATATTTGAATTCAGAAACTTGTTTTACGCTGGTGTTGTCTATTTGTATGTTTGCTTGGCTTGGTGTTCTGCTGATTTTCATGGTCTTGGTCTTTTCTGTGTTGATTTTCATGTTGTACTTCCTACATGCTATTAGCAATGAATTCATGTGATGTTGTAGTTGATCTTCGTCTTCATACATTAAACTTTGGTCGTCTGCAAAAAGTAATTCGTTGATTTGATTATTTAATTGGTCGTCGTGATCATTGTCTATGTGGTCAATAAGGTCTTTTCCACACTGTGCTTCTTTCACTATTCTGTCTATATATATGTTGAAGAGAAGAGGTGAGAGCACACAACCATGCCTTACTCCTGATTTTGTTTCGAATGAGTCTGTCATTCTGTCTGTTGTTCTTACCACACTGTGGTGAATCCTGGCAAAGAGCAAAAATAACAATCATAACAATCACCCAATTCACCAGAACAGCGCAAAACAGAAACAGAAAACCACGACACTGGGTAACAACCTGGTAACAGTGTGAGAACAAAAGAAGAAATAGAAGCACGACACTGGGTAACAACCTGGTAACAGTGTGACAACAACAGAAGAAATAGAAACACAACACTGGGTAACAACCTGGTAACAGTGTGAGAACAAAAGAAGAAATAGAAGCACGACACTGGGTAACAACCTGGTAACAGTGTGAGAACAAAAGAAGAAATAGAAACACGACACTGGGTAACAACCTGGTAACAGTGTGAGAACAAAAGAAGAAATAGAAGCACGACACTGGGTAACAACCTGGTAACAGTGTGAGAACAAAAGAAGAAATAGAAACACGACACTGGGTAACAACCTGGTAACAGTGTGACAACAACAGAAGAAATAGAAGCACGACACTGGGTAACAACCTGGTAACAGTGTGAGAACAAAAGAAGAAATAGAAGCACGACACTGGGTAACAACCTGGTAACAGTGTGAGAACAAAAGAAGAAATAGAAGAAGATACCTCAGTTGTGCATTCAGTTATCGGTTTACCAAGCTCGCAATAACTATTACCACATAGAACTATAACCAGAAATTGATATTTTTCTACAGTCTACAGCAGTAAAGAACGTTATGGCTAAAAATAAGTGCCCTAATTTTCTAAGACTTCAGTGTAAGTAGACACTCCCGTCATGATGAACGATTTCTTCGAGCGACAGATTTCCCCTACTAAAGTCAATTAATCAACTTGAAATAGGCTTTTAAAATGCGTATTTGTAGATATCCTTACATCATCACTATTAATAGCGGTAACTATAGCTTCTACTACTGCTGTAGCTGAGAGCCGCTGTAGTGTAGTTGTTAGTGAACTCACATCGCAAGGCTGGTGGTCTGGGTTCAGCTCCGCAATGCGCGTGGAATTTTTCCCGACCGCGACGGCTTCAGGTCGACCCAGCCTCAACTGGGTACCAGACATGCTCTGGGAAAGTAAAGGCGGCCGGCGTGATGCTGACCACATCACCCATTGTGTGCCGACGGTCAATGAAAAATACAGGCCTAACACTGTATTGACCTATTCACCACGAGGTATGAAAGGGTTTCCTTTACTTTTTTTTTTTTTACTGCTGTAGCTACTACTACTGTTGTTACTACTGCAAGTACTACTACCACTGCTGCTACTACTGATGTTGCTACTACTGCTGCTGCTACTACTGTTGCTGCTTCTACTACCGCTGCTACTACTGTTGCTACTACTGCAACTGCTACTACTCCTACTACTGCTGCTGCTGCTTCTACTACTACGGCTGCTGTTACCTCTGTTGCTAACACTGCTACTACCGCTGCTGCTACTAATGCAACTACTACTACTGTTGCTACTACTCTACTACTACTGCTAATGTTACTACTTCTCCAACTAATAATACTGCTACTACTATCAATACTGTAACTACTAAATTACCACTACTATTTTAACAACTACCAGTACTACTACTACTGCCAGTACTGCTACTAATACTACTACTACTATCAGTACTATCTTTACTAAACTACTGATACTACTACTACTACTACTGATACTACTACTACCACTGATAGTACTACTACTACTGATACTACTACTGCTACTACTGATACTACTACTACTACTACTACTGATACTACTACTACTACTACTGATACTACTACTACTACTACTACTGATACTACTACTACTACTGATACTATTACTACTACTGATACTACTACTACTACTTCTGATACTACTACTACTACTACTGATACTACTACTACTACTACTACAACTGATACTACTACTACAACTGATCTACTACTACTACTACTTCTACTACTACTACTTCTGATACTACTACTACTACTACTACTACTACTACTACTGATACTACTACTACTAATGCTACTACTACTACTACTACTACTACTGATTACTACTACTACTACTGCTGATACTACTACTCTACTGATACTACTACTACTACTGATACTACTACCTACTACACTGATACTACTACTACTACTACTACTACTGATACTACTACTACTACTGATACTACTACTACTACTACTGATACTCTACTACTACTACTACTGATACTACTACTACTTACTACTACTACCACTGATACTACTACTACGTTCTACTCGATACTACTACTACTACTGATACTACTACTACTGATACTACTACTACTACTACTACTACTGATACTACTACTACTACTGCTGATATTATTGCTACAAGTACTACTTAAACGAGAGCCGCATTAGCGTACTTGTTAGTGAATTCCACAGTGGACGAGGAATATTTGTCCAACCGTAACGGCTATTAGGTAATAGCTTCAATTGTGTACTAGAAAAAGCACTGAGAAGTAAAGGCATGATATTGACCACATCACCCAGCGTGTGCCAACGGTAGATTAAAACCCATTTCTCAGCTTAATTTGTGACTACTAGGTTCTCGATAAATATGCAATGAACAAGTATTAGGGACTACCGGAACAAGTAAATGATCAAAAACACAGTATTCGAACCACGAACTTCTATTTCTTATAGCACTATTGAATAGCCATACAGAAACACAGTATTCAAACCACGAACTTCTATTTCTTATAGCACTATTGAATAGCCATACAGAAGAGCGTTTTAAGAAACAGCCAGCTAGCTCTCCAAAAAAAGAGCTTCACTAAGCTGTGTCTTTTATAAACAGCGTCGGCTATAGAACAAAGATTAATCAGGTCAGATTCGATCGATCAGTGTTTGCATTGTGATGAATCTATCTTCTCCGTGGTCTTTCTCTTCTTCTCTTTGCCGTGATGTCACCTTCATTAATGGTCTTTTCCAACCCTTTGTGTCTCTTTATATGTCCAGAATACTTCAAATTTCTCATTTTTATTTCTAGCATTATCCAGTTTTCTTTGGTTTTGAGTTCTTTCTGAATAGATCAATTTTTCTCTTTCTTCTCTGTCAGGATATACGGAGAATTAGATTATAACACTTATATTCAAAAGGACATACATGCTTTTACACTGCCTTGTTAAATGTGCTTCACACTCATATGTTCTCACTGTGAATATACATGCTTTTATGCATCTGATCTTATATTATCTTAACCACATTTGCCATGAAGCGTCGTGGAGAGAGTTAGTTTCCTATCTTGTGCCAGGTGTGTTGCGCTTGACGTTGTCAGTCCATGCTTTCGCAGGCACTCTGAGATGTTATCTATCCATCGTGTTCTTGGCCTGCCTCGTGCTCTGCGCCCTGAGTGTCGATTATTATAGGCACGTGATGGTAGTAAATGTGGTTCCATTCTCATTAGATGGCCGACCAACTTGATTCTTTGCTTCTCGATGTACTGTATGCATGGTATAGTACCAACCATGCTTCTGATATTCTCGTTTCTCACTCTTATCTCATCCTTGTAACGTTGACAGCTTTTCGTAGACATCTCATTTCACATGTTGTAATCTTTCTTTCTTGTGTCTTAGTCAGGGGCCATGTTTGGCACTGATAGCAGAGAGTTGGAATAAATATGCAGTTTATCAGTTGTCGTTTGACTGCCATGTTAATGCTTGGATGTTTTAATAGTGGTGACAGTTGGTATGTCACTGCATTTGCCTTCTGTCATCTAGTCTCGATTTCTCTGTGCATCTATGCTTTTATTAATCTGATCTTTGTTTTCATATCAGTTCCATTCCATTCGGTTTTAGTTGTTGAATTTTTGGAAAGGCCATGTTTGTTCTACTTCTTCTTCTAGCTCTCCATATCGAGCACTTATTAACCACTCTGTGTGATTTCTTCAAACGCTCCATATCGAGCACTTATTAACCACTCTGTGTGATTTCTTCAAACGCTCCATATCGAGCACTTATTAACCACTCTGTGTGATTTCTTCAAACGCTCCATATCGAGCACTTATTAACCACTCTGTGTGATTTGTATGTGATATGTGAACTATCGTACGGTGTGCCAGTTATGCGCTTACAAATAGGCCAACACATCGGATCTTCCCTAAGTCCTACATCAGTCGATTCTTACGACATGCCTTGTAGGTCGCAGTAGTACTATTCTTTGCTAGCTTTGCAGACCCAGGCACTACATGGGCGGTTCTTCTTCTAATTTCCCTTCACTCCATTTCTATCTCTTGTTTGCAGTGAACCGAGATATTCAAAACTGTTGACATTTTCTATTTTTTCTCTGTTGAAAAAATATTTTATGTCGTGCTTGTTTTATTAATTTACATCATTCTTCCACGCATGCGTAAACTATTGACCTAAATAATCTCTCTTATCCATTGGATGAACAAAGTAATCTTAATCCCACGTGACGGTAGAATCACAAAAACTCTTAATTAAGCAATGGCGTCCACATAAATGTTTTCATGGGGTGTGTGGGAATTGAGGGAAAGATGAATAAAAAACAGATTTGTGTTGGTCATCATCATCAGGTGCTGTGCCGGCTGGCGTAGGCGATCATGGATCTCCACAAATCTCTATCTTTGGTATTTGCTATCAATTCAGATGTTGACGCTCTACTGTGCCATGAAGTTTCACTGTGCCATGAAGTCCCTCGATTTTACCAGTTGTTACAAAGTGTTCTAAACCTCCCTCTCATCACATGTCCTAAAAATTATGACTGCTTCTTTCTTATATTGATGATAAGTTTTCTCTGTGTCTTGACCTCATTCAACAATGTGCTGGTAGTGTCATCAAAGAGCTTGTCCTCAGCAGAAGTTTCTCACCCTCACAGTCCTTCTGAACTTCTTCTCTTTTTCTCTTTCTCTCTCTCTCTCTCTTTCTCTCTCCCCTCTCTCTCTCTTTCTCTCTCTCTCTCTTTCTCTCTCTTTCTCTCATAGGCCAGATGTCTCGCCTCTGCAGCTGTCATGCTCAAGTCAACAGTTACATAGGGATTCTCTTTGTCTGAGTGGTTAAACCCTTAACTTGCGTTCTGAAGGTCGCGGGTTCGAGTCCGGACCCCGCCGTTCTGTTCTTGTGTGCATTTTTTATCAGAGACTTTTATAATTGCTACCATCGCTATTTAGATTGTGTGCTCTGTGTAATACTCTCGGCAGGTGGGGTGCTATTTAATGTGTGCTCTGTGTAATACTGTCGGCAGGTGGGGTGCTATTTAATGTGTGCTCTGTGTAATACTCTCGGCAGGTGGGGTGCTATTTAGTTTGTGTGCTCTGTGTAATACTCTCGGCAGGTGGGGTGCTATTTAATGTGTGCTCTGTGTAATACTCTCGGCAGGTGGGGTGCTATTTAATGTGTGCTCTGTGTAATACTCTCGGCAGGTGGGGTGCTATTTAATGTGTGCTCTGTGTAATACTCTCGGCAGGTGGTGTGCTATTTAATGTGTGCTCTGTGTAATATTCTCGGCAGGTGGTGTGCTATTTAATGTGTGCTCTGTGTAATACTCTCGGCAGGTGGGGTGCTAATTAATGTGTGCTCTGTGTAATACTCTCGGCAGGTGGGGTGCTATTTAGTTTGTGTGCTCTGTGTAATACTCTCGGCAGGTGGGGTGCTAATTAATGTGTGCTCTGTGTAATACTCTCGGCAGGTGGGGTGCTATTTAGTTTGTGCTCTGTGTAATACTCTCGGCAGGTGGTGTGCCATTTCTGCAAAGAGGGACTGAGCCATATGGGGTACAATCCGGTGCAATGAAGTCAATCCTTCGCTTTGAAATCCTTTAACTCCTGAATCCAACTTATCTATGGTCTTCCTTTCTCTTTTTCTGAGATGCCTCCTTCCATAATGGTTACTGAATCCAACTTATCTATGGTCTTCCTTTTCTCTTTTTTTCTGAGATGCCTCCTTCCATAATGGTTACTGAATCCAACTTATCTATGGTCTTCCTTTTCTCTTTTTTTCTGAGATGCCTCCTTCCATAATGGTTACTGAATCCAACTTATCTATGGTCTTCCTTTCTCTTTTTCTGAGATGCCTCCTTCCATAATGGTTACTGAATCCAACTTATCTATGGTCTTCCTTTTCTCTTTTTTTCTGAGATGCCTCCTTCCATAATGGTTACTGAATCCAACTTATCTATGGTCTTCCTATTCTCTTTTTTCTGAGATGCCTCCTTCCATAATGGTTACTGAATCCAACTTATCTATGGTCTTCCTTTTCTCTTTTTTCTGAGATGCCTCCTTCCATAATGGTTACTGAATCCAACTTATCTATGGTCTTCCTTTTCTCTTTTTTCTGAGATGCATCCTTCCATAATGGTTACTGAATCCAACTTCTCTATGGTCTTCCTTTCTCTTTTCTGAGATGCCTCCTTCCATAATGGTTACTGAATCCAACTTATCTATGGTCTTCCTTTTCTCTTTTTTTCTGAGATGCCTCCTTCCATAATGGTTACTGAATCCAACTTATCTATGGTCTTCCTTTTCTCTTTTTTTCTGAGATGCCTCCTTCCATAATGGTTACTGAATCCAACTTATCTATGGTCTTCCTTTTCTCTTTTTTTCTGAGATGCCTCCTTCCATAATGGTTACTGAATCCAACTTATCTATGGTCTTCCTATTCTCTTTTTTCTGAGATGCATCCTTCCATAATGGTTACTGAATCCAACTTCTCTATGGTCTTCCTTTTCTCTTTTTTCTGAGATGCCTCCTTCCATAATGGTTACTGAATCCAACTTATCTATGGTCTTCCTTTTCTCTTTTTTCTGAGATGCCTCCTTCCATAATGGTTACTGAATCCAACTTATCTATGGTCTTCCTTTTCTCTTTTTTTCTGAGATGCCTCCTTCCATAATGGTTACTGAATCCAACTTATCTATGGTCTTCCTATTCTCTTTTTTCTGAGATGCCTCCTTCCATAATGGTTACTGAATCCAACTTATCTATGGTCTTCCTTTTCTCTTTTTTTCTGAGATGCCTCCTTCCATAATGGTTACTGAATCCTAACTTATCTATGGTCTTCCTTTCTCTTTTTCTGAGATGCCTCCTTCCATAATGGTTACTGAATCCAACTTCTCTATGGTCTTCCTTTCTCTTTTTCTGAGATGCCTCCTTCCATAATGGTTACTGAATCCAACTTATCTATGGTCTTCCTATTCTCTTTTTTCTGAGATGCCTCCTTCCATAATGGTTACTGAATCCAACTTATCTATGGTCTTCCTATTCTCTTTTTTCTGAGATGCCTCCTTCCATAATGGTTACTGAATCCAACTTATCTATGGTCTTCCTATTCTCTTTTTTCTGAGATGCCTCCTTCCATAATGGTTACTGAATCCAACTTATCTATGGTCTTCTTTTCTCTTTTTCTGAGATGCCTCCTTCCATAATGGTTGGTGGTTTACTATTCAAAAATCGCCTTAGTGCTGATGGGGCTGGCAAGGGAGCAAAGAATAGTAACACTGCTACCTACAAGACATGTCTTAAGAGGCGACTGAGATAAGAGCCTAGGGAAGCTACCCTATTAAATAAAAAGCGTCACATAAATCGGATGTGCTGGCCTACTTGTAGAACAACGTATAACGTAAATCGCTCTTAGACTCAGATCACATACCAATCACAAAGAGTGGTTTAACAAGTGGTCAATATGAAGCGTTCAAAGAAAAAAGAAGAAGAAGAGTACGTACAACTGTTTGCTTTACAAGCTCAACTCTTTAAACTGTATAAATTACTGCACAATTTCGTCATACAGTGGATGCCGTCTTACGGTGGAATACCTAGGAAATGAAACCCCAAAAAATTGACTGATCAAGGAGGGTACTGCAGATGATCTTCTTAGGTCGGTTGTCTCTATCGCTCTTAGGCTCGAATCACATACAAATCACAAAGAGTGGTTAACAATTGGAACGTTCGAAGAACAAGAAGACCAGATTCGCATATTGATTGATTGATTGATTGATTGATTGCTGGGTCCATCACCATTCACAAAATAGATGAGACTGCAGTAAAACTATTTGATTGGCAAAACACGTGATCATGTTCCTCGGATGATCGAAGTCGATTTGCTCTGGAGAATCGGTTGATTTCTTTGTATGGTACCTTGCGACCACGTGGCTCAACGTATTACATTCCTATGCTTCTAGTACTTTCTCTTCCCATGTCTTGTAATCTATATGAGTATATGTTGCATGTATTCAAGTTATATATTTACTAGATTTTTCATTGTTTCTCTTCCGTTCTATTTCGAGTTTTTATGTGTGTTTTTGTGTTACATTTATTTCGTTATTCGTTTGTTTTTATTCCCAGATTTTCATTAGAAACGTTTGTATTTAGTCGTCCATTTAAAAAAAATTTGTCACTCCTGTTGTTCGTTTGCTTGATAAAGGCCTTGTTGGTCGAAACGTTGCTATATTTTGTCATTGTTTTTGTAATTTGTAAAACTACAGTACGTTGTGATTACGTGTTTTGACCATCATCATTGCACTTCGGTGAGTAACCATGTGTGCTCCGATCTCTTTCTTACACAGAAAGATCTCAGCTGCAGTACATAACTCCGTAACACCAGCGAGGGTCCCCTTCACATAAAACATTTGTTATCGAAAAGCCACTTTCCAGTTGGGTGAGCTGACTCCACCCCATCTCACATTAACATAGGGACGCCCCTTCTCTTAAACGTTAAGACAAGAGCAATGTCAATCCTTTCAAATCTTACAAGATACAATGAAATCGAACATCAATCAATCAATCCAACGATACTAGATTTATTGCTGGCTCTGAAAGCTTTTACCAAATAAAGAAACACTTGTGGCTTGATTAATTCGGTGGTAGGTTAGGACAAGCTGACAAATTAATAAATGAGATTGAGAGAAATTTTGGAAGAAAATAATTGATATGCATCTTGTTTATTTTCAAATCGATTTAATGGATGTCACGATAACATTGTGGGAACTTCCGGAACGGGGGAATTAAGCGAACGTCCATATGGCAACAAGAAAGGGCGAGTGGGAAGTGGCAGCTTGTGGTGATTTTTCTTGGTGGGGCCAGACACACCTTCGGAAAAATCATTGTATTTGGAGTATTTACTATTATGTATCTATTCCGGGAAGTTTTCCCCCTTTCAATTATTGGTGGGGCCAGGCCAACTGGCCCTTAATGACGAGCCGCCCCTGGGAGGGGGGTAAGGATTTTCTAATCGCCCGCCTGCCCATCATGTTCTTAACACGTTGTACGACGGGTGACAAGCTCCCTGTCAGTGCGGGTTCAATTCCGCGGGCTGGCAGAAAAGCCATATGTTCTCCACATTTACGGTGTTTGTGGCACCGAACCGAAGGGTTACGATGTCCATGGCACCGAACCGAAGAACTGAAAGCTCAAGTGCTTCTGGATCGAAAAAAGAAGGATTTTCTACAACATATAAAATAATAGACAGCAGAAGAATGCCAAATAAAGAAGAAACATTTAGAAGGAACGTCTGAAAAATAAACAGAAAGCAAACATTAACAATACAGACATGCAAGCAAAGAAAGATAACATTAACAATACAGACATGCAAGCAAAGAAAGATAACATTAACAATACAGACATGCAAGCAAAGAAAGATAATAGACTGGGAGAGCTGATAAAAAAATTATATGTCCAAGACTTTGCAGAATATCAAATGTGAAGTCAGTGCTGTTCTATGGCTCGGAAACATGGAAAGCAACAAAAGAAACCACCAGAAAACTGCAGTCCTTCGTAAATGAATGTTTACATAGAATAGAGGGACTGAGATGGTATGATAAGATTACAAACGAGGAACTCGGAGAAAGAACTAAGCAGATACCAGTGGAGAAAGAACTAAACAGATACCAGTGGAGAAAGAACTAAGCAGGTACCAGTGGAGAAAGAACTAAGCAGATACCAGTGGAGAAAGAACTAAGCAGGTACCAGTGGAGAAAGAACTAAGCAGGTACCAGTGGAGAAAGAACTAAGCAGATACCAGTGGAGAAAGAACTAAGCAGATACCAGTGGAGAAAGAACTAAGCAGATACCAGTGGAGAAAGAACTAAGCAGGTACCAGTGGAGAAAGAACTAAGCAGGTACCAGTGGAGAAAGAACTAAGCAGATACCAGTGGAGAAAGAACTAAGCAGATACCAGTGGAGAAAGAACTAAGCAGGTACCAGTGGAGAAAGAACTAAGCAGGTACCAGTGGAGAAAGAGCTCAAGAAGAGACGTTGGCGATGGATAACACATACATTGAGAAGACAAACCGGAAGCATTACAAGACATACACTATTTTGGAACCCGCAGGAAACGAGGAGTAGGGGAAGACCTAGACAGACCTGAAGAAGAGAGCTGGAGGCTGATATTAAAAGGATAGGTAAAACATTGAAAGAGTTGGAAGGGATGGCATGAGAGAGAGAGAGAGAGAGAGCTGGGCGAAGTTTGTTGAAGACCTGTGCTCCGTTGGGAGTTGAAAGGTGAAGAAGAAGAAGAAGAAGAAAAGTGTACAACATTACAAAAATAATAAGTGATAAACATTACAGGAGATAGAACACCCTCATAAAGGATACAGATAGAAAACTATTGACGAAGGAAAAGGAACAAGAAATGCACTAGATAGAACATTTTAAAATATGATTATTCTGATAAGGATAAAGAAAGTGAGATAGATGATCATTTAGAAGACGAAGAATTGTTTTAATCGATTAATATTCAAGCTATATATATTGGGATGTAAAACCATACAAGATCTGCAACTGCTAGCAAAGAACCGTATCACATGGAGATCTAAAACCTCTGCCCTATGTGCCGCCTTTGGCACGAAAGGAACAAACTAACTAACTAACTATATATGTTCAATCTGGAGAAAGATCTACATATACGGAGTATTTGCAAACATACCCACATATTAAACCCCCAAATTTAAGTTAGTATTCTGCTTATAAATACTAAACAGAAATAACGAAGATGATGGGGTAAGTCAATAATAAATTATAAAGCACTTAAGTGTGCTAAATTATCGTGTTTTAATATAACTCTGATATGTGCTGTTTTTGCTCAGGAGCTCCGGGGAAAGGATTTTTAAGGTACAGGTGGCCCAGAGTTCAAAGGGTTAAAGATTTGCTAAACAGACCGCCACCAACAGTAGTAGCAGACATACCACAGAATCACCAGATGAACGAGAAATTGACATTGAAACACCCATGAAAGATGAGATCGTTACAGTCATTATATCTCTTAGGAATAGCAAGGCATCAGGGTATGATCATTTCAACGCGGAATTATTCAAAATAGACGCAGAACTCTCAGCTGATATACTACTATCATTGTTTACATCTATATGAAATATGTAAATAAAACATGAATAGGAGAATCATATGCAAGATACACAGAAGGGCTCCCTTGGTGATTCTAACAACGGGCTCTCTTGGCGATTCTAACAACGGGCTCCCTTGGCGATTCTAACAACGGGCTCCCTTGGCGATTATAGCAACGGGTTCCCTTGGCGATTCTAACAACGGGCTCCCTTGGCGATTATAGCAACGGGTTCCCTTGGCGATTGTAACAACGGGCACCCCTGGTGATTCTAACAACGGGCTCTCTTTGCGATTGTAACAACTGGCTCCCTTGGCGATTGTAACAACTGGCTCCATTGGCGATTGTAACGGGCTCTCTTTACCGATTGTAACAACTGGCTCCATTGGTTATTGGAACAACGGGCTCCCTTGGTGATCGTAGCAACGGTCTTCCTTGACGATTGTAACAACAGGCTCCCTTGGCGATTGTAACAACGGGCTCCCTTTGCGATTGTAACAACGGGCTCCCTTGGCGACTGTAACAACTGGCTCCCTTGGCGATTGTAACAACTGGCTCCATTGGTTATTGGAACAACGGGCTCTCTTTACGATTATAACAACGGGCTCTCTTTACGATTGTAACAACGGACTCCCTTGGCGATTGTAACAACAGGCTCCCTTGGCGATTGTAACACCATGCTCCATTGGCGACTGTAACAACGGGCTCTCTTGGCGATTGTAACAACGGATTCCCTTGGCGATTATAACAACGGTCTCCCTTGGCGATTGTAACAACGGGCTCCCTTGATGATTGTAGCAACGGGCGTCCGTTCCGTCCCAAACGATTACTTATAATTGTATTCTTAATGTGGGGTAAGTGCGCCACACAAGTGTAAAAATACTTTACGATATCATAGACCTACCTCTCACAGTAATGATTGAATGATTGACTGATTGATGTGACCATCATCATTGCACATCGGTGAGTAACCATGTGTGCTCCAATCTTTTTCTTACACAGAAATATCTCAGCTGCAGTGCACGAACTCCGTAGCACCGGTGAGGTTCCCGATGTAATTTTGAAAATGGTGAAGATATTTTTGAAGTTTTATTTTTAATCTTTTCTATGGAATTTTGCCCGGGCAGTGGTTTTCCAGCCTGCTCTTCTCGATTTTGAACCACCAATGGTTCTTTTGCCTGCTCAAATTGAACACGGGACTTACGTTTTATCGTCCGTCCCCGACAGGACTTCGAACTCTATCTCACCTACACTGAGATCGGGGATTTCTGGAAAAATATCCAGATGGCTCCACGAGGGAACGAACTTGATACATTTGGCACGAGAGACAAGCACATAACCTCTATGCCATGCAGTCTGAGCAACTAACAAGAGAAATACTTAACAATATCATAGATGTATCTCTTGTAATATTAGCAACCAACAAGAGAAATACTTAACGATATCATAGATGTATCTCTTGTAATATTAGCAACTAACAAGAGAAATACTTAACGATATCATAGATGTATCTCTTGTAATATTAGCAACTAACAAGAGAAATACTTAACGATATCATAGATGTATCTCTCGTAATATTAGCAACTAACAAGAGAAATACTTAACGATATCATAGATGTATCTCTCGTAATATTAGCAACTAACAAGAGAAATACTTAACAATATCATAGATGTATCTCTTGTAATATTAGCAACCAACAAGAGAAATACTTAACGATATCATAGATGTATCTCTCGTAATATTAGCAACTAACAAGAGAAATACTTAACGATATCATAGATGTATCTCTCGTAATATTAGCAACTAACAAGAGAAATACTTAACAATATCATAGATGTATCTCTTGTAATATTAGCAACTAACAAGAGAAATACTTAACGATATCATAGATGTATCTCTTGTAATATTAGCAACCAACAAGAGAAATACTTAACAATATCATAGATGTAGCTCTTGTAATATTAGCAACCAACAAGAGAAATACTTAACAATATCATAGATGTATCTCTTGTAATATTAGCAACTAACAAGAGAAATACTTAACAATATCATAGATGTATCTCTTGTAATATTAGCAACTAACAAGAGAAATACTTAACGATATCATAGATACATCTCTTGTAATATTAGCAACTAATAAGAGAAATACTTAACAATATCATAGATGTATCTCTTGTAATATTAGCAACTAACAAGAGAAATACTTAACAATATCATAGATGTATCTCTTGTAATATTAGCAACTAACAAGAGAAATACTTAACGATATCATAGATGTATCTCTTGTAATATTAGCAACTAACAAGAGAAATACTTAACAATATCATAGATGTATCTCTCGTAATATTAGCAACTAACAAGAGAAATACTTAACAATATCATAGATGTATCTCTTGTAATATTAGCAACCAACAAGAGAAATACTTAACAATATCATAGATGTATTCTTTATATATTAGCAACTAACAAGAGAAATACTTAACAATATCATAGATGTATCTCTTATAATATTAGCAACCAACAAGAGAAATACTTAACAATATCATAGATGTATCTCTTATAATATTAGCAACCAACAAGAGAAATACTTAACAATATCATAGATGTATCTCTTGTAATATTAGCAACTAACAAGAGAAATACTTAACAATATCATAGATGTATCTCTCGTAATATTAGCAACTAACAAGATAAATACTTAACAATATCATAGATGTATCTCTTGTAATATTAGCAACTAACAAGAGAAATACTTAACAATATCATAGATGTATCTCTTGTAATATTAGCAACCAACAAGAGAAATACTTAACAATATCATAGATGTATCTCTTGTAATATTAGCAACTAACAAGAGAAATACTTAACAATATCATAGATGTATCTCTTGTAATATTAGCAACTAACAAGAGAAATACTTAACAATATCATAGATGTATCTCTTATAATATTAGCAACTAACAAGAGAAATACTTAACAATATCATAGATGTATCTCTTATAATATTAGCAACCAACAAGAGAAATACTTAACAATATCATAGATGTATCTCTTATAATATTAGCAACCAACAAGGGTACAAAGTATTTAGAGAATGCACAAAACCACATTTTACTTGAGCGAATCTGTTTAGACTACTTAGACATCCAAACATCTCACTGACAGCTAAACAACAGTTGATCAACAACATCTTCATACCCACTCTATGTTACCAATGCCAAACATGGACAATGAATAAGACACATGCACAGAAAATAGCAACATGCGAAATGAGATGTCCCCGCAAAGTCACCAACAACACAAGAATCGACAGAGTAACGAATACCAGCATCAGAAAAAGGTTGGAACAAGACCGTACTTGAATTATGTAGCGAAACAGAGAAGGAAGTAGTTTGACCACTTAGTAAGAAACAGACCAAACTGCCTATGAAGCTTTCCACAACAGAATATCAGGAAGAAAGGCGAGAGGAAGACCGAGGAAACGGTGGATAGATAACGAAGTTTAATTCTGCAAGGGACTAAAAAAACGTCACACAATTCACCAGAGAAGCGCAAGACAAATACATAAAACCACGACACTGGGTTAACAACCCGGTAACAGTGTGCTGACAAAAGAAGAAGAATCTGTTTAGATATACAAGACACGTAACACTACCCATTTTCTAATAAAAATGCTTGAGCGCGTTGCCGTGAGCTGATGACACTGACCGATCGTATTGGAATCATGTCGCTATGTTGTTTCCTCTAAATATGGTGCCAGAAATACAACACTAAGATTCTCACGCGGATAGTATAGATTTTTGTGACCTCGGAAAGTGAACTTCCATTTAGCTAAATCGAACAAATTTATCATGTCGCGACATATCTCTCAAATAAGTTGGCACTTTCTGTTGACGTGAAATTTGAGATTGACAATGGAGAACACATGTTTCTTTCAATTGTTTAATTACTTAATTACTTAAATACTTATTCCTCTACGCTCCTCGTGGAGCATAGGGTCTCAACAGTTGTTTGCCACACTTCTCGGTCTCTGGCTGTTCTCTTTATGGCCTCCCAGGATAGTCCAGCACTCTTCAGTTCCTCAAGAAGACTTCGTCTCCAGGTATGTTTATGCCATCCTCTTTTTCGTTGACCTTGCTGATTCCACTCAAGTGTTTGTCTAGTAACACTCGACTGTGTCTTTCGTAGGGTATGCCTGACCCATCGACATTTTCTCCTCTTGACCTGGGTCATCATGGGTTCCTGTCCGGTTCTTATCTACAGATCTGTGTTTCATACCATCTCAGTCTGAGAATCTGTCGAAGACAGTCGTTGACAAAGGTCGGAATCTTATTTGTATTTAACGTGAGTATTTGACTCGCCACGACGTAGTTACAGAACCCTTCCCCCATCCCTCAATGAAATGTTTAATAAGTTAATGGTTTTTGGTTACTAATCTGACATCATTGCACTCCGAACAGAGCCATAGATGCTCAGTCTCCCTCAACAGATATCAAAGAGATTGCATACTGATGGTTCCCGTGGCTCACTGGTTAAACACACTCTTTGCCCATCAGGAATTAAGTTCTACTTTTACAACGGGTAACTCCAAACTGCTTAAATCGCGCGATGAATTCAGCATCTATTTTAGTGTCTTCATCCAACAGGCAGTCGTGAAGAGACAGAAGAGCATCCCCTTTATCCATTTTCAACTCCCCAGCAATCGATGCTGTTGATACAAGCCTGTTCGCTCTCGCATTGCCGCAAACACCCGCATGCCCAGGACAGTAGATCCACGTAAATCTCTGGAAGTTAGACACTTCTATAGACAACAGAAATGTTTCAATGTAAGTAAACTAGCTATATCAGAATCTTGCCAAAAAACACAAATAACAACCACACAAATCACTAAAGCAGCGATAGACATAAAACAAAAATAAATATCATACAAATCACTAAAGCAACGATAGACAAACAACAAAAATAAATATCATACAAATCACTAAAGCAGCGATAGACAAACAACAAAAATAAATATCATACAAATCACTAAAGCAGCGATAGACAAACAACAAAAATAAATATCATACAAATCTCTAAAGCAGCGATAGACAAACAACAAAAATAAATATCATACAAATCACTAAAGCAGCGATAGACAAACAACAAAAATAAATATCATACAAATCACTAAAGCAGCGATAGACAAACAACAAAAATAAATATCATACAAATCACTAAAGCAGCATTAGACAAACAACAAAAATAAATATCATACAAATCTCTAAAGCAGCGATAGACAAACAACAAAAATAAATATCATACAAATCTCTAAAGCAGGATAGACAACAACAAAATAAATATCATACAAATCTCTAAAGCAGCGATAGACAAACAACAAAAATAAATATCATACAAATCTCTAAAGCAACGATATACAAAAACAAAAATAAATATCATACAAATCACTAAAGCAGCGATAGACAAACAACAAAAATAA
The DNA here is from genome assembly GCA_020796225.1 of Arion vulgaris. Classification (NCBI taxonomy): domain Eukaryota; kingdom Metazoa; phylum Mollusca; class Gastropoda; order Stylommatophora; family Arionidae; genus Arion; species Arion vulgaris. Next base: position 38,375,552 of record CM036755.1, read on the forward strand.
ATATCATACAAATCACTAAAGCAGCATTAGACAAACAACAAAAATAAATATCATACAAATCTCTAAAGCAGCGATAGACAAACAACAAAAATAAATATCATACAAATCACTAAAGCAGCATTAGACAAACAACAAAAATAAATATCATACAAATCTCTAAAGCAACGATAGACAAACAACAAAAATAAATATCATACAAATCACTAAAGCAGCGATAGACAAACAACAAAAATAAATATCATACAAATCTCTAAAGCAACGATATACAAAAACAAAAATAAATATCATACAAATCACTAAAGCAGCGATAGACAAACAACAAAAATAAATATCATACAAATCTCTAAAGCAACGATATACAAAAACAAAAATAAATATCATACAAATCACTAAAGCAGCAATAGACAAACAACAAAAATAAATATCATACAAATCTCTAAAGCAGCGATAGACAAAAAAACAAAAATAAATATCATACAAATCTCTAAAGCAGCAATAGACAAACAACAAAAATAAATATCATACAAATCTCTAAAGCAGCGATAGACAAAAACAAAATAAATATCATACAAATCACTAAAGCAGCAATAGACAAACAACAAAAATAAATATCATACAAATCACTAAAGCAGCAATAGACAAAAAAACAAAAATAAATATCATACAAATCTCTAAAGCAGCGATAGACAAACAACAAAAATAAATATCATACAAATCTCTAAAGCAACGATATACAAAAACAAAAATAAATATCATACAAATCACTAAAGCAACGATAGACAAACAACAAAAATAAATATCATACAAATCTCTAAAGCAGCGATAGACAAACAACAAAAATAAATATCATACAAATCTCTAAAGCAACGATATACAAAAACAAAAATAAATATCATACAAATCACTAAAGCAGCAATAGACAAACAACAAAAATAAATATCATACAAATCACTAAAGCAACGATATACAAAAACAAAAATAAATATCATACAAATCTCTAAAGCAACGATAGACAAACAACAAAAATAAATATCATACAAATCACTAAAGCAGCGATAGACAAACAACAAAAATAAATATCATACAAATCTCTAAAGCAACGATATACAAAAACAAAAATAAATATCATACAAATCACTAAAGCAGCGATAGACAAACAACAAAAATAAATATCATACAAATCTCTAAAGCAACGATATACAAAAACAAAAATAAATATCATACAAATCACTAAAGCAGCAATAGACAAACAACAAAAATAAATATCATACAAATCTCTAAAGCAGCGATAGACAAAAAACAAAAATAAATATCATACAAATCTCTAAAGCAGCAATAGACAAACAACAAAAATAAATATCATACAAATCTCTAAAGCAGGATAGACAAAAAACAAAAATAAATATCATACAAATCACTAAAGCAGCAATAGACAAACAACAAAAATAAATATCATACAAATCACTAAAGCAGCAATAGACAAAAAACAAAAATAAATATCATACAAATCTCTAAAGCAGCGATAGACAAACAACAAAAATAAATATCATACAAATCTCTAAAGCAACGATATACAAAAACAAAAATAAATATCATACAAATCACTAAAGCAACGATAGACAAACAACAAAAATAAATATCATACAAATCTCTAAAGCAGCGATAGACAAACAACAAAAATAAATATCATACAAATCTCTAAAGCAACGATATACAAAAACAAAAATAAATATCATACAAATCACTAAAGCAGCAATAGACAAACAACAAAAATAAATATCATACAAATCACTAAAGCAACGATATACAAAAACAAAAATAAATATCATACAAATCACTAAAGCAGCAATAGACAAACAACAAAAATAAATATCATACAAATCTCTAAAGCAGCGATAGACAAACAACAAAAATAAATATCATACAAATCTCTAAAGCAGCGATAGACAAACAACAAAAATAAATATCATACAAATCACTAAAGCAGCAATAGACAAACAACAAAAATAAATATCATACAAATCACTAAAGCAGCAATAGACAAACAACAAAAATAAATATCATACAAATCACTAAAGCAGCAATAGACAAACAACAAAAATAAATATCATACAAATCTCTAAAGCAGCGATAGACAAACAACAAAAATAAATATCATACAAATCTCTAAAGCAGCGATAGACAAACAACAAAAATAAATATCATACAAATCTCTAAAGCAACGATAGACAAACAACAAAAATAAATATCATACAAATCACTAAAGCAGCAATAGACAAAAACAGAAACCCACGACACTGGATCTTCTTCTTCTTCGAATACTCCATATCAACCACCTGTTAACCACTCTGTGTGATTTGTATGTGATCTGAGCCTAAGAGCGATTGTACGTTGTGTCAGTTATTCACCGACAAGTAGGCCAGCACATCGGATTTCTGACATGATTTTTATTTTCTAGAGTAGCTTCCTAGGTCCTACATCAGTCGCCTCTTACGACATGCCTTGTAGGTCGCAGTGGTACTATTCTTTTCTTCTCTTGCGGGCCCCGGCACCACACGGGCGAACGACACTGAGTAACAACCCATGCTCCATTTGATTCTGACATTCTTCCTTATATTAGTCCTTTTTATTATTATTGTCCTCTCCTACCGTTATATTTGACACAAGGTTTGCAAGTAATTTATCCATACCGCTCTATCCTGGGCAACTTGTTCAATCTCTTCATGAAATTGAGTCCGATATTTCTCGCCTCTCTCAGCAAAGTTCTTTTCAGTGTTTCCCTAGGAAGTCCTTTATTTATTGAACCCTGTGCCTTCCCCTTCAACGCCTGCTTTGTTATTCTTTGATAATTTCTTCTCTCATTTCATCTCTTGAGTATGCACAACATATCTCAATCTTTTTTAAAAAAAAATAATATTTGTTACTAGTGGTTGACCAGACATTTCTGGGGGACCCTTGCTGGTGCTACGGAGTTCTTGCACTGCCGCTGAGATCGTCATGTGTAAGAAAAAGATCGGCACAACTATTGATGACAAATATACACAACTATTAATGACGACATGCACAACTATTGATGACAAATATTCACAGCTATTGATGACGAAGTACACAGCACAATTTACAAAGCAAAAAAAAACCTGACATTGTTAGAGGTTAGTACGTGTGAAGGTCTTCTATAGTTTGTTCCATAATTCGTGATCATCTTTAACGACCGATATAAAATCATCCCCTTGACATAAATTCTTGATTTGCATTTATATAGGTAACATGACATCTTCTAAAGTATTTTGCCCACCAAACCTTAAGTTCTGTAAGATTTTATAATATGTTATTACTAAAATTACGCGATGTTGATCTGGTATACTTGTCGAAATTTTACAGTACGATTTTAAGTTTGTTAATCACATTTCGTGTTCACATGCAATTCAGTCGTCAAAATGAATCCGTAATTAATCAGTTCACAATGTTTCTACCGATGTCATTGGAGTACGCAACATTTACTTTCATTTTAAGTGAAGGTATCATTTGTTCACAATTCACCTTTCTTTTATATAGTGTATAGGATACACATTTGAATCATTCGCCACCATTTGTATTATGTAAATGCTAAACTTGATGATCATTTGTGTGCTTATGCAAAATTATATAACAAAACGTTTTTGCATCAACAATGCTACCTACAATTAGTTAAAATGTATTCTAAGGTCATGTGAATATGAGTACATGCAAAATGACTGTATGCATCAGGTAGATTTCTACAATTAAACCTAAGTGTGATCACGAATTTTGGAACGAACTATAGAAACATAAGCGATCATGAGTATATTTTGGTTGTTCATTTTCCAACCATTCCTACATTTCTGTATGTATGTTCTAACGATTACAGTGATTTTCTCCTCAGAAAGTTTGGAACGGCTTCCTAGACCAGTGTAGATAAATCACGTAGATTTGACGTAGAAAGCGATTGAGGCAGAAGGTCGATGTTGTGTGGTAATTGAGAAATATCGTTCTGGAACTGAGACAATTTTGAGAATTCCTACGAGGTATCTGAAGAAGGTTACGATATGGGATTCTTTGTGTACAATTGATGATTCCTTAGAAATCTGATGTTTAAATTAATCTCTTTCTTCTTCTTCTTCTAAACTCTTCATATCGACCACTTGTTAAACCACTCTGTGTGATCTGTATGAGATCTGAGCTTCTGCTTCTTCTTCAAACTCTTCATATCGACCACTTGTTAAACCACTCTGTGTGATCTGTATGAGATCTGAGCTTCTTCTTCTTCAAACTCTTCATATCGACCACTTGTTAAACCACTCTGTGTGATCTGTATGAGATCTGAGCTTCTTCTTCTTCAAACTCTTCATATCGACCACTTGTTAAACCACTCTGTGTGATCTGTATGAGATCTGAGCTTCTTCTTCTTCAAACTCTTCATATCGACCACTTGTTAAACCACTCTGTGTGATCTGTATGAGATCTGAGCTTCTTCTTTTTCTTCAAACTCTTCATATCGACCACTTGTTAAACCACTCTGTGTGATCTGTATGGATCTGAGCTTCTTCTTCAAACCTTCATATCGACCACTTGTTAAACCACTCTGTGTGATCTGTATGAGATCTGAGCTTCTTCTTCTTCAAACTCTTCATATCGACCACTTGTTAAACCACTCTGTGTGATCTGTATGAGATCTCAGCTTTCTTCTTTCTCAAACTCTTCATATCGACCACTTGTTAAACCACTCTGTGTGATCTGTATGAGATCTGAGCTTCTTCTTCTTCAAACTCTTCATATCGACCACTTGTTAAACCACTCTGTGTGATCTGTATGAGATCTGAGCTTCTTCTTCTTCAAACTCTTCATATCGACCACTTGTTAAACCACTCTGTGTGATCTGTATGAGATCTGAGCTTCTTCTTCTTCAAACCTTCATATCGACCACTTGTTAAACCACTCTGTGTGATCTGTATGAGATCTGAGCTTCTTCTTCTTCAAACCTTCATATCGACCACTTGTTAAACCACTCTGTGTGATCTGTATGAGATCTGAGCTTCTTCTTCTTCAAACTCTTCATATCGACCACTTGTTAAACCACTCTGTTTGATCTGTATGAGATCTGAGCTTCTTCTTCTTCAAACTCTTCATATCGACCACTTGTTAAACCACTCTGTGTGATCTGTATGAGATCTGAGCTTCTTCTGCTTCTTCAAACTCTTCATATCGACCACTTGTTAAACCACTCTGTGTGATTTGTATGAGATCTGAGCTTCTTCTGCTTCTTCAAACTCTTCATATCGACCACTTGTTAAACCACTCTGTGTGATTTGTATGAGATCTGAGCTTCTTCTGCTTCTTCAAACTCTTCATATCGACCACTTGTTAAACCACTCTGTGTGATCTGTATGTGATCTGAGCTTCTTCTTCTTCAAACTCTTCATATCGACCACTTGTTAAACCACTCTGTGTGATCTGTATGTGATCTGAGCTTCTTCTTCTTCAAACTCTTCATATCGACCACTTGTTAAACCACTCTGTGTGATCTGTATGAGATCTGAGCTCTTCTTCTTCTTCAAACCTTCATATCGACCACTTGTTAAACCACTCTGTGTGATCTGTATGAGATCTGAGCTGCTTCTTCTTCAAACTCTTCATATCGACCACTTGTTAAACCACTCTGTGTGATCTGTATGAGATCTGAGCTGCTTCTTCTTCAAACTCTTCATATCGACCACTTGTTAAACCACTCTGTGTGATCTGTATGAGATCTGAGCTTCTTCTTCTTCTTCAAACTCTTCATATCGACCACTTGTTAAACCACTCTGTGTGATCTGTATGAGATCTGAGCTTCTGCTTCTTCAAACTCTTCATATCGACCACTTGTTAAACCACTCTGTGTGATCTGTATGTGATCTGAGCTTCTTCTGCTTCTTCAAACTCTTCATATCGACCACTTGTTAAACCACTCTGTGTGATCTGTATGAGATCTGAGCTTCTTCTGCTTCTTCAAACTCTTCATATCGACCACTTGTTAAACCACTCTGTGTGATCTGTATGAGATCTGAGCTTCTTCTTCTTCTTCAAACTCTTCATATCGACCACTTGTTAAACCACTCTGTGTGATCTGTATGAGATCTGAGCTTCTTCTTCTTCAAACTCTTCATATCGACCACTTGTTAAACCACTCTGTGTGATCTGTATGAGATCTGAGCTTCTTCTTCAAACTCTTCATATCGACCACTTGTAAACCACTCTGGTGATCTGATGAGATCTGAGCTTCTTCTGCTTCTTCAAACTCTTCATATCGACCACTTGTTAAACCACTCTGTGTGATCTGTATGAGATCTGAGCTTCTTCTTCTTCTTCAAACTCTTCATATCGACCACTTGTTAAACCACTCTGTGTGATCTGTATGAGATCTGAGCTTCTTCTTCTTCAAACTCTTCATATCGACCACTTGTTAAACCACTCTGTGTGATCTGTATGAGATCTGAGCTTCTTCTTCTTCAAACTCTTCATATCGACCACTTGTTAAACCACTCTGTGTGATCTGTATGAGATCTGAGCTTCTTCTGCTTCTTCAAACTCTTCATATCGACCACTTGTTAAACCACTCTGTGTGATCTGTATGAGATCTGAGCTTCTTCTTCTTCAAACTCTTCATATCGACCACTTGTTAAACCACTCTGTGTGATCTGTATGAGATCTGAGCTTCTTCTTCTTCAAACTCTTCATATCGACCACTTGCTAAACCACTCTGTGTGATCTGTATGAGATATGAGCTGCTGCTTCTTCAAACTCTTCATATCGACCACTTGTTAAACCACTCTGTGTGATCTGTATGAGATCTGAGCTTCTTCTGCTTCTTCAAACTCTTCATATCGACCACTTGTTAAACCACTCTGTGTGATCTGTATGAGATCTGAGCTTCTTCTTCTTCAAACTCTTCATATCGACCACTTGTTAAACCACTCTGTGTGATCTGTATGAGATCTGAGCTTCTTCTTCTTCAAACTCTTCATATCGACCACTTGTTAAACCACTCTGTGTGATCTGTATGAGATCTGAGCTTCTTCTTCTTCAAACTCTTCATATCGACCACTTGTTAAACCACTCTGTGTGATCTGTATGAGATCTGAGCTTCTTCTTCTTCAAACTCTTCATATCGACCACTTGCTAAACCACTCTGTGTGATCTGTATGAGATATGAGCTGCTGCTTCTTCAAACTCTTCATATCGACCACTTGTTAAACCACTCTGTGTGATCTGTATGAGATCTGAGCTTCTTCTGCTTCTTCAAACTCTTCATATCGACCACTTGTTAAACCACTCTGTGTGATCTGTATGAGATCTGAGCTTCTTCTTCTTCAAACTCTTCATATCGACCACTTGTTAAACCACTCTGTGTGATCTGTATGAGATCTGAGCTGCTGCTTCTTCAAACTCTTCATATCGACCACTTGTTAAACCACTCTGTGTGATCTGTATGTGATCTGAGCTTCTTCTTCTTCAAACTCTTCATATCGACCACTTGTTAAACCACTCTGTGTGATCTGTATGAGATCTGAGCTTCTTCTTCTTCAAACTCTTCATATCGACCACTTGTTAAACCACTCTGTGTGATCTGTATGAGATCTGAGCTTCTTCTTCTTCAAACTCTTCATATCGACCACTTGTTAAACCACTCTGTGTGATCTGTATGAGATCTGAGCTTCTTCTTCTTCAAACTCTTCATATCGACCACTTGTTAAACCACTCTGTGTGATCTGTATGTGATCTGAGCTTCTTCTTCTTCAAACTCTTCATATCGACCACTTGTTAAACCACTCTGTGTGATCTGTATGTGATCTGAGCTTCTTCTTCTTCTTCAAACTCTTCATATCGACCACTTGTTAAACCACTCTGTATGATCTGTATGAGATCTGAGCTTCTTCTTCAAACTCTTCATATCGACCACTTGTTAAACCACTCTGTATGATCTGTATGTGATCTGAGCTTCTTCTTCAAACTCTTCATATCGACCACTTGTTAAACCACTCTGTGTGATCTGTATGTGATCTGAGCTTCTTCTTCTTCAAACTCTTCATATCGACCACTTGTTAAACCACTCTGTGTGATCTGTATGTGATCTGAGCTTCTTCTTCTTCAAACTCTTCATATCGACCACTTGTTAAACCACTCTGTGTGATCTGTATGAGATCTGAGCTTCTTCTTCTTCAAACTCTTCATATCGACCACTTGTTAAACCACTCTGTGTGATCTGTATGTGATCTGAGCTTCTTCTTCTTCAAACTCTTCATATCGACCACTTGTTAAACCACTCTGTGTGATCTGTATGTGATCTGAGCTTCTTCTTCTTCTTCAAACTCTTCATATCGACCACTTGTTAAACCACTCTGTATGATCTGTATGAGATCTGAGCTTCTTCTTCTTCAAACTCTTCATATCGACCACTTGTTAAAGCACTCTGTGTGATCTGTATGAGATCTGAGCTTCTTCTTCTTCAAACTCTTCATATCGACCACTTGCTAAACCACTCTGTGTGATCTGTATGAGATCTGAGCTTCTTCTTCTTCAAACTCTTCATATCGACCACTTGTTAAACCACTCTGTGTGATCTGTATGAGATCTGAGCTTCTTCTTCTTCAACTCTTCATATCGACCACTTGTTAAACCACTCTGTGTGATCTGTATGAGATCTGAGCTTCTTCTTCTTCAAACTCTTCATATCGACCACTTGTTAAACCACTCTGTGTGATCTGTATGAGATCTGAGCTTCTTCTTCTTCAAACTCTTCATATCGACCACTTGTTAAACCACTCTGTGTGATCTGTATGAGATCTGAGCTGCTGCTTCTTCTTCAAACTCTTCATATCGACCACTTGTTAAACCACTCTGTGTGATCTGTATGAGATCTGAGCTTCTTCTTCTTCAAACTCTTCATATCGACCACTTGTTAAACCACTCTGTGTGATCTGTATGAGATCTGAGCTTCTTCTTCTTCAAACTCTTCATATCGACCACTTGTTAAACCACTCTGTGTGATCTGTATGAGATCTGAGCTTCTTCTGCTTCTTCAAACTCTTCATATCGACCACTTGTTAAACCACTCTGTGTGATCTGTATGAGATCTGAGCTTCTTCTTCTTCAAACTCTTCATATCGACCACTTGTTAAACCACTCTGTGTGATCTGTATGAGATCTGAGCTTCTTCTTCTTCAAACTCTTCATATCGACCACTTGCTAAACCACTCTGTGTGATCTGTATGAGATATGAGCTGCTGCTTCTTCAAACTCTTCATATCGACCACTTGTTAAACCACTCTGTGTGATCTGTATGAGATCTGAGCTTCTTCTGCTTCTTCAAACTCTTCATATCGACCACTTGTTAAACCACTCTGTGTGATCTGTATGAGATCTGAGCTTCTTCTGCTTCTTCAAACTCTTCATATCGACCACTTGCTAAACCACTCTGTGTGATCTGTATGAGATCTGAGCTTCTTCTTCTTCAAACTCTTCATATCGACCACTTGTTAAACCACTCTGTGTGATCTGTATGAGATCTGAGCTGCTGCTTCTTCAAACTCTTCATATCGACCACTTGTTAAACCACTCTGTGTGATCTGTATGTGATCTGAGCTTCTTCTTCTTCAAACTCTTCATATCGACCACTTGTTAAACCACTCTGTGTGATCTGTATGTGATCTGAGCTTCTTCTTCAAACTCTTCATATCGACCACTTGTTAAACCACTCTGTGTGATCTGTATGAGATCTGAGCTTCTTCTTCTTCAAACTCTTCATATCGACCACTTGTTAAACCACTCTGTGTGATCTGTATGAGATCTGAGCTTCTTCTTCTTCAAACTCTTCATATCGACCACTTGTTAAACCACTCTGTGTGATCTGTATGAGATCTGAGCTTCTTCTTCTTCAAACTCTTCATATCGACCACTTGTTAAACCACTCTGTGTGATCTGTATGAGATCTGAGCTGCTGCTTCTTCTTCAAACTCTTCATATCGACCACTTGTTAAACCACTCTGTGTGATCTGTATGAGATCTGAGCTTCTTCTTCTTCAAACTCTTCATATCGACCACTTGTTAAACCACTCTGTGTGATCTGTATGAGATCTGAGCTTCTTCTTCTTCAAACTCTTCATATCGACCACTTGTTAAACCACTCTGTGTGATCTGTATGAGATCTGAGCTGCTGCTTCTTCTTCAAACTCTTCATATCGACCACTTGTTAAACCACTCTGTGTGATCTGTATGAGATCTGAGCTTCTTCTTCTTCAAACTCTTCATATCGACCACTTGTTAAACCACTCTGTGTGATCTGTATGAGATCTGAGCTTCTTCTTCTTCAAACTCTTCATATCGACCACTTGTTAAACCACTCTGTGTGATCTGTATGAGATCTGAGCTGCTTCTTCTTCAACTCTTCATATCGACCACTTGTTAAACCACTCTGTGTGATCTGTATGAGATCTGAGCTTCTTCTTCTTCAAACTCTTCATATCGACCACTTGTTAAACCACTCTGTGTGATCTGTATGATATCTGAGCTTCTTCTTCTTCAAACTCTTCATATCGACCACTTGTTAAACCACTCTGTGTGATCTGTATGAGATCTCAGCTTCTTCTTCTTCTTCAAACGCTTCATATCGACCACTTTCTTTTTTTCCCCGATCCAGAAGCACTTGAGCTTTCAGCTCTTCGGCTCGGTGCCATGGACATCGTAACCTTCGGTTCGGTGCCACGAACACCGTAAATCTGGAGAACCTGTGGTTTCTCTGCCAGTTCGCGGAATTTAACCCGCACTCGCAGTGAGCTTGTCACCCGTCGTCCAACGCGCTACGAACACGCTGGGCAGGTGGGTGTCGACACCTTGTTAAGACACTCTTTGTGATCTGAGCTTCTTCTTCGAACGCTCCATAGCGACCACTTGTTAAGACACTGTGTGATCTGAATATGATCTGAGCCTAAGAGCGAAGTAATCTGATGGTTAAATTAATCTCTTATCTTCTTCTTCTTACGCTCCATATCGACCACTTGTTAAACCACTCTTTGTGATTTGTATGTGATCTGAGCCTAAGAGCGATTGTACGTTGCGCCAGTTATGCGCCTAAAAGTAGGCAAGCACATCCGTTTTCTGCGACGCTTTTTATTTACTAGGGTAGCTTCCTAGGCCCCTACCTCAGTCGGTTTTTATAACATGCCTTGTAGGTAGCAGTGTTACTATTCTTTGCTTCCATTTGATCGCCCCGGCAACACGCCGCCGATGCTACAAGTAAGAATGGGAAAATTGAAGTATTTTGGAGATAAAAAAGACACGAAGGGTTGGAGAAGATCATTATGGAAGGATGTATCCCACAAAGTGAAAGACCTCGGAGACGGTGGATTCAGGTGTAACTTGTGATTTTAGTAAAACGGCTGCTGTGGCCTATGAGAGAGAGAGAGAGAGAGAGAGAGAGAGAAGTACTAATTCCAATGGACTGTTAGGGTGGCAACGTTCTGTTCAGGACAAGCTATTTGATGTTGAGTGAAGATATAGTCTAAATAAAAGGATCTAAAGTTGAAGGATTGACTTCCTTGCACCGGGTTTTACCAAATATGACTGCGGTCCCTTTCCGCAGAAATGACGTCAAAGCTAAGAGAAAGAAAGAGAGAGGGAGAAAGAGGGAGAATATAACGGTGGAGAAGCAGGAGGAACAGGCTCATCATCATCAAATAACTTGTCCTGAGCATAACTTTACCTTAACAATCCTTCGGAATTTTCTCTCTCCCGTAGGCCAGATGGCCCGTCCTTGCAGCTGTCATGCTCAAAACCATCCGTTACATCATGAATCCATCTTCTCCGTGATATTCATATTCTCGTTTTTGCCAGGATGCCTCCTTCCATGATGGTCTTCTCCAGCCTAGATCAGGCTGGAGATAATATATGAAGAGAAGAGGTACATATGGTTTTTTAAACGAGAACACACACGTAGACGAGGAAGTGAATAAATAAAGAAGAAATCAGAGAAGAGAAAGAAAATCTTTACTTTAAGAACATCAACATGTTTGTCGAGAATGTCTTGTGAGGAGGTACCATCAATTCTAGAATGTTCTTTAATGGAGAGAGAACTTTTTCATTTTATTTTTGTTACTGGAGGCAAATTTTGACAGTCCTCGTCGTCTAAATGAAATTTAGCTGTCTCTCTCTCTACGACTTTTATCTTAGATTTTTAACGTCTTTTTTTTTTTTTCTCTCTCTTTATTTTTGTCTTTATTATATATCTCTTTCTTTTTTACTATACTTTTGTTTGTTGAGCAGGATTCAGGCTTATATATATATATATATGACCGAGGCAAGCCAAGTTCAGCCAAAGAAATTTGTCTTGTTTGGTTATATCAGACCATTCTCTTTATCTTTATTCATCACCGTTATCTATTTCCATCTCTTCCTCTACTGTTTTTTTCTTTTATTAACTTTTTTAAATGACGTGTCTTATTTATTTTCTGATCTACTTTTTCAATAATTTTCTCTTTCTTTCTCTTCTTTTTTATCTCGTGCACTCTTTGTATCTTTTCTCCCTTCATCTAGTTTCTCTAACTGTGTTTTATCTATCTCATGCATTCTTTTTATCTTTTCTCTCTGTCTCTAGTTTCTCTAACTGTGTTTTATCTATCTCATGCATTCTTTTTATCTTTTCTCTCTGTCTCTAGTTTCTCTAACTGTGTTTTATCTATCTCATGCATTCTTTTTATCTTTTCTCTCTTCCTCTAGTTTCTCTAACTGTGTTTTATCTATCTCATGCACTCTTTTTATCTTTTCTCTCTTCCTCTAGTTTCTCTAACTTTGTTTTATCTATCTCATGCATTCTTTTTATCTTTTCTCTCTTTCTCTAGTTTCTCTAACTGTGTTTTATCTATCTCATGCATTCTTTTTATCTTTTCTCTCTTCCTCTAGTTTCTCTAACTGTGTTTTATCTATCTCATGCATTCTTTTTATCTTTTCTCTCTTCCTCTAGTTTCTCTAACTGTGTTTTATCTATCTCATGCATTCTTTTTATCTTTTCTCTCTTTCTCTAGTTTCTCTAACTGTGTTTTATCTATCTCATGCACTCTTTTTATCTTTTCTCTCTTCCTCTAGTTTCTCTAACTGTGTTTTATCTATCTCATGCATTCTTTTTATCTGTTCTCTCTTCCTCTAGTTTCTCTAACTGTGTTTTATCTATCTCATGCATTCTTTTTATCTGTTCTCTCTTCCTCTAGTTTCTCTAACTGTGTTTTATCTATCTCATGCATTCTTTTTATCTGTTCTCTCTTCCTCTAGTTTCTCTAACTGTGTTTTATCTATCTCATGCACTCTTTTTATCTGTTCTCTCTTCCTCTAGTTTCTCTAACTGTGTTTTATCTATCTCATGCACTCTTTTTATCTTTTCTCTCTTTCTCTAGTTTCTCTAACTGTGTTTTATCTATCTCATGCACTCTTTTTATCTTTTCTCTCTTCCTCTAGTTTCTCTAACTGTGTTTTATCTATCTCATGCACTCTTTTTATCTGTTCTCTCTTTCTCTAGTTTCTCTAACTGTGTTTTATCTATCTCATGCACTCTTTTTATCTTTTCTCTCTTCCTCTAGTTTCTCTAACTGTGTTTTATCTATCTCATGCATTCTTTTTATCTTTTCTCTCTTTCTCTAGTTTCTCTAACTGTGTTTTATCTATCTCATGCACTCTTTTTATCTGTTCTCTCTTCCTCTAGTTTCTCTAACTTTGTTTTATCTATCTCATGCATTCTTTTTATCTTTTCTCTCTTTCTCTAGTTTCTCTAACTTTGTTTTATCTATCTCATGCATTCTTTTTATCTTTTCTCTCTTCCTCTAGTTTCTCTAACTGTGTTTTATCTATCTCATGCATTCTTTTATCTTTCTCTCTTTCTCTAGTTTCTCTAACTTTGTTTTATCTATCTCATGCATTCTTTTTATCTTTTCTCTCTTCCTCTAGTTTCTCTAACTGTGTTTTATCTATCTCATGCATTCTTTTTATCTTTTCTCTCTTCCTCTAGTTTCTCTAACTGTGTTTTATCTATCTCATGCATTCTTTTTATCTTTTCTCTCTTTCTCTAGTTTCTCTAACTGTGTTTTATCTATCTCATGCACTCTTTTTATCTGTTCTCTCTTCCTCTAGTTTCTCTAACTGTGTTTTATCTATCTCATGCACTCTTTTTATCTTTTCTCTCTTCCTCTAGTTTCTCTAACTTTGTTTTATCTATCTCATGCACTCTTTTTATCTTTTCTCTCTTCCTCTAGTTTCTCTAACTGTGTTTTATCTATCTCATGCATTCTTTTTATCTTTTCTCTCTTTCTCTAGTTTCTCTAACTGTGTTTTATCTATCTCATGCATTCTTTTTATCTTTTCTCTCTGTCTCTAGTTTCTCTAACTGTGTTTTATCTATCTCATGCATTCTTTTTATCTTTTCTCTCTTCCTCTAGTTTCTCTAACTGTGTTTTATCTATCTCATGCACTCTTTTTATCTTTTCTCTCTTCCTCTAGTTTCTCTAACTTTGTTTTATCTATCTCATGCATTCTTTTTATCTTTTCTCTCTTTCTCTAGTTTCTCTAACTTTGTTTTATCTATCTCATGCATTCTTTTTATCTTTTCTCTCTTCCTCTAGTTTCTCTAACTGTGTTTTATCTATCTCATGCATTCTTTTTATCTTTTCTCTCTTTCTCTAGTTTCTCTAACTTTGTTTTATCTATCTCATGCATTCTTTTTATCTTTTCTCTCTTCCTCTAGTTTCTCTAACTGTGTTTTATCTATCTCATGCATTCTTTTTATCTTTTCTCTCTTCCTCTAGTTTCTCTAACTGTGTTTTATCTATCTCATGCATTCTTTTTATCTTTTCTCTCTTTCTCTAGTTTCTCTAACTGTGTTTTATCTATCTCATGCACTCTTTTTATCTGTTCTCTCTTCCTCTAGTTTCTCTAACTGTGTTTTATCTATCTCATGCACTCTTTTTATCTTTTCTCTCTTCCTCTAGTTTCTCTAACTTTGTTTTATCTATCTCATGCACTCTTTTTATCTTTTCTCTCTTCCTCTAGTTTCTCTAACTGTGTTTTATCTATCTCATGCATTCTTTTTATCTTTTCTCTCTTTCTCTAGTTTCTCTAACTGTGTTTTATCTATCTCATGCATTCTTTTTATCTTTTCTCTCTGTCTCTAGTTTCTCTAACTGTGTTTTATCTATCTCATGCATTCTTTTTATCTTTTCTCTCTTCCTCTAGTTTCTCTAACTGTGTTTTATCTATCTCATGCACTCTTTTTATCTTTTCTCTCTTCCTCTAGTTTCTCTAACTGTGTTTTATCTATCTCATGCATTCTTTTTATCTTTTCTCTCTGTCTCTAGTTTCTCTAACTGTGTTTTATCTATCTCATGCATTCTTTTTATCTTTTCTCTCTGTCTCTAGTTTCTCTAACTTTGTTTTATCTATCTCATGCATTCTTTTTATCTTTTCTCTCTTCCTCTAGTTTCTCTAACTGTGTTTTATCTATCTCATGCACTCTTTTTATCTTTTCTCTCTTCCTCTAGTTTCTCTAACTGTGTTTTATCTATCTCATGCATTCTTTTTATCTTTTCTCTCTTCATCTAGTTTCTCTAACTGTGTTTTATCTATCTCATGCATTCTTTTTATCTTTTCTCTCTTCCTCTAGTTTCTCTAACTTTGTTTTA
This sequence comes from Arion vulgaris, assembly GCA_020796225.1. Lineage (NCBI taxonomy): Eukaryota > Metazoa > Mollusca > Gastropoda > Stylommatophora > Arionidae > Arion > Arion vulgaris. The sequence continues at coordinate 38,391,262 of CM036755.1, forward strand.
TCTATCTCATGCATTCTTTTTATCTTTTCTCTCTTCCTCTAGTTTCTCTAACTGTGTTTTATCTATCTCATGCATTCTTTTTATCTTTTCTCTCTTCCTCTAGTTTCTCTAACTGTGTTTTATCTATCTCATGCATTCTTTTTATCTTTTCTCTCTTTCTCTAGTTTCTCTAACTGTGTTTTATCTATCTCATGCACTCTTTTTATCTGTTCTCTCTTCCTCTAGTTTCTCTAACTGTGTTTTATCTATCTCATGCATTCTTTTTATCTTTTCTCTCTTCCTCTAGTTTCTCTAACTTTGTTTTATCTATCTCATGCATTCTTTTTATCTTTTCTCTCTTCCTCTAGTTTCTCTAACTTTGTTTTATCTATCTCATGCACTCTTTTTATCTTTTCTCTCTGTCTCTAGTTTCTCTAACTGTGTTTTATCTATCTCGTGCACTCTTTGTATCTTTTCTCCCTTCATCTAGTTTCTCTAACTGTGTTTTATCTATCTCATGCATTCTTTTTATCTTTTCTCTCTGTCTCTAGTTTCTCTAACTTTGTTTTATCTATCTCATGCATTCTTTTTATCTTTTCTCTCTTCCTCTAGTTTCTCTAACTGTGTTTTATCTATCTCATGCATTCTTTTTATCTGTTCTCTCTTCCTCTAGTTTCTCTAACTGTGTTTTATCTATCTCATGCACTCTTTTTATCTTTTCTCTCTGTCTCTAGTTTCTCTAACTGTGTTTTATCTATCTCATGCACTCTTTTTATCTTTTCTCTCTTCCTCTAGTTTCTCTAACTGTGTTTTATCTATCTCATGCACTCTTTTTATCTGTTCTCTCTTCCTCTAGTTTCTCTAACTTTGTTTTATCTATCTCATGCACTCTTTTTATCTGTTCTCTCTTCCTCTAGTTTCTCTAACTGTGTTTTATCTATCTCATGCACTCTTTTTATCTTTTCTCTCTTCCTCTAGTTTCTCTAACTGTGTTTTATCTATCTCATGCATTCTTTTTATCTTTTCTCTCTTCCTCTAGTTTCTCTAACTGTGTTTTATCTATCTCATGCATTCTTTTTATCTTTTCTCTCTTTCTCTAGTTTCTCTAACTGTGTTTTATCTATCTCATGCATTCTTTTTATCTTTTCTCTCTTCCTCTAGTTTCTCTAACTGTGTTTTATCTATCTCATGCATTCTTTTTATCTTTTCTCTCTTTCTCTAGTTTCTCTAACTGTGTTTTATCTATCTCATGCATTCTTTTTATCTTTTCTCTCTGTCTCTAGTTTCTCTAACTGTGTTTTATCTATCTCATGCATTCTTTTTATCTTTTCTCTCTGTCTCTAGTTTCTCTAACTGTGTTTTATCTATCTCATGCACTCTTTTTATCTTTTCTCTCTTTCTCTAGTTTCTCTAACTGTGTTTTATCTATCTCATGCACTCTTTTTATCTGTTCTCTCTTCCTCTAGTTTCTCTAACTGTGTTTTATCTATCTCATGCATTCTTTTTATCTTTTCTCTCTTCCTCTAGTTTCTCTAACTGTGTTTTATCTATCTCATGCATTCTTTTTATCTTTTCTCTCTGTCTCTAGTTTCTCTAACTTTGTTTTATCTATATAATTTTTTTCCATTCTTTCTCGTCACTCTCTCTCTCCTTTTTTAGTATTGCTCATTTTTTTTCTAGAATTCTGTTCCAACTGAGTTCTCTGCTCTCTCTCTCTCTCTCTCTCTCTCTCTCTCTCTCTCATTCACTCTATCTCTTTCGTTCTCCCTCTCTCTCTCTCTTATCTATCTTTCCCTTTCATTCTCTTTATCTCTATCCCTTTATTTTCGCTCTTTCCATCGTTTATTGTTCTCCTTTCTTGACTCTCTTTCTATCCAATTTGTCTTTCAAGATGTGGATGAAAATTACGTCTTTTTAACTTATTATTAACTTGAAATCTGGTTAGAAAAAACATCATTCCATTCATCTATCTATCAACACATTCTTCTCATACCGTTATACGTTACATAGGACATGCAAGCGATTTCTCTATACTGATACCGTTATACGTTACATAGGACCTACAAGGACCTCCAATTTGGCAAAACCAGCGTGGACGATGACTGGACTGCCCTCAGAGACACCGTGTACCTATCTACCTCTGAGCTCATAGGACACTCTGTACGCAAGAGCCACGACTGGTTTGACGAAAATGACGAAGAAATCAAGTCTATTCTTCTCACGAAACATGAGACATACAGAGCCTATCAAAATGACCCATCATCATCATCCAAAAACAGCTTTCCTAGATGCTCGTAGAAGGGCTCAAGAGAGAATTAGGAAATTACAAGACGCATGGCTAAGCCAAAAATCTGATGAAATCCAGATATATGCAGACAGACATGATTTCAAACGCTTTTACGATGCCCTAAAAACTGTTTACGGACCTCAACAATCTCACCCCACTCCCATACTCGATGCAGATGGAGCAAGGCTACTAATTGACAAGCCTCAGATACTAAATCGCTGGGCAGAACACTTCCGTTCTGTCCTCAACCATCCATCCACTATATGTTATGAAGCCATAGAGCGCATGCCCCAGGTCCCAATCAATGCCAAGCTTGATATTCCACCTACCTTAGCAGAGGTCAAGAAGGCAACAAGCCAGATGTCCAGCGGAAGGCACCGGGTGCGGACTCAATACCAACCGAAGTCTACAAAGAAGGAGGGCCCACGTTGATGCTAAAATTGACAGAGTTATTTACATCCATTTGGTGTAACGAACGTGTGCCACAGGAATTAAAGGATGCCACTATTGTCCACCTGTACAAGCGGAAAGGAAACCGCCAGGCCTGCGATAACCACAGGGGATCTCCCTCCTGTCAATCGCTGGCAAAATACTGGCCAGAGTCCTTCTCAATCGATTAATCGATCACCTGGAACAGGACTTACTCCCTGAGACCCAATGTGGCTTCAGAGCAGGTCGTGGAACAGCAGACATGATATTTGCTGCTCGCCAACTACAGGAGAAATGCCAAGAGCAGCACCGTAACCTCTATATGGTCTTTGTCGATCTGACAAAGGCTTTCGACACAGTTAACAGGGAGGGTCTATGGAAGATCATGGAAAAATTTGGATGCCCAAGGAAATTCATCAAGATCGTTCAACAGTTTCACGAGGGCATGATGGCACGTGTACTTGACGAAGGGAGCTGTCGGAAGCCTGCCATGTCACCAACGGCGTCAAACAGGGCTGTGTACTGGCCCCAACACTCTTCAGCATGATGTTTGCTGCCATGCTCACGGATTTCTTTTGGGAAGGCGACGAACATGGGGTAAAGATTAGATACAGGACAGACGGTAACCTATTCAATCTTCGGAGGTTAAAATCCTCCACCAAGGTAAAAGAATCAACTATCTCAAACCTGTTGTTTGCTGATGACTGTGCCCTCGCTACCAACTCTGAGGAAGAAATGCAGACTTACATGGACAAGTTCTCAATGGCCTGTGATAGGTTTGGCCTCACCATTAACACCAAAAACAGAGGTCATGTTCCAGCCCGCCCCTAGAGAACAGTATTACGATCCAGTCATCAACATTAAACACCAGCGTCTCCAGTCAACGGACAACTTTGCTTATCTTGGCAGCCTCCTATCCAGATCGGCAAACATAGATTCTGAGGTCCACAATAGGATATCCAAAGCCAGTGCTGCGTTCGGAAGGTTACGTGTCACTGTGTGGGAACGGAAGGGGATAAGCATAGTCACAAAGCTGAAAGTTTACCAGGCCATAGTGCTAACCACGCTGCTGTACGCAAGCGAGACATGGACAGTGTATAGCAGACACGCAAGAAAATTAAACCATTTCCACACAAGCTGTCTACGCAGAATACTAAAAATAAACTGGCAGGACAAAATTCCAGACAGCGAAGTCCTCACAAGAGCAAAGATCCCAAGCGTCAACACCCTGTTGCAGAAGGCCCAACTGAGATGGGTCGGTCACGTTGCTCGAATGCCTGATAAACGCATCCCAAAACAGTTGATGTATGGCGAGCTTGAAGAGGGCAGACGTTTAGCTGGTGGACAGAAAAACGCTTTAAAGACACTCTTAAAGTGTCTCTGAAATGCTTCGATATAGACAATACGTGCTGGGAATCCTTGCGCAAGATCGCCAAATGTGGCGCTGTAACAACAAAGAGGAACCCGAATAGCTGAGAATCATCGTATTGTTGAGTCACAGAGAAAACGAGCAGCGCGAAAAGACAGAGCACACAACACGCACATGTCTAACCTTGATCATGTATGCCCCACCTGTGGTCGGGGATTCTGTTCTAGGATTGGACTCTACAGTCACCTCCGCACACACCAGAGAGGTGCAACAGTACACGTCTGAGATTGTTGTCATCATCGCTTGCGATGGACGGCTATTATAGGACCTACAAGCGATTACTCTATACTCATACCGTTATACGTTACATAGGACCTACAAGCAATTTCTCTATACTGATACCGTTATACGTTACATAGGACCTACAAGCGATTACTCTATACTGATACCGTTATACGTTACATAGGACCTACAAGCAATTTCTCTATACTCATACCGTTATACGTTACATAGGACATACAAGCGATTACTCTATACTCATACCGTTATACGTTACAAAGGGCATACAAGCGATTTCTCTATACCGCTCTATCCTGAGCAAAACGTTAAATCTCTTTTATAGAATTAAGCCCGATATTTCTCATTCTTATTTGTAGCATCAGCCAGTTTTATTTGATATCATCATCATCATCAGGTGCCGTGCCGGCTAGCGTAGACGATCATGGATCTCCACAAGTCTCTGTTCCTGGTATTTGCAATCATCTCAGATGTTGACGCTCTTCCGTGCCATGAAGTCAGGCTGTCCAAAATTTTCTCTCTGTCTCTCTCTCTCTCTGTCTCTTTCTCTCTCTCTCTACCTCCTCTGTCTCTCGCCTCAGTTCGATGTTACCAGTTGTCACAATGTGTTCTAAACCTGCTCTTCTCATCACATGTCCGTAAAATGATGATTTCCTTATTATTTGATACACTGAGTCAAACACAGGAACTTATTTGTGATCATAAACAACATAACTCTTCCACGTCGATGGATTTATCCACAAGAAAGATAATAGGATATATTTGTCTCCCTTTATCTAAAGAACATCCAAGGGACGTAATTGAGAATAATTTTGATCTCGTTGTATTTAAAGGCCGCACAGAGTTCATCCAATATGGCCGTCAAGGAAACACACATTTATGCAAACAGAAAGAAAGAAAAAACAACTCCCAAGATAATACTGAAAAGATGCATACATTAAATGAAGCTTTATTTGATCAAATATTCTCCAAAATGAGTATGCTTGTGCCAGTTATAATTCAGAACTACTTAATGTCTCCCACATACAAATCATTGTTAGTGTATTTTGTAGGCATGACACGGGAAAGAAGGCAGATTGACCCACAACGTTTTTTAGGACATGGTGCCAACGAATTGCTTCTCTGTCTTTTGGCTAAGATCAAAGTGTAGTAACTGTTCTGACCTAACACGTTGATAAATGAATAGATGACATCACAGAACACTTGTCACTAAGATCAAAGTGGAGTAACTGTTCTGACCTAACACGTTGATAAATGAATAGATGACATCACAGAACACTTATCACTAAGATCAAAGTGTAGTAACTGTTCTGACCTAACACGTTGATAAATGAATAGATGGCATCGCAGAACACTGTCAAAAAGCGAATGTATATATATCGCCTAAGCAACTAGAACAGCACAAGACAAAAACATAACACCGCGACACTGGGCAACAACTGGATAACAGTGTGACGACAAAAGAAGAAGAAGAAGAAGAAAAGAAACACTTATATTACAATATATACTAAAGTCCTGTACACAAAGAAACCTTATCAAAAGAATCAGAATCAGACAATCAAGGTTCTTCGGGCATATAATGCGAAGAGAAGGTTTGAAACATTTGGTGACAACAGGTAAAGTTCAGGGAAAGATAGGTCATAGAAAACAGAGGGAGAAGATCTTTGATGGTCTGACATCGTGGTTTGACAAAAGACCAACGTCAGAACTCATTTACTGCGCCAAGGAGAGAGAGAGAGAGAGAGAGAGAAGAAGAGAGAAGAGAGAGAGAGAGAGAGTCGTGGAGAGACATGATCGTCTACGACTGCAGGCATGACACTTTATTGATACTAAATTATCCAGTGTATTGGCTTTGCGTCATCTAAAAGAATACTGCGTTCCACTATATCAGCTGAGAAGTACGGATGAGTTCATTTTAATTCTACAATAGGATGACATCTAAAGATTCTCTACGTTTGTCACCTGTTATGTTCGTTCATACATTATTTCACCAGATAGAATAATAAACGACATATTCTATTGTAGGATGCTGAAGTGCTCACACTAATCCTTTCTTAATCCCATCATTAAGCCGCTACGTATAATATTAAAGTATACAAGTTGGAGATAATCTAAACAAAATTGTTTAAGAAGATTTCTGTAAATTGTCTGGCTAGATACGATAGTTAAGAAAGCGATTTTCAGTTCAGTTGCCCTCTGTGAGTGCAGGTTCAATTCCGCGGGCTGGCAGAAGAGCAACAGGTTCCCCAGATTTACGGTGTTCGTGGCACCGAACCGAAAGGTTACGATGTCCATGGCACCGAGCCGAAAAGCTCAAGTGCTTCTAGATCGGAAAAAGAAAAAGAATGTCAGTAATATCCATCGCCCGTGTGTTGCCGGGGTCTGCAGGGGAAAGTAAGTGATAGTGACACTGTGACCTACAAGACATATCGTAAGACATGACTAAGGTAGGGGCCTAGGAAGCTACCTAATAAATAAAAAGCGGCATAGAAATCGTAAGCGCATAACTTTCACAATGTACAATGGCTCCTTGGATCAGATCCCGTACACAATACAAAGAGTGGCTTAACAAGTGGTCGATATGGAGTGTTCAAAAGTAAAGATAACTTTGTCTCAATCCTAACATAAAGCGGAGAGTTGTCTCAATCCTAACATAAGCCAGCGAGAGTTGTCTCAATCCTAACATAAGCCAGCGAGAGTTGTCTCAATCCTAACATAAGCTAGCGAGAGTTGTCTCAATCCTAACATAAGCCAGCGAGAGTTGTCTCAATCCTAACATAAGCCAGCGAGAGTTGTCTCAATCCTAACATAAGCCAGCGAGTTGTCTCAATCCTAACATAAGCCAGCGAGGTTGTCTCAATCCTAACATAAGCCAGCGAGGTTGTATCAATCCTAACATAAGCCAGCGGGGTTGTCTCAATCCTAACATAAGCCAGCGAGAGTTGTCTCAATCCTAACATAAGCCAGCGAGAGTTGTATCAATCCTAACATAAGCTAGCGAGAGTTGTCTCAATCCTAACATAAGCCAGCGAGAGTTGTCTCAATCCTAACATAAGCCAGCGAGAGTTGTATCAATCCTAACATAAGCCAGCGAGAGTTGTCTCAATCCTAACATAAGCCAGCGAGAGTTGTCTCAATCCTAACATAAGCTAGCGAGAGTTGTCTCAATCCTAACATAAGCCAGCGAGAGTTGTCTCAATCCTAACATAAGCCAGCGAGAGTTGTCTCAATCCTAACATAAGCCAGCGAGAGTTGTCTCAATCCTAACATAAGCCAGCGAGAGTTGTCTCAATCCTAACATAAGCTAGCGAGAGTTGTCTCAATCCTAACATAAGCCAGCGAGAGTTGTATCAATCCTAACATAAGCCAGCGAGAGTTGTCTCAATCCTAACATAAGCCAGCGAGAGTTGTCTCAATCCTAACATAAGCCAGCGAGAGTTGTCTCAATCCTAACATAAGCCAGCGAGAGTTGTCTCAATCCTAACATAAGCCAGCGAGAGTTGTCTCAATCCTAACATAAGCCAGCGAGAGTTGTCTCAATCCTAACATAAGCCAGCGAGAGTTGTCTCAATCCTAACATAAGCCAGCGAGAGTTGTCTCAATCCTAACATAAGCCAGCGAGAGTTGTCTCAATCCTAACATAAGCCAGCGAGAGTTGTCTCAATCCTAACATAAGCCAGCGAGAGTTGTCTCAATCCTAACATAAGCCAGCGAGAGTTGTATCAATCCTAACATAAGCTAGCGAGAGTTGTCTCAATCCTAACATAAGCCAGCGAGAGTTGTCTCAATCCTAACATAAGCCAGCGAGAGTTGTATCAATCCTAACATAAGCCAGCGAGAGTTGTCTCAATCCTAACATAAGCCAGCGAGAGTTGTCTCAATCCTAACATAAGCTAGCGAGTTGTCTCAACCCTAACATAAGCCAGCGAGAGTTGTCTCAATCCTAACATAAGCCAGCGAGAGTTGTATCAATCCTAACATAAGCCAGCGAGAGTTGTCTCAATCCTAACATAAGCTAGCGAGAGTTGTCTCAATCCTAACATAAGCCAGCGAGAGTTGTATCAATCCTAACATAAGCCAGCGAGAGTTGTCTCAATCCTAACATAAGCCAGCGAGAGTTGTCTCAATCCTAACATAAGCCAGCGAGAGTTGTCTCAATCCTAACATAAGCCAGCGAGAGTTGTCTCAATCCTAACATAAGCCAGCGAGAGTTGTATCAATCCTAACATAAGCCAGCGAGAGTTGTCTCAATCCTAACATAAGCTAGCGAGAGTTGTCTCAATCCTAACATAAGCCAGCGAGAGTTGTCTCAATCCTAACATAAGCCAGCGAGAGTTGTCTCAATCCTAACATAAGCCAGCGAGAGTTGTCTCAATCCTAACATAAGCCAGCGAGAGTTGTCTCAATCCTAACATAAGCCAGCGAGAGTTGTCTCAATCCTAACATAAGCCAGCGAGAGTTGTCTCAATCCTAACATAAGCCAGCGAGAGTTGTATCAATTCTAACATAAGCCAGCGAGAGTTGTCTCAATCCTAACATAAGCCATCGAGAGTTGTCTCAATCCTAACATAAGCCAGCGAGAGTTGTCTCAATCCTAACATAAGCCAGCGAGAGTTGTCTCAATTCTAACATAAGCCAGCGAGAGTTGTCTCAATCCTAACATAAGCCAGCGAGAGTTGTCTCAATTCTAACATAAGCCAGCGAGAGTTGTCTCAATTCTAACATAAGCCAGCGAGAGTTGTCTCAATCCTAACATAAGCCAGCGAGAGTTGTCTCAATCCTAACATAAGCCAGCGAGAGTTGTCTCAATCCTAACATAAGTCAGCGAGAGTTGTCTCAATTCTAACATAAGCCAGCGAGAGTTGTCTCAATTCTAACATAAGCCAGTGAGAGTTGTCTCAATTCTAACATAAGCCAGTGAGAGTTGTCTCAATTCTAACATAAGCCAGTGAGAGTTGTCTCAATCCTAACATAAGCTAGCGAGAGTTGTCTCAATCCTAACATAAGCCAGCGAGAGTTGTCTCAATCCTAACATAAGCCAGCGAGAGTTGTCTCAATCCTAACATAAGCCAGCGAGAGTTGTCTCAATCCTAACATAAGCCAGCGAGAGTTGTCTCAATCCTAACATAAGCCAGCGAGAGTTGTCTCAATCCTAACATAAGCCAGCGAGGTTGTCTCAATCCTAACATAAGCTAGCGGAGTTGTCTCAATCTAACATAAGCCAGCGAGAGTTGTCTCAATCCTAACATAAGCTAGCGAGAGTTGTCTCAATCCTAACATAAGACAGCGAGAGTTGTCTCAATTCTAACATAAGCCAGCGAGAGTTGTCTCAATCATAACATAAGCCAGCGAGGTTGTCTCAATCCTAACATAAGCCAGCGAGTTGTCTCAATCTAACATAAGCCAGCGAGAGTTGTCTCAATCCTAACATAAGCCAGCGAGAGTTGTCTCAATCCTAACATAAGCCAGCGAGAGTTGTCTCAATCCTAACATAAGCCAGCGAGAGTTGTCTCAATCCTAACATAAGCCAGCGAGAGTTGTCTCAATCCTAACATAAGCTAGCGAGAGTTGTCTCAATCCTAACATAAGCCAGCGAGAGTTGTCTCAATCTTAACATAAGCCAGCGAGAGTTGTCTCAATCCTAACATAAGCCAGCGAGAGTTGTCTCAATCCTAACATAAGCCAGCGAGAGTTGTCTCAATCCTAACATAAGCCAGCGAGAGTTGTCTCAATTCTAACATAAGCCAGCGAGAGTTGTCTCAATCCTAACATAAGCCAGCGAGAGTTGTCTCAATCTTAACATAAGCCAGCGAGAGTTGTCTCAATCCTAACATAAGCCAGCGAGAGTTGTCTCAATCCTAACATAAGCCAGCGAGAGGTGTCTCAATCCTAACATAAGCCAGCGAGAGTTGTCTCAATCCTAACATAAGCCAGCGAGAGTTGTCTCAATCCTAACATAAGCCAGCGAGAGTTAGAAAATGGCTAAAGGTATCGAAAATAAGTTGAATGCATTTGAAAATAGATGTCTGCGAAAAATAAATAACATAAAATTAGACTAATTCAGGAGAAGTGATGAAAGCAGAGAAATGTCTGGTCAACTACTAGTAACAACTGTTATAAGAAAGAAAAGATGGAGATATGTTGGGCACACTATGAGGAGAAATGTCTGGTCAACTACTATTAACAACTGTTATAAGAAAGAAAAGATGGAGATATGTTGGGCATACTATGAGGAGACATGTCTGGTCAACTACTAGTAACAACTGTTATAAGAAAGGAAAGATGGAGATATGTTGGGCACACTATGAGGAGAAATGTCTGGTCAACTACTAGTAACAACTGTTATAAGAAAGAAAAGATGGAGATATGTTGGGCACACTATGAGGAGAAATGTCTGGTCAACTACTAGTAACAACTGTTATAAGAAAGAGAAGATGGAGATGGGCATACTCTGAGGAGAAATGATCAAAGACTCACAAAACATTCATTAAAGTGGGGAAAATGGTTCATGCAGGAAAGTACGCCCTAGGAAAACCCGGAAACTAACTTTACTGAGAGTGGCAAGACATATCGGGCTCAATTCAATTTAAGATATTCAACGATTTTAGAAATGAAGACATCAGGGAAAAAGTGGGTACAACATCAGTACTGAACTTCATCAAGAAACAACAAATTAAATGGTTCAGTCACATAAGCAGATTACGAAGATGACAGTTCGCCTCAGAGAGCAATGCTTCTCCAATACAGGGAATACAAAGCAACAGGTCGTCCACGTAAACGGTGAGCCACAGAATTAACATCCAATAAAAAAAACACTATTTATGAAGCGTACACAAAAAGTCCATTAAATAAATCTCTTCTTGTTCTTGCGTTGTCAGGCAAAACAGGATTTTAGAAAAGAAAAAGCGTAGAGGACCGTTGGGATGTGTCTGTCGTAGTCTATATGTAGTGTGCTGTGAAATTCGTTACACCTGTTATATCGTTTGTTTGGTAAAGGTATTTTGGTCGAAACGTTGCTTTGTATTGTCATTGTTTTTATATTTTGTAAAACTACAGTACTTTGTTATTACATGTTTCGCCATTGCTTCATAGTTTTACTACAGTCTTCCCCTATATGAAAAGAAGGACAGAACAAAAATAGCGATTTGCCCAGGATAAAGGGGAAAGGATACATTTCTTGCTATCCTTATGTAAGGTATAACGGTGCAAAACTAATATTATAATAACTTTACACACCTAGCAAAACTATCAACAAAATATTCATAGTTTAACGAAACAAATAATGGAAATAAAAGAGATGTGTAGAAATGTAAGAATACCAGACAAGGTTGTCCTGGTTGTCATCTACAGTAAGTAATGCCCTCAGAAAGACAAGGTTGTCCTGGTTGTCATCTACAGTAAGTAATGCCCTCAGAAAGACAAGGTTGTCCTGGTTGTCATCTACAGTAAGTAATGCCCTCAGAAAGACAAGGTTGTCCTTTTTGTCATCTACAGTAAGTAATGCCCTCAGAAAGACAAGGTTGTCCTGGTTGTCATCTACAGTAAGTAATGCCCTCAGAAAGACAAGGTTGTCCTGGTTGTCATCTACAGTAAGTAATGCCCTCAGAAAGACAAGGTTGTCCTGGTTGTCATCTACAGTAAGTAATGCCCTCAGAAAGACAAGGTTGTCCTGGTTGTCATCTACAGTAAGTAATGCCCTCAGAAAGACAAATCGCACTCAACTGATACAAAATGAAGAAATAAAGGAGGAAAAAACCCCAGCTAATCACAATGTCACTCAACTTGAAAATAGTGTGAGCCGAAGAGATCTGAAATTAGCATTGCTACAGAAGAAAATAGGGACATTTATTTATCGAGAAATCTTATTTACATAAATGTCTTTCTGTATTTGTTGTCTTTCTTTCTTTCTGTCTATTTTAGCAAAACACGTAATTACAAAGTACTGTAGTTTTACAAATTACAAAAACAATGACAAAATACAGCAAACTACAGTACTTTGTAATTACGTGTTTTGCCAATCAAATAGTTTTACTGCAGTTCCATATATATATACTATCTATTTTAGTGGTTTTTTTGTTCTTTTCATGTGTGTTTTATTATTTCTTTCTTTCTGTCTATTTTAGTGTTTTTTTTTGTTCTTTTCATGTGTTTTATAATTTCTTTCCTTCTGTCTATTTTAATATTTCTTTGTTCTTTTCATCTGTATTTATTATTTCTTTCTGTCTATTTTAGTATTTCTTTGTTCTTTTCATCTGTATTTTATTCTTTCTTTCTGTCTATTTTAGTATTTCTTTGTTCTTTTCATCTGTATTTTATTATTTCTTTCTGTCTATTTTAGTATTTCTTTGTTCTTTTCATCTGTATTTTATTCTTTCTTTCCTTCTGTCTAGTTTAGTATTTCTTTGTTCTTTTCATGTGCATTTTATTCTTTCTTTCCTTCTGTCTATTTTAGTATTTCTTTGTTCTTTTCATCTGTATTTTATTCTTTCTTTCCTTCTGTCTAGTTTAGTATTTCTTTGTTCTTTTCATGTGCATTTTATTCTTTCTTTCCTTCTGTCTATTTTAGTATTTCTTTGTTCTTTTCATCTGTATTTTATTCTTTCTTTCCTTCTGTCTATTTTAGTATTTCTTTGTTCTTTTCATCTGTATTTTATTCTTTCTTTCCTTCTGTCTATTTTAGTATTTTTAGTATGATTACTCAACATCTAACTGTCGTGATGAGCCGTTGGACTCTGCTGGATTTGTTGAGACAGAGATCGAAGCACATATGAACGTGTCCTGAGTGCTATGATGATAATCCTCATATAACTGATAACTGATGCCGTGTCAATAGACTAATATAAATGTCAGTGTTACGTTCTTGCAGTATCACCCATTGAGAATAAGAAACGAATAAGTAAGGGGGAAGAGTTTAACAGTTGTATCATGCAGAACATTCCACCCATGGCTATTCAGTCATTCGTATGTGTTGATTCGAATGTGTTGATTCGTATGTGTTGATTCGTATGTGTCGATTCGTATATGTCGATTCGAATGTGTTGATTCGTATATGTCGATTCGTATGTGTTGATTCGTATGTGTTGATTCGTATGTGTTGATTCGTATGTGTTGATTCGTATGTGTCGATTCGTATGTGTTGATTCGTATGTGTCGATTCGTATGTGTTGATTCGTATGTGTTGATTCGTATGTGTTGATTCGTATGTGTTGATTCGAATGTGTTGATTCGTATGTGTTGATTCGTATGTGTCGATTCGTATATGTCGATTCGAATGTGTTGATTCGTATATGTCGATTCGTATGTGTTGATTCGTATGTGTTGATTCGTATGTGTTGATTCGTATGTGTTGATTCGTATGTGTCGATTCGTATGTGTCGATTCGTATGTGTCGATTCGTATGTGTTGATTCGTATGTGTCGATTCGTATGTGTTGATTCGTATATGTCGATTCCTATATGTCGATTCGTATGTGTCGATTCATATGTGTCGATTCCTTCCTATGTTTTTGAAAAGACTTCATCAAAGACCTAAGCAGAATAGACCAGGTCAATATATTTCGACTACGTATCGAACACTGCAGACTCAACAAACACTTATATCTCTCTTCTCTCTCTCTTTGCCTTTTACCCCGGGTTGGGGCATAGGCCCTCAACCAACTCATGCCAAGTCTTCCTATCTCTAGCTATCTCCTGCAGCTCCCTCCAGCTCTTCTTTATATTGTTGATCTCCGCCTCCAAATCTCGTCTCCATGTATTTCTCGGCCTTCCCTTCTTTCGCTGCCCCTGCGGGTTCCAGGCAAGGACCCTTCTTGTTATATTCCCTCCGGTTTTCGCAAAGTGTGTCCTATCCAGCGCCAGCGTCTTTTTAACCTGTTCGTTCACTGGAATCTGTCTTGTTCTCTCCATAAGTTCCTCATTTGTGACCCTATCATACCATCTTATTCCCTCTATTCTGCGCAGACACCAGTTGATGAATGTTTGCAATTTATGCGCTATTGTTTTAGTTGTTCTCCATGTTTCGGACTCATACAGTAGAACTGCTTTAACATTAGAGTTAAATATCCGAATTGTTGTTCTAGATTTGATTTCTTTATATTTCCAAAAGTTTCCCAGTGCAATGAAAGCTCCTCTTGCCTTCTGTATTCTTATTTTAACATCTCTATCTGTTCCACCCTCTTTGTCTACGTTGCTGCCCAAATATGTGTATGATTCTACCTCTTGAAGTGGGATTTCCCCAGGGAGATCGAGTTGTCGTTTGCTTGGTTAATTCTCAATATCTTTGTCTTTCCCTTATGAATGTTCAGCCCTAGTTGCTGGGACCTTTGATTCAATGTGTTTAGCTTATCCTGCATCTGATTTCGTGTATGTGACAGAAGGGCTATATCATCAGCGAAGTCCAGATCATCTAGTTGCTCTGTCAGAGTCCATTGGATTCCATTTCTGGTGTTAGTTACTGTGGTCTTCATAATCAAGTATATTGTCAGTAAGAACAACAAAGGTGATAGAAGACATCCCTGACGCACTCCTGTTTCTATTCCAAAAGTATCTGTTAGTTTACCTTCATGAAGAACTCTACATTTCATATCTGTATATGTTGCTTTTATTAGGTTAATAATTTTCTGTGGGATTCCATAATGCCTCATTAATTTCCAAAGGGTTTTCCTATCAATACTGTCAAAAGCCTTCTCATAATCAACAAATCCGATATAAAGTGGGGATTTCCATTCAATACTTTGCTCTATTATTATACGTAATGTGGCTATCTGGTCAGCACAGGATCTATTTGGTCGGAAGCCTGCCTGTTCATCTCTTAGCTTTATATCGATGGCCTCTCTCAATCTCTCCAGGATGACTCTGCTTAGTATTTTCCCAGGTACTGACAACAGCATTATTCCCCTATAGTTTTCACACTTCTGAAGGTCCCCTTTCTTTGGTAGCTTCACCAGGTATCCTTCTCTCCAGTTTGCTGGTATTTCTTCAGTCTCCCAGATTCTGCTAAATAATTTATACAGTATTTCTGTGGATGTGTTTATGTTGGCTTTAACCGCCTCCGCTGGAATACCATCTGGACCAGCCGCTTTCCCATCTTTTAAAAGTTTAATGGCTTTACTAATCTCCTCCTTGGATGGTTTCTCACAGTTGATGTCCAAGTCAATCTCTGCCGGTTGGATATCTTGGGGGTTTGCAGGTGCTGGTCTGTTCAGGAGTTCCTTGAAGTATTCCATCCATCTTTCCATTTGGTCTCTAACATTAGTGATAGTTTCCCCCCTACTATTTTTGATCAACCCATTTGATGGTCTGTATTTTTCTGCTAGCTTTCTAGTGATGTTGTAAAGATCCCTAAGGTTTCCTTTTCCTGCAGCTACCTCTGCTTCTCTTGCTAGATCTTCTACGTATTGTCTTTTATCTAACTTTATTTGTTTCTTCACTTTCTTACTAGCTTCTGTGTACTTTTCCTGGGCTATGGCTTTGGCAGTTCTAGTTTTGCTATTATTTAAATCTGCTTTCCTCTTTTTCCTTTCTTCTATTTCCTTGAGAGTTTCTGGAGTTATCCATGCCTTATGATTCCGCTCCTTCTTTCCTAATACCTCTGTGCATGTTTCATTCCAAATATTTTTGGCTTGCTGCCAGCATTCTTCCGCACTCACCTCATCTTCTAATTGCCGCAACACCTCATACTTATTAGAGACTGTGACCGTGAACTGTTCCTTTGTTTCTTGACTTCTGAGGTATCCTACATTATATTGGTGTCTATGTTCATGTGATGTTATGTATCGCTTAAGCTTTAGTTTAATTTTACTTATCAGCAAATGGTGATCCGAATCTACATCTGCCCCCTTAGAACCCTTACATCTTGTAGAGATGACCTGAATTTCTTGTTTATGCATATGTGGTCAATTTGATTTTCTGTTCTGTGATCTGGTGATACCCAGGTTGCTTTATGTATTCTTTTATGTGGAAATACACTTCCACCTATGACGTATTGATTCGCTGCACAGAAATTAGTGAATAGTTCTCCATTTTCGTTCATTATTCCTAGTCCGTGTTTCCCCATGATCTCCTCGTAGCCTATGTTGTCCGAACCTATTTTGGCATTGAGGTCACCCATCAAAATTTTGATGTTCCCATTTCTCTGATTACCTATAGTATTTTGAAGTTTTATGTAAAATTCCTCTTTTACTTTTTCCTCTTTATCATTGGTAGGTGCATAACACTGGGTCACATTCAAGAATACTTTCTTTTTGGTGGTTCTGAATGTTGCTGTGATTATCCTAGGACTCACTGATTCCCATTTTATTAGTGCCTTCTCCGCTTCTTTAGATAGCATTAAAGCCACTCCTTCACTATGGGGGCATTTTCTTCCATATGGCCTGAGAACAGCATTGTTTCTCCTGTGTTTAGACGTTGTTTGCCTGCACCATTCCACCTAGTTTCACATAATCCCAAGATGCCAATCCCGTGAAATTTCATCTCATTTACAACCTGTGCTGTCTTTCCCATTTCATACATACTTCTAACATTCTAGGTGCCAATTCTGGAGCTTTTCCTAGGTGAAAGGAAGATAATCTGCGGTGTAGACTCCTTGCGGCTTTCTCTGCATCCTTCATACCTCTTCTAGAAGAGCTTCCTTTCCTCTTGGTTGGCACAGTTTTTATTTTATTTTTATGTGACTTGTTCATGGTTGGTTGGATTTTGTGGCTAAAATTTTCTACTGGATAGGGTAGCCAGCCCTACGCCAAACCCCACCTTAGTCGCCTCTTACGACATGCCTTGTAGGTCACAGTGCCGCTACTCTTTGCTCCCTTGCGAGCCCCGGCAGCACACGGGCGCCAACACTTCTATAGACCAGGTCAATATATTTCGACTACGTATCGAACACTGCAGACTCAACAAACACTTATATAGACCAGGTCAATATATTTCGACTACGTATCGAACACTGCAGACTCAACAAACACTTATATAGACCAGGTCAATATATTTCGACTACGTATCGAACACAACATGTGGTCATACTCAGTTGACCTAAAAACTAAGCTTTGAGAAACCTGACAGGCCTGAAGCTGACTGTTCAGTTTGTGGTACACAGTAAACTAAGCGTTATACCAGAGATCGCTGAAGAAGAAGAAAAATTCAGAATTTCAAAAAGTCTTATTCTATTCGTGTCCCGATTGACACATATAGCTTCCACAAGAGACTTCCACTGTTGCCGTTCTGCTGCCTTTCTATCAACCGTCTCCCACGTCAGGCCGCACTCCTTCAACTCTCTCTCCACAGTTCTTCTCCATGTTTACTTTGGACGTCCATGCCTTCACTTCCCACCCGCTGTCCATCTCTCTCTCTCGATCACCGCCCAGACCGATGTACCAGACCTCCCCATAAATTCTATTCATGTGGAAATCTGATTCATGCAGCCTTAGCATTGATGTGTTTTACGTCACATCTTCGCGCTTATCCTTCAGCGATGTGTCCGGTTTCAGCCAGCGTTTACTCAGTTCGCTCTCCGTTCTGTGTTTTTTACAGGGTGGGGTAGCTATCCCCACGGCCAACCTCCTTAGTCGCCTCTTACGACATTCGTGGCAGGTAACAGTGGTTCTATTCTTTACACCCCAATTTGGGTCCCGGTAACCACTCGGGCGCTGTCCATCTGAGAGCTGTCCTAGACAATGCCGCCACTGGCATACGACATACATGTCCAAACCACCTCCATCTTCGTCTCTTAATAATGATCTCCAAGGATGTACAGTTTATTTCTTTGGTATTTGACCAGAAAAATTCAAAAGCTTCAAACAATAATAAAATACTGCAACATTTGTTCTTGGATTTTTAGATTTAAATGCCATCATCATCATCAAGATGCGTGTCCTTTACATGACGTTGCTCTCTTTGCAGCGCATCTGAAATTCACTCTGTCTCTAGCATGGACCCACTTTGTCCATGGTCATATTCATGGTTTCTTCATTATCTTGTAGCCATCTGAATTTTGTTGTATAGTATATTGTTTATCAGCCAATTGTCTTTAACATTCAGTTCTTTCAGGACACCAGTGTTCTTCCTTCTTTCTGTCCATGGTATTCATAGGATCTTTCTGTAGCATTTCGTTTCGAAGAACTGGATGTTCGTTCTTGTTTTTTGTGTAATGGTCCATGATTCACAACCGTAAGTAGCCACTGGAAAAATGCATGTTCTCAATATTTTTTTATTTTAATATAGTGCTGGTGCTTTGCCATATGTTCTTCATTGTGTTTAACTTCCTGATTGCTATTGCCAATAAAATGCCCTTCAAAGCACACATTTATACCGTAATTTGATTTTCTTGTGTTTATGGAGGTTTTCGATTTCTTGTTAATAGACTTGTTTTTTTTTTTTTGTGTGACATTAAAAAGTGGAAGCAGGGAATGACGAGAATCAAACTGTCTAGTGACATTTAGAATAAATTGTGTGGCTAGACATAGAAAATCATCACCATAACAAGACTAAATCGGTTCCAATACTGGTTAATAACATCTTCTGATCGTGTCTCTTCATAGCAGCTCATCATCATCATCATCATCATCATCATCTAGTTAGATAGTCCCAATACTAATAATAACGTCATCTGAACATGTCTCTTCACTGTGCTTTGTTATCGTCACCATCGTCATCATCATCATCGTCATAATCACCATCGCCCTCATCATCATCGTTATAATCACCATTGTCATAATCCTCATCATCGTCATCATCATCATCCTCGTCATCACCATCGTCATCATCATCACCATCGTCATTACCATCGTCATCACCATCGTCGTCATCATCCTCATCATAACCATCATCATCACCCTCCTGATCATCGTCATCATCATCACCATCATCACTATCACTATCATCATCATCATTATCATCATCTTCTGGCTGGGCAGTTCGAATTCTGGTTAATAACATCTTCTGATCATGTTCTCCATAGCACATCGTCATCAATACCATCGTCTGGTTAGATAGCCCCCATATATGTACATACAGAGAGAACGGAAAATCCAGATGTAGAGTGAGAAAGAAAGGGAGCGATCGACCGAGAACGAAAGAGAGAAATAACTACAAAGATGGCGAGAAGAAGAATGAAAAGAAGGGAATGAGTAACACGGAAACAGAAACAGTGGAGAATGGGGAAAAGCTGAACAAGAAAACAAGTGGGAAAAAGAAGAGAGATTTTAATTTCCGATACAGAAGCACTTGAACTTTCAGCTCTTCGGCTCGGTGTCATGGACATCGTAACCCTTCGGTTCGGTGCCACGAACATCGTAAATCTTGAGAACCTGTAACTTTTCTGCCAGCCCGCGGAATTGAACCGCACTCACAGGGGCTTGTCACCCGTCGTCCAACGCGCTACGAACACGCTGGGCAGGCGGGCAAGAGAGAGAGAGATAAAGAAGACGAAAGAGAAAATAGAGAATTAGGAAAGATATAGGCCAGACAGAGAACGAGAGAGGGGAACGGGGGATCCGTTAGAAAATTACTAGAAGAAAATATGAACGCCCTCGTATCTAAATTACAAACATCTATCTCAGTGGTTCTCAAAGGGTGTGCCCAAGCGCACCAGTGTGCCCGTTGACATTCATAGGCGTGTCCTAGGAAATCCCAGATCAGGTGTCGGCAACGCGGTGCCAGCGAGCACCAGGGGAAAAAAAATCACCACGACACATCAGGTCAATACTTCTCATAAGCAGAAATTAAATGATGAATAAACGTACGTAGCATTTTCCAATTATTTCTGTATTTCTTTGCTTTTTGCATCTTATTGATTATTTTGTGTGTATAGTGCCCCTACGATTTTATTTTTAGAACTTCAAGTGTGCCACAACTTCAACAAGTTTGAGAACTACTGGTTTAATCTGTTGTTCTTATTTGACTTGCATAACTGGTTTCACATCCAGTCTTCTTCTGATTTCTTCATTAATAATTGTATCATCCCTGCAGCTCTTCTAAAGCACCTCATCTCCGTGGTAGATATATATAGGTTGCAGATATAAGAGAATCGAGTGGACCGTTGTGTTGATCTTTTATTGGTCTCTGTAGCGTAGAGGTTAGGTGCTCGTCTCAACAAGTTTGAGAACCACTGATCTAACCTATATATGCCTTGTAATATCCACGAGCTATTGACACTAGTTTTGATAATACTGAACGATACAAATCTGAAACGAGGCATCACTGAGGTCTATTACTCTTTAATATTCCGAGAGCTTCTTAAATCTACATGGGAACTTTTAGGAGATGTAATTTATTTTGACGCACCGTCGAGGCACGAGATCGTGAAATTAAAATGATCTTCAGTCTCAACTATTGATTCCTCCATTTATTCATTCGTCAACGTATAAATATGTTAATCTATCTATCTATCTGTCTGTCTGTCTGTCTGTCTGTCTGTCTGCCTGCCTGCCTGCCTGCCTGCCTGTCTGCCTGCCTGTCTGTCTGCCTGTCTGTCTGTCTGTCTGTCTGTATATCTATCTGTCTGTCTGTCACCTATCTATATATATATCTATCTATCTATCTATCTGTCTTTCTGTCTGTCTGTCTGTCGGTCTGTCTGTATATCTATATTTCTATCTGTCTGTCTGTCTGTCTGTCTGTCTACCTACCTACCTACCTACCTATCTATATATCTATCTATCTATATATCTATCTATATATCTATCTATCAATATATCTATTTGCCTGTGTTTGTATGTCTGTCTGTCTGTTTGCATGTCTGTCTGCATGTATGTCTGTCTGTCTGCTATACTATAAACATATGTTAACTTAGATCAAGCTAATAGATCACCTCGCACCGAATCACTGCAGCTATGACTACGAGATGATATATTTGTCGTCAGTAAGCAGAACTATGAGATGATATATTTGTCATCAGTAAGCAGAACTATGAGATGATATATTTGTCATCAGTAAGCAGAACTATGAGATGATATATGTGTCATCAGTAAGCAGAACTATGAGATGATATATTTGTCATCAGTAAGCAGAACTATGAGATGATATATTTGTCATCAGTAAGCAGAACTATGAGATGATACATGTGTCGTCAGTAAGCAGAACTATGAGATAATATATTTGTCATCAGTAAGCAGAACTATGAGATGATATATTTGTCATCAGTAAGCAGAACTATGAGATGATATATTTGTCGTCAGTAAGCAGAACTATGAGATGATATATTTGTCGTCAGTAAGCAGAACTATGAGATGATATATTTGTCATCAGTAAGCAGAACTATGAGATGATATATTTGTCATCAGTAAGCAGAACTATGAGATGATATATTTGCGAAACATCATAGTTGATCCTAAGCTCTAAGAAACAAAGTGCTCATCATGCGGGCTGTGGTGACTGCGACGTTCTGCAAAGAACATGCTACTATTTGACTAGTTGTTATAATTCCCAGCTCTGTCACTTTACAAAGAAGTAGACTCTCCCTGGTCTTTATCTTGCGTTCTGAAGGTCGTGGGTTCGAATCCGGACAGCGACGTTCTGTTCACAAATGCGTTTTTTCAGGGACCCATAATATTGTTTCCGGAGCTACGGAGTTCGTGCTTTGTGCAATACTCTCGGCAGGTGGCGTGCTATTTCAGCGGAGAGGGACCGAGCTATATTGGGAAAAGCCCGGCGTAATGAAGTCAGTCATTTCGGTTTTAGCCACTTTTAGTCTAAGATAGATGTGAGCGTCTGTAGCTTAAGCGGTAGTGAGCTCAATCACAACTCAAGCTTACCTGGGTTCAAACTCCACGGCGGGCAAGTTTGGAAGTAAATTAGTTCCCTTAGATTTTTTACAAACTGTAAAATAGACCTCACCGTTCAGAAAGCAATGGCAAACTATTGAACGTATAAGTGGTGTCTAGAAAATCGACGACTCATTTACTGTTGTTGATGGCTACGTCCTGTAAAAAGGATATGTCACGAATTGTCATTCAGTTTAAGATACTTGTCAACTGTAGTGACAACTGTTATAAGATACTTGTCAACTGTAGTGACAACTGTTATAAGATACTTGTCAACTGTAGTGACAACTGTTATAAGATACTTGTCAACTGTAGTGACAACTGTTATAAGATACTTGTCAACTGTAGTGACAACTGTTATAAGATACTTGTCAACTGTAGTGACAACTGTTATAAGAAAGAGAAGATGGAAATATGTTGGACATATCTTGAGAAGAAATGATCAACGAATATCAAAGCAGGTATTGAAGTGGGTGGCAAAGAGTTCAAGAAAGAGAGGACGACCTAGGGAGATCCTGAAATAAACTTTGCTGAGAGAGGCAAGAAATATCGGTCTCAGTTCCATGGCGGAGATTGAGCGAGTTGTCCAGGATAGAGCGGTATGGATAAATTACTTGCAGTCCCTATGTAACGTATAACGGTACGAGAGGAATTATGTTTATTAAGATACTTGTAGCTTGGACATGGTAAAATAATGAAAAATAACCGCATACCTCAATAGATGCTGTTCTGTAAATGTTGAAAGGTAAGAGGCTTCATGAGTGCCTAGAGAAGATAATTGTGGAGGGAATGGTGTCTGAAAGAAGAATGAGAGGAAGATCTAGAAGACGAGGGGTGCAAGATATCATTGACGATCTGAAAATGATTTCTGCTGACGCTGGTCAACTTGAGCACAGAACAGAGAGTATTGCAATATTACGCTGTCTCCGGTGTCTGTGGGTTTGTGGTGTGGGTAAGTATACACATAGTACATAGTCATACGCTGTCTCCGGTGTGGGTTTATGGTTGTGTGTGTGTGCACACACATAGTCATACGCTGTCTCCGGTGTGGGTTTATCGTTGTGTGTGTGTGTGTGTACACATAGTCATAAGTAAGCAGTAGATATCCATACGCTGTCTTCAGTGTGTGTGTGTGTAGGTCTTTGTGGGTAAGCGTGTGTGGGTAGCTGCATATTTCTCTCTCTCACTCTCTATTTCACCTGCTTCTTGTACCACTTTGCGATTGTCTGAATCCATCAAATATTTGCATACAATTTAGAGAATGTAAACAACCGCGGTTTCTACGTAAGAATCGTATTACAAATCTTTTAGAACAACTAAGAACATTCGTGATATATTCCAGAACTTTGCTATTTGTTGACATAAAACGCAGCTTTACCAGTAGATCGTCTGCTTCTGTTTCGTGATGCCAGGCTTGATTCTTTCCGAATTTGTTGTTTATCATTGGTTTAATAACTAACGATTCCGTTTTTAGTTAAGTTTGAAGATTTTAGATAGTTACATAAGAGACAACATTAGAAATGAAGAAACTAGAAGAAGACTGGATTTGAGACCAGTCGTGCTATTCATAAAAGAACAACAGATCAGTGGCGGCTCGTCATTAGGGCCAGTGGGGCGGCCCACAAAAATAATGTGTAACGTGTATTTATTATTTTGTAAATTAAAATATAGCAACCCAAAACCATGATTTATCTAGAAAAGATGTCTGGCCCTACCAACAAAAATAATCACGAGCCGCCACTGCAACAGATTAAATGATTTGGACAAGAGTGCACTCGTATCGTCTACCACAGAGATTGGAGACTTATAATCAGTTAGTGGGCAATTAGTGGACAATCATAACGACGGAGATGAGGTGCACTAGAAGAATGTAGGGAGACAACATTAGAAATGAAGAAATCAGAAGAAGACTGAATGTGAGACCAGTCGTGCTATTCAAAACCAAAACAAAAGTGTAAATGGTGTGGACAAGAATGCCCTGGCATCGTCTACCACAGAGAGCCACACTGAAAAAGTATAACGAGTAAAAAGCAGGGGAAGACCACGCAAAAGATGGAGTGACGGCATCAAGAACAGCCTTAAGAAAATGAATAACAGCTTGCTAAGTGCCTTAAAAAGCACACACACGATCACTACACCCTCCCTCCCCTCTTCCCCGTCAACACTTCTATAAAGAAGGAAATGGTCGAAGAGAAGAAGAAGAAGAAGGTTAGTTAACAGCGGTTCCCAAATTTTGCATTTCCGCGTACCCCATTTTGTAATACATTTTGTAATACATTTTGTAATACATTTTGTAATACATTTTGTAATACATTTTGTAATACATTTTGTAATATATTTTGTAATACATTGTGTAATATATTTTGTAATACATTTTGTAATACATTTTGTAATACATTTTGTAATACATTTTGTAAAACATTTTGTAATACATTTTGTAATACATTTTGTAATACATTTTGTAATACATTTTGTAATACATTTTGTAATACATTTTGTTAAACATTTTGTAATACATTTTGTAATACATTTTGTAATACATTTTGTAATACATTTTGTAATACATTTTGTAAAACATTTTGTAATACATTTTGTAATACATTTTGTAATACATTTTGTAATACATTTTGTAATACATTTTGTAATACATTTTGTAATACATTTTGTAATACATTTTGTAATACATTTTGTAATACATTTTGTAATACATATTGCTGCTGCGGACCCGCACAAATTTCTATATATGAAAATGGACAGGAATGAATTATCTGTGTGTTACAATAGTAAACAAATGTTCTCAGACTGCGGGAAACTTCAAATGATCTTTCATTGTGTCATGTCAGACATTTAGACTCTGGTATGGTACAGGTCATTTGATTTCACAGAGGAACTAGTTTACAACTGTTTTTAGACATATTTCTTTTTTAAAATTTAGTTTGAAATGTCAAAGATCATAATATTTCTTCAAGCGTTTTGTGACCCTGACCCCCTGTAAGTCCTCGAGGACCCCCAGTTTGGGAAATGGTGGGTTAGTACAGAGCCAACTATAAACTTATCTAGAGTTGGCTGTGGTTAGCATAATGTAGTTTAACTCTGAGTGAGACCGGAAAGATGGTTTGAGTGACTCGTCAAATAAAATCAACAATGGGGGTGGGGAGAGCGGTGGGAGAGGGAGAGGGTCGGTCGTTGAGGTCAAGCTGTTAAGTTGTTAATACGTTGCCATGTGTTCCAAAAATCGTGGGTAGGCTGAAAATATGCTGCTCAAACAAAATGCGTTAAAAATTTGAAATATATTGTCTATGAGTTATTAACCATCTTATAAATAAATACAAGAAGATACTTTCACTGGTACTTGTATTATCTATATATGGGTAGACTGAAGTCAAACTATGAAGCGTAGACGGAACACGTAACAAGAAAGTAGTTTAACAAAGTACTGTAGTTTAACAATGTACTGTAGTTTAACAAAGTACAATAACAATAACACTACACAGCAACGTTTCGAGCCAAAGGTCTTTATCAAGCAAAGGAAACAACAGATGTGAGGAAATTCACTTCTTAGGCAGTACACAACATATCAAATCAGACAATACATTCCTACTGGCCCTAAAGTCGCTGGTACTACGGAGACCGTGAAATACCGTTGTTATTTTCCTATATTATAAAGAGATCGAAGCATAAATAGTTATTAACCGAAATACATTCTTAATGGTTCTATCAATCAACCAATCAATCCATTTCACACTATACTATTGTCTACAGTTTCAACATATTATCTTCCAAATGCTGCAGTATGCGCCCTTATGTGCGTCCTATTTAGTCATGTGCCGCAGGCTATTTCGTTATGTAACTGTCATATCAGCTTTCAATTTAATTTCTCGCATTCCGATCCTTATATTAATTTTTTCACATTATTCTAATTTGTGATAAAAGTGCGTAATTTTATCGTCAAAATTATGTTATTTCTCAAATTTCGTTAAAAAATGTAAAAATTAAAAAACCAAAGGATTGACTTTACTGCACCGCGTTTCTCCATATTGCCTGGTCATTCTCCTCAGAAATGTCACGTAACCTGTTGAGAGTATTGTATTCATCACAAACACCGAAGCTCTGGCACCAATCGTAGGGTGTGTTTGTACAAAATGCATTTGTGAACAGATCGGTACTGTCCCGATTCAAACCCACTACCTTCTGGGCGCAAAACAAATAGCTTACCCACTTTGTCACAGAATCCACCCCACCCCACCCCTTCCAAGTTTGGATAAGATACTGCTTAATTTTAGTTTGTACATAAATCTTGTGGGCGTCTGTAGCTAAAGCTGTAGTGAGCTCGATCGCAACCCAAGTGTGCCCGGTTCAAACTTCGCGGCGGGCAGTTTGGAAGAAAATTAGTTTCCTTGGATTTTTACGAATGGTAAAAATAGATCTCACCGTTCAGAAAGTAATGCCAAACTACTGTACGTATACGTGGTGCTAGAAAATCAAAGACTTGTTTACTGTGGTTAATGGTGACGTCATGTAAAGGATATGCCAGGATTGTCACATAAATCTTCGGAGCGTGGAAAGTGAACAAAAATGATTGTGGTTACAACTTGTTGATTGATCGATTGATGAATTGATTGATTGACTGATGGATAAAACCATCACCATTGCACTTTGGTGAATAACCGCATGTGAACCGATCTCTTTCCTACACATAAATACCTCAGCAACAGAGCATGAACTCCGTAGCACCGGCGATTGTACCAGCTGTAATTTTGAAGATGAAGACAATCTTGGTAAAATTTTCTAATGAACCTTGCATTTTTTGTTGTTTTCCTGATGTCTTCATTTCTAAACCGGTGTCATCTCGTTACTCCTCGAATTCTGCGTAGACACTTGATTTCTGTCGTGACTAGTTTTCTTCTATTGTTTGATGTCAAGCATCCAGGGTTGGCACTGATAGTATAATGTTGAGAAACATATGGTTTGTGGTTCAAATTCTGTGTCCATCTATTTTTTTCTGGATGCTCTAAAAACTTATTTACTGTCTTTACAGAAGAAGGCTGAAAATTCCATGGACAGCGAAGAAATAAATATGGAGGTTTTAAAACAGGCCTGCACACAAAGAAACCATATCAAAAGAATAAGAATCCGACAATCAATGTTCCTCGGGCATATAATGCGAAGAGGAGGTTTAGAATATTTGGTGACAACATGTAAAATTCAGGGAAGGAGAAATCGTGGAAGACAGAGGGAGAAGATGTTGGATGGCCTGATATCATGGTTCGACAAAATATCGACGTCAGAACTGATTACATGCACTGAGCAAAAAGAGTTGTGGAGAGACATGATTGTTTACGCCGGCAGGCATGGCACTTGATTGATTGACTTTGTATACCATATTTTTTTACTCCGGTGCTTCAGCTGCGTTTCATATAATTCCTTATTCACTTGATGATGCTCATTATTGATGATGTACCCACATTTTCCTGATGTCTTCATGACAGAAGAGAGGAAGATCAATTAGAAGATGGATGCAAGATATTATAGACGAGTTGGGCTCTGTGGCTAAGCGGTTAAACCCTTTGCCTTGGAGTCGAAGGTCGTGGGTTCGAATCCGGACCGCGTCGTTCTGTTCACGATTGCAGTTTTTTTCATAGATCCCTAGGATTGTTGCTGGAGCTACGGAGTTCGTGATTTGTGCAATACTCTCGGCGTGTGGCGTGCCATTTCTGCGGAGAGGAACCGAGCCATATGGGGTAAAACCAGGTGCAATGAAGTCAATCCTTCGGCTTTAAATTGTCTATTCCCAGGTGGAAGATGTAGTTGGCTGTCCACTCTTGCCGTTAAGCGTAGGGATGGGAGCTTTAATTTGCCTTCTAGGGCCGGATGAGTCGCCCTTGTTGTGTTATATCCGTGTTTATGTTGTGTGGTCGTGATATTGTCTATCCATTTTTTTCTTGGTCTTCCCTTAGCTCTAGTACCCGATCTCTTTTTATTGTATGCTGTTATTGGTGGTTGGTTGTATTTCATTCTCATTAAATGTCCAAACCACTGCATTTGTTGTCTATCGATGTATTCGATGCATGAAGTTATGCCCACTTTGCTTCTGATGTCCTCATTTCGTAATCTGTCTTTCCTGGTGACTCCCACTGCCTTCCTCAAGCATTTCATTTCACACGTGGTGAGCTTTCTGTGATGTATTGCTGTAAGAGACCAAGTTTGGCACTGGTAACAAAGTGTTGGTAGGAAAATACTTTTTATCACCTGTCTTTTGACTTCCATCTTGATCTGTGGGTGTTGTAGTAATGGTGCCAGCTGGTAGGTCATTGCATTTGCTTTTTGACACCTTGTCTCTATGTCTCTATCGAGTTTTCCGTCCTCTGTAAAAATGCTGCCTAAATATTTGAATTCATAAACTTGTTTTACGCTGGTGTTATCTATTTGTATGTTTGCTTGGCTTAGTGTTCTGCTGATTTTCATGGTCTCGGTCTTTTCTGTGTTGATTTTCATGCTGTACTTTCTACATGCTATTATCAATGAATTCATGTGATGTTGTAGTTGATCTTCATAGATTAGACTTTGGTCGTTGCAAAAAGTAATTCGTTGATTTGATTATTTAATTGTCCGTAGTGTAATTCGCCTTTAAAACCCTTTTTAAAACCCTTTTAAAACCCTTTTTAAAACCCTTTTAAAACCCTTTTTAAACCCTTTTTTTTTTTTTTTCCGATCCAGAAGCACTTGAGCTTTTCAGCTCTTCGGCTCGGTGCCATGGACATCGTAACCCTTCGGTTCGGTGCCACGAACACCGTGAATCTAGGGAATCTGTGGCTTTTCTGCCTGCCCACGGAATTGAACCCGTACACACAGAGGGCTAGTCACCCACAGTCCAACGCGCTACGAACACGCTGGGCACGCGGGCTTTTAAACCCTTTAATACCCTTTGAGTTGAACTATGACAGATGTCGGATACCTCACGCAGTACAACAAGGAGGTATTTAGAACTGCTACCATGTAACTCAAGTTTCGACAGAAATAAACTACAATGGTGATGATGATGTTAATGATAATGATGATGATGATGATACTGAAGATGTTATATAATGTTGAGGATGTTTATTATGATGATAATGTTAATTATGCTGATGATTTTCATGATGGTGGTGTTTATGATGATGATGATGATTTAAATATCTGTGATATTTTCAAGGCTTTAATCCATTAAGAATGAAAGGAGATGAGAAAGAGGGAGTGTGAGAGTAAGAGAGTAAGAGGGAGTGTGAGAGCAAGAGAGAAAGAGGGAGTGTGAGAGCAAGAGAGAAAGAGGGAGTGTGAGAGCAAGAGAGTAAGAGGAGTGTAGAGCAAGAGAGAAGAGGGAGTGTGAGAGCAAGAGAGAAAGAGGGAGTGTGAGAGCAAGAGAGAAAGAGGGAGTGTGAGAGCAAGAGAGAAAGAGGGAGTGTGAGAGCAAGAGAGAAAGAGGGAGTGTGAGAGCAAGAGAGAAAGAGGGAGTGTGAGGTAAGAGAGTAAGAGGGGTGAGGCAAGAGAGAAAGAGGGAGTGTGAGAGCAAGAGAGTAAGAGGGAGTGTGAGAGCAAGAGAGAAAGAGGGAGTGTGAGAGCAAGAGAGAAAGAGGGAGTGTGAGAGCAAGAGAGAAAGAGGGAGTGTGAGAGCAAGAGATAGAGAAAGAGAGTCCAATTCAAAAACAATGCGAGACCAGTGGCAGCTTGTCGTTAAGGACCAGTGGGGCCGAACCCCACCAAAAAGAGTGTGCAATGCGTATTTATTATTTTATACATTTAAATATAGCCGAACCCAAAACCATAATTTTCCCAAAACTTTGTCTCTGGCCCCACCAACAAAAAAGATAACGAGCCGCCACTGTACGAGACAATAAAAGACACTGTCTGATGATGTTGAAGATATATCTTAGAAATCCGTCTCTAAATCATCTTATATTAATGTCCACACATCATTACGCTTTCAATCTTTCAATTTTGAACTTGATATCAACATCTCCGCTGATAGTTATCGCTTCATTAATCTTGCCATCTTTAGCTTCAGATTTAAGATTGTAACATGTAGGCGCTCGTTAACTTATAGATGCTGTATTATGAAGCAGAATGCTTACTTCTAGATCTGTATGTGAGCATGATTTTCATATTGTTCAGTGACTAGTTCAATCTAAGATAGCTTGTTTTGCTTTGTTCTTCTCTAAGATCTGTTGATAGTGAGTAGCGATTTGCCAAGTATCTGCTAGTGAGGAAGCAGCTTCTCAAGCTCGATATTGAGGTGCGTTTCAGACTGCTGAGTGAGGCAGCTGCTTGTGCTCTGATCTGCTTCATGTGAGGCTGTTCTCCATCTAAATTTGTTGTAAAGGTGTACTTAGATCTGTATAGTGACTAGACCTTCTGCTTCTCTAAGATCTTGTTGTGAGCGCTGCTTCTCTCAAGATCTGTTATGTGAGGCTGCTGCTTCTCTCTAAGATCTTGTTATGTGAGGCTGCTCTCTCTAAGATCTTGTTATGTAGGCGCTGCTTCTTCTCTAAATCTCTTTATGTAGGCTTGCTCTCTCGATAGATCTGTTATGTGAGGCGCTGCTTTCTCAGATCTTGTTATGTAGACGCTGCTTCTCTCAAGATCTTTTATGGAGATGCTTTCTTAGACTTGTTATGAGGCTGCTTTTCTCAGATCTTGTTATGTGAGCTGCTTTTCTAAGATCTTGTTATGTGAGGCTCTGCTTCTTCTAGATCTTGATATGTGAGGCGCTACTTTCTCAAAGATCTTGTTATGTGAGGCGCTGCTTCTATCTAGGATCTGGTTAGTGAGCGCTGCTTTCTAAGATCTGGTATGAGGCGCTGCTTCTCTAGATCTGTTCTGTGAGGCTGCTGCTTCCTCTTAAGATCTTGTATGTGAGGTGCTGCTTCTCTAGATCTTGTTATGTGAGGCGCTGCTTCTCTCTAAGATCTTGTTATGTGAGGCGCTGCTTCTCTCTAAGATCTTGTTATGTGAGGCGCTGCTTCTCTCTAAGATCTTGTTATGTGAGGCGCTGCTTCTCTCTAGGATCTTGTTATGTGAGGCGCTGCTTCTCTCTAAAATCTCGTTATGTGAGGCTCTGCTTCTCTCTAGGATGATCTTGTTATGTGAGGCGCTGCTTCTCTCTAGGATCTTGTTCAGCTATGTGAGGCTGCTTCTCTCTAGATCTTGTTATGTGAGGCGCTGCTCTCTCTAGATCTGTTATGTGAGGCGCTGCTTCTCTCTAAGATCTTGTTATGTGAGGCGCTGCTTCTCTCTAGGATCTTGTTATGTGAGGCTCTGCTTCTCTCTAGGATCTTGTTATGTGAGGCGCTGCTTCTCTCTAGATCTGGTTATGTGAGGCCTGCTTCTCTCTAGATCTTGTTATGTGAGGCGCTGCTTCTCTCTAAGATCTGTTATGTGAGCGCTGCTTCTCTCTAGGATCTTGTTATGTGAGGCTGCTTCAAGCTTTTAGTAGCTGCTTCAAGATCTGTTATGTGAGGCCTGCTTCTCTCTAGATCTTGTTATGTGAGGCGCTGCTTCTCTCTAGATCTGTTATGTGAGGCGCTGCTTCTCTCTAGGATCTTGTTATGTGAGGCGCTGCTTCCTCTAAGATCTTGTTATGTGAGGCCTGCTTCTCTCTAGATCTTGTTATGTGAGGCGCTGCTTCTCTCTAGGATCTTGTTATGTGAGGCGCTGCTTTCTCTAGATCTGTTATGTGAGGCGCTGCTTCTCTAGGATCTGTTATGTGAGGCGCTGCTTCTCTCAGGATCTGTTATGTGAGGCGCTGCTTCTCTCTAAGATCTTGTTATGTGAGGCGCTGCTTCTCTCCAAGATCTGGTTATGTGAGGCGCTGCTTCTCTCTAAGATCTTGTTATGTGAGGCGCTGCTTCTCTCAAGATCTGTTATGTGAGGCGCTGCTTCTCTCTAAGATCTTGTTATGTGAGGCGCTGCTTTCTCTAAGATCTGTTATGTGAGGCGCTGCTTCTCTCTAGATCTGGTTATGTGAGGCGCTGCTTTCTCTAAGATCTTGTTATGTGAGGTGCTGCTTCTCCTAAGATCTTGTTATGTGAGCGCTGCTTCTCTCTAAGATCTGAGTTATGTGAGGCGCTGCTTCTCCTAAGATCTTGTTATGTGAGGCGCTGCTTCTTCTCAAGATCTGTTATGTGAGGCGCTGCTTCTTCAAGATCTGGTTATGTGAGGCTGCTTCTCTCTAAGATCTGTTATGTGAGGCGCTGCTTCTCTCTAAGATCTGTTATGTGAGCGCTGCTTCTCTCTAAGATCTTGTTATGTGAGGCGCTGCTTCTCTCTAAGATCTGGTTATGTGAGGCGCTGCTTCTCTCTAAGATCTTGTTATGTGAGGCGCTGCTTCCTCTAAGATCTTGTTATGTGAGCGCTGCTTCTCTCTAAGATCTGTTATGTGAGCGCTGCTTCTCTCCAAGATCTTGTTATGTGAGGCGCTGCTTCTCTCTAAGATCTTGTTATGTGAGGCGCTGCTTCTCTCTAGATCTTGTTATGTGAGGCGCTGCTTCTCTCAAGATCTGTTATGTGAGGCTCTGCTTCTCTCTAAGATCTTGTTATGTGAGGCGCTGCTTCTCTCTAAGATCTTGTTATGTGAGGCGCTGCTTCTCTCTAAGATCTTGTTATGTGAGGGGCTGCTTCTCTCTAAGATCTTGTTATGTGAGGCGCTGCTTCTCTCTAGGATCTGTTATGTGAGGCGCTGCTTCTCTCTAGGGATCTTATGTGAGGCTGCTCTTCTTCTTTGGCTAGGATCTTGTTATGTGAGGTCTGCTTCTCTCTAAGATCTTGTTATGTGAGGAGCTGCTTCTCTCTAAGATCTTGTTATGTGAGGCGCTGCTTCTCTCTAGGATCTTGTTATGTGAGGCCTCTTCTCTCTAGATCTTGTTATGTGAGGCTCTGCTTCTCTCTAGGATCTTGTTATGTGAGGTGCTGCTTCTCTCTAGGATCTTGTTATGTGAGGCGCTGCTTCTCTCTAGGATCTTGTTATGTGAGGCGCTGCTTCTCTCTAGGATCTTGTTATGTGAGGCTCTGCTTCTCTCTAGGATCTTGTTATGTGAGGCTCTGCTTCTCTCTAGGATCTTGTTATGTGAGGCTCTGCTTCTCTCTAGGATCTTGTTATGTGAGGCGCTGCTTCTCTCAGGATCTTGTTATGTGAGGCTCTCCTTCTCTCTAGGATCTTGTTATGTGAGGCTCTGCTTCTCTCTAGGATCTTGTTATGTGAGGCTCTGCTTCTCTCTAGGATCTTGTTATGTGAGGCGCTGCTTCTCTCTAGGATCTTGTTATGTGAGGCGCTGCTTCTCTCTAGGATCTTGTTATGTGAGGCTCTGTTCTCTAGGATCTTGTTATGTGAGGCTCTGCTTCTCTCTAGGATCTTGTTATGTGAGGGCTTGCTTCTCTCTAGGATCTTGTTATGTGAGGCGCTGCTTCTCTCTAGGATCTTGTTATGTGAGGCCTGCTTCTTCTAGGATCTTGTTATGTGAGGCTCTGCTTTCTCTAGGATCTTGTTATGTGAGGCTCTGCTTCTCTAGATCTTGTTATGTGAGACGCTGCTTCTCTCTAGGATCTTGTTATGTGAGACGCTGCTTCTCTCTGGGATCTTGTTATGTGAGGCCTGCTTCTCTCTAGATCTTGTTATGTGAGGCGCTGCTTCTCTCTAGGATCTGTTATGTGAGGCTGCTTCTCCTAATATCTGGTTATGTGAGGCGCTGCTTCTCTCTAAGATTTTGTTATGTGAGGCTTGCTGTCTCTCTCTAAGATCTTGTTATGTGAGTGCCTGCTTCTCTCTAAGATCTTGTTATGTGAGGCGCTGCTTCTCTCTAAGATCTTGTTATGTGAGGCGCTGCTCTCTCTAGATCTTGTTATGTGAGGCCTGCTTCTCTCTAGATCTGTTATGGAGGCTGCTTTCTAGATCTTGTTATGTGAGGGCTGCTCTCTCTAGATCTTGTTATGTGAGCGCTCTTCTCTGATCTGTTATGTGAGGCCTGCTTCTCTCTAAGATCTGGTTATTGAGGCGCTGCTTCTCTCTAAATCTGTTATGTGAGGCTGCTTCTCTCTAAGATCTGTTATGTGAGGGCTGCTTCTCTCAAGATCTGTATGTGGGCTGCTTTCTCTAAGATCTGTTATGTGAGGCGTCTCTCAAGATCTGGTTATGTGAGCGCTGCTTCTCTCTAAGATCTGTTATGAGGCGCTGCTTCTCTCAAGATCTGTTATGTGAGGCTGCTTCTCTAAGATCTTGTTATGTGAGGCTGCTTCTCCAAGATCTGTTAGTGAGCCGCTGCTCTCTCAAGATCTGTTATGTAGGCGCTGCTTCTCTAAGATCTGTTAGTGAGGCGCTGCTTCTCTCTAAGATCTTGTTATGTAGGTGCTGCTTCTCTCTAAGATCTTGTTATGGAGCGCTGCTTCTCTCAAGATCTGGTTATGTGAGTCGCTGCTTCTCTGGATCTGTTATGAGGCCTGCTTCTCTCTAAGATCTGTTATGTGAGGCCTGCTTCTCTAGATCTTGTTATGTGAGGGCTGCTTCTCTTAAGATCTGTTATTGAGGCGCTGCTTTCTCAAGATCTGTTATGTGAGGCGCTGCTTTCTCTAGATTTGTTATGTGAGGGCTGCTTCTCTCTAGATCTGTTATGTGAGGCCTGCTTCTCTCTAGATCTTGTTATGTGAGGGCTGCTTCTCTCTAAGATCTGTTATGTGAGCGCTGCTTTCTAGGATGATCATGTATGAGGCCTGCTTCTCTCTAGATCTTGTTATGTGAGGCTCTCTTTCTAGGATCTTGTTAGTGAGGCCTGCTTCTCTCTAAGATCTGGTTATTGAGGCCTGCTTCTTCTAGATCTTGTTATGTGAGCGCTCTTCTCTCTAGATTTGTTATGTGAGGTCTGCTTCTCTCAGGATCTTGTTATGTGAGGCTCTGCTTCTCTCTAGCTCTGTTATTGTAGTGGCCTGCTTTCTCTAGATCTGTATGTGAGGCGCTGCTTTCTCTAGGATCTTGTTATGTGAGGCTCTTCTCTGGATCTTGTTATGTGAGGCTGCTCTCTCTAGATCTGTTATGTAGGTCTGCTTCTCTAGATCTTGTATGTGAGGCCTCTTCTCTCTAGATCTTGTTATGTAGGCCTGCTTCTCTAGGATCTTGTTATGTGAGGCCTGCTTCTCTCTAGTCTTGTTATGGGTCTGCTTCTCTAGATCTTGTTATGTGAGGCCTGCTTCTCTCTAGGATCTGTTATGTGAGGCGCTGCTTCTCTCTAGATCTGTTATGTGAGGCCTGCTTCTCTATCTTATGATTCTCGTCTGTTATGTGAGGCCTGCTTCTTCTCTAGATCTTGTTTGTGAGGCTGCTTCTCTGGATCTTGTTATGTGAGGCCTGCTTCTCTCAGATCTGTTATGGAGGCGCTGCTTTCTCTAGATCTGTTATGGAGGCGCTGCTTTCTCAAATCTGGTTATGTGAGGCGCTGCTTCTTCTAAGATCTTGTTATGTGAGGCTGCTTTCTCTAAGATCTTGTTATGTGAGGCTGCTCTCTCTAAGATCTGTATGGAGGCGCTGCTTCTCTAAGATCTGGTATGTGAGGCGCTGCTTCTCTAAGATCTTGTTATGTGAGGGCTGCTTCTCCTAAGATCTGTTATGAGGCGCTGCTTCTCTCCAAGATCTGGTTATGTGAGGTGCTGCTTCTCTCTAAGATCTTGTTATGTGAGCCGCTGCGTCTCTCTAAGATCTGGTTAGTGAGGCGCTGCTTCTCTCTAAGATCTGTTATGTGAGCGCTGCTTTCTCTAAGATCTTGTTATGTGAGGTGCTGCTTTCTCTAAGATCTTGTTATGTGAGCGCTGCTTCTCTCAAGATCTGGTTATGTGAGCGCTGCTTCTCTAAGATCTTGTTATGTGAGCCTGCTCTCTCTAAGATCTGGTTATGTGAGGCGCTGCTTCTCTAAGATCTGTTAGTGAGGGCTGCTTCTTCTAAGATCTTGTTATGTGAGCGCTGCTTTCTCAAGATCTGTTATGTGAGCGCTGCTTCTCTCAGATCTGTTATGTGAGGCCTGCTTCTCTCTAAGATCTTGTTATGTGAGGCCTGCTTCTCTCTAGATCTGTTATGTGAGGCGCTGCTTCTCTCTAGATCTTGTTATGTGAGGCTGCTTCTCTCTAGATCTGTTAGTGAGCGCTGCTCTCTCTAAATCTGGTTAGTGGCGCTGCTTCTCTAAGATCTGTTATGTGAGGCCTGCTTCTCTCTAAGATCTTGTTATGTGAGGTCTGCTTCTCTCTAGATCTTGTTATGTGAGGCGCTGCTTTCTCAAGATCTGTTATGTGAGCGCTGCTTCTCTAATCTGTTATGTGAGGCGCTGCTTTTCTAAATCTGGTTATGTGAGGCGCTGCTTTCTAAGATCTGTTATGTGAGGGCTGCTTCTCTAAGATCTTGTTATGTAGGTCTGCTTCTCTCTAGATCTTGTTATGTGAGCGCTGCTTCTCTCAGATCTGTTATGAGGCTGCTTCCTCTAATCTGTTATGAGGCGCTGCTTCTTCTAAATCTGGTTATGTGAGGCGCTGCTTTCTCTAGATCTTGTTATGTGAGGTCTGCTTTCTCTAGATCTTGTTATGTGAGGCCTGCTTCTCTCTAGAGATCTGTTATGTGAGCGCTGCTTCTTCTAGATCTGTATGTGAGGCGCTGCTTCTCTCAGGATCTGTTATGGAGGCCTCTTTCTAATCTTGTTATGTGAGGCCTGCTTCTCTCTAGATCTGTTATGTGAGGCTCTGCTTCTCTCTAGGATCTTGTTATGTGAGGCGCTCTTCTCTCTATGATCTTGTTATGAGGCCTGCTTCTCTAGGATCTGTTATGTGAGGCTGCTTCTCTAGTCTTGTTATGTGAGGCTCTCTTTCTCTAAGATCTTGTTATGTGAGGCCTGCTTCTCTCTAGATCTGTTATGTGAGGCTGCTTCTTCTAGGATCTTGTTATGTGAGGCCTCTTTCTCTAGATCTTGTTATGTGAGGCTGCTTCTCTCTAGGATCTTGTTATGAGGCTCTGCTTTCTAGTCTTGTTATGTGAGGCTGCTTCTCTCTAGATCTTTTATGGAGCGCTGCTTCTCTGGATCTTGTTATGTGAGGCCTGCTTCTCTCTAGGATCTTGTTATGTGAGGCCTGCTTCTCCTAGGATCTGTTATGTGAGGGCTGCTTCTCTCTAGATCTGTTATGTGAGGCCTGCTTCTCTAGATCTGTTATGTGAGGCGCTGCTTCTCTCTAGATCTTGTTATGTGAGGGCTGCTTCTCTCTGATCTTGTTATGTGAGGCCTGCTTCTCTCAGATCTGTTATGTGAGGCGCTGTCTCTCTAGATCTGTTATGTGAGGCGCTGCTTCTCTCAAATCTGTTAGTGAGGCGCTGCTTCTCTCAAGATCTGGTTATGTAGGGCTGCTTCTCTCTAAGATCTTGTTATGTGAGGCTGCTCTCTCTAAGATCTTGTTATGTGAGGCGCTGCTTCTCTCTAAGATCTGGTTATGTGAGGCGCTGCTTCTCTCTAAGATCTTGTTATGTGAGGCGCTGCTTCTCTCTAAATCTGTTATGTGAGGCGCTGCTTCTCTCTAAGATCTGTTAGTGAGGGCTGCTTCCTAAGATCTTGTTATGAGCTGCTCTCTCTAAGATCTTGTTATGTGAGGCGCTGCTTCTCTCAAGATCTGTTATGTGAGGCGCTGCTTCTCTCTAAGATCTTGTTATGGAGGCGCTGCTTCTCTCTAAATCTGGTTATGTGAGGCGCTGCTTCTCTAAGATCTGTTATGTGAGGGCTGCTTCCTCTAAGATCTTGTTAGTGAGGCTGCTCTCTCAAGATCTGTATGTGAGGCGCTGCTTCTTCTAAGATCTGTTATGAGGCGCTGCTTCTCTCAAGATCTGTTATGTGAGGGCTGCTTCTCTCAAGATCTTGTTATGGAGGGCTGCTTCTCTCAAGATCTGTTATGTGAGCGCTGCTCTCTCAAGATCTTGTTATGTGAGCGCTGCTCTCTCTAAGATCTGGTTATGTGAGGCGCTGCTTCTCTCTAAGATCTGTTATGTGAGGCTGCTTCTCTAAGATCTTGTTAGTGAGGGCTGCTTCTCAGATCTGTAGTGAGGCGCTGCTTCTCCAAGATCTGGTTATGTGAGCGCTGCTCTCTCTAAGATCTGTTATGTAGGCGCTGCTTCTCTCTAAGATCTGGTTATGTGAGGCGCTGCTTCTCTCTAAGATCTTGTTATGTGAGGTGCTGCTTCTCTCTAAGATCTTGTTATGTGAGCGCTGCTTCTCTAAGATCTGGTTATGTGAGGCGCTGCTTCTCTCTAAGATCTTGTTATGTGAGGCTCTGCTTCTCTCTAAGATCTTGTTATGTGAGGCTCTGCTTCTCTCTAAGATCTTGTTATGTGAGGTGCTGCTTCTCTCTAAGATCTTGTTATGTGAGGCGCTGCTTCTCTCTAAGATCTGGTTATGTGAGGCGCTGCTTCTCTCTATGATCTTGTTATGTGAGGCGCTGCTTCTCTCTAAGATCTTGTTATGTGAGGCTCTGCTTCTCTCTAAGATCTTGTTATGTGAGGCGCTGCTTCTCTCTAAGATCTTGTTATGTGAGGCGCTGCTTCTCTCTAGATCTGGTTATGTGAGGCGCTGCTTCTCTCTAAATCTTGTTATGTGAGGCGCTGCTTCTCTCTAAGATTGGTTATGTGAGGCGCTGCTTCTCTCAAGATCTTGTTATGTGAGGTGCTGCTTCTCTCTAAGATCTTGTTATGTGAGGCTCTGCTTCTCTCAGATCTGTTATGTGAGGCGCTGCTTCTCTCTAGGATCTTGTTATGTGAGGCGCTGCTTCTCTCTAGATTGGTTATGTGAGGCGCTGCTTCTCTCTAAGATCTTGTTATGTGAGGTGCTGCTTCTCTCTAAGATCTTGTTATGTGAGGCTCTGCTTCTCTCTAGGATCTTGTTATGTGAGGCGCTGCTTCTCTCTAGATGATCTGTTATGTAGGCGCTGCTTCTCTCTAGGATCTGTTATGTGAGGCGCTGCTTCTCTAGATCTTGTTATGTGAGGCTCTACTTCTCTCTAGGATCTTGTTATGTGAGGCTCTGCTTCTCTCTAGGATCTTGTTATGTGAGGCTCTGCTTCTCTCTAGGATTTGTTATGTGAGGCGCTGCTTCTCTCTAGTGATCTGATATGTGAGGCCTGCTTCTCTCTAGGATCTTGTTATGTGAGGCTCTCTTCTCTCTAAGGATCTTGTTATGTGAGTGGCTCTGCTTTCTCTAAGATCTTGTTATGTGAGGCCTGCTTCTCTCTAGGATCTTGTTATGTGAGGCGCTCTTCTCTCTAGATCTTGTTATGTGAGGCTCTGCTTCTCTCTAGGATCTTGTTATGTGAGGCTCTGCTTCTCTCTAAGATCTTGTTATGTGAGGCTCTGCTTCTCTCTAAGATCTTGTTATGTGAGGCGCTGCTTCTCTCTAGGATCTTGTTATGTGAGTCGCTGCTTCTCTCTTGGATCTTGTTATGTGAGGCTCTGCTTCTCTCTAGGATCTTGTTAGTGAGGGCTGCTTCTCTCTAGGATCTGTTATGTGAGGCCTGCTTTCTCTAAGATCTTGTTAGGGCTGCTTCTCTCTAAGATCTGTAGTAGACGCTGCTTTCTAGATCTTGTTATGTGAGGTGCTGCTTCTCTCTAAGATCTTGTTATGTGAGGCGCTGCTTCTCTCAAGATCTGTTATGTGAGGCGCTGCTTCTCTCTAAATCTGTTATGTGAGGCGCTGCTTCTCTCTAAGATCTGGTTATGTGAGGCGCTGCTTCTCTCTAAGATCTTGTTATGTGAGGTGCTGCTTCTCTCTAAGATCTTGTTATGTGAGCCTGCTTTCGTCTTCTAGTCTTAAGATCTGTTATGTGAGGCGCTGCTTCTCTCTAAGATCTGGTTATGTGAGGCGCTGCTTCTCTCTAAGATCTTGTTATGTGAGGTGCTGCTTTCTCTAAGATCTTGTTATGCGTGAGGGCTGCTCTCTCTCAAGATCTGGTTATGTGAGGCGCTGCTTCTCTCTAAGATCTTGTTATGTGAGCTGCTGCTCTCTCTAAGATCTGTTAGTGAGGCGCTGCTTCTCTCTAAGATCTGGTTATGTGAGGCGCTGCTTCTCTCTAAGATCTTGTTATGTGAGTGCTGCTCTCTAAGATCTTGTTATGTGAGGCGCTGCTTCTCTCCAAGATCTGGTTATGTGAGGCGCTGCTTCTCTCTAAGATCTTGTTATGTGAGGGGCTGCTTCTCTCTAAGATCTTGTTATGTGAGGCGCTGCTTCTCTCAAGATCTGTTATGTGAGGGCTGCTTCTCTCTAAGATCTTGTTATGTGAGGCGCTGCTTCTCTCTAAGATCTGGTTATGTGAGGCGCTGCTTCTCTCTAGGATCTTGTTATGTGAGGCTCTGCTTCTCTCTAAGATCTTGTTATGTGAGGCTCTGCTTCTCTCTAGATCTTGTTATGTGAGGCGCTGCTTCTCTCTGGATCTTGTTATGTGAGGCCTGCTTCTCTCTAAGATCTGTTATGTGAGGCGCTGCTTCTCTCTAGATCTGTTATGTGAGGCGCTGCTTCTCTCTAGATCTGTTATGTGAGGCGCTGCTTCTCTCTAGATCTGTTATGTGAGGGCTGCTTTCTCTAAGATCTGTTATGTGAGGCGCTGCTTCTCTCAAGATCTGTTATGTGAGGCGCTGCTTCTCTCTAAGATCTTGTTATGTGAGGCGCTGCTTCTCTCTAAGATCTGAGCTTTCATGTGAGGCGCTGCTTCTCTCTAAGATCTTGTTATGTGAGGCGCTGCTTCTCTCTAAGATCTGTTATGTGAGCGCTGCTCTCTCTAAGATCTGTTATGTGAGGGCTGCTTCTCTCTAAGATCTGTTATGTGAGCGCTGCTCTCTCAAGATCTTGTTATGTGAGGTGCTGCTTCTCTCTAAGATCTTGTATGTGAGCGCTGCTTCTCCTAAGATCTGTTATGTGAGGGCTGCTTCTCTCTAAGATCTTGTTATGTGAGGCGCTGCTTCTCTCAAGATCTGGTTATGTGAGGCGCTGCTTCTCTAAGATCTTGTTATGTG
Source organism: Arion vulgaris (assembly GCA_020796225.1). Taxonomy (NCBI): domain Eukaryota; kingdom Metazoa; phylum Mollusca; class Gastropoda; order Stylommatophora; family Arionidae; genus Arion; species Arion vulgaris. The sequence goes on from CM036755.1 coordinate 38,432,414, forward strand.
AGGGCTGCTTCTCTCTAAGATCTGTTATGTGAGCGCTGCTTCTCTCTAAGATCTGTTATGTGAGTGCTGCTTCTCTCTAAGATCTTGTTATGTGAGCCGCTGCTTCTCTCTAGTCAGATCTCGGATCTATGTGAGCGCTGCTTCTCTCTAGATCTGTTATGTGAGCCTGCTTCTCTCTAGATCTTGTTATGTGAGGCTCTGCTTCTCTCTAAGATCTTGTTATGTGAGGCTCTGCTTCTCTCTAGGATCTTGTTATGTGAGGCGCTGCTTCTCTCTAGGATCTTGTTATGTGAGGCGCTGCTTCTCTAGATCTGGTTATGTGAGGCGCTGCTTCTCTCTAAGATCTGGTTAGTGAGGCGCTGCTTCTCTCAAGATCTGTTATGTGAGGGCTGCTTCTCTCTAAGATCTTGTTATGTGAGGGCTGCTTCTCTCAAGATCTGTTATGTGAGGCGCTGCTTCTCTCAAATCTGTTATGTGAGGCGCTGCTTCTTCTAAATCTGTTATGTGAGGCGCTGCTTCTCTCTAAGATCTGTTATGTGAGGGCTGCTTCTCTCTAAGATCTTGTTATGTGAGCGCTGCTCTCTCTAAGATCTTGTTATGTGAGCCGCTGCTCTCTCTAAGATCTGGTTATGTGAGGCTGCTTCAGATCTTATGGAGCTGTCTAGATCTTGTTATGTGAGGTGCTGCTTCTCTCTAAGATCTTGTTATGTGAGGCGCTGCTTCTCTCCAAGATCTGGTTATGTGAGGCGCTGCTTCTCTCTAAGATCTTGTATGTGAGCCCTGCGTCTCTCTAAGATCTGGTTATGTGAGGCGCTGCTTCTCTCTAAGATCTGGTTATGTGAGGCGCTGCTTCTCTCTAAGATCTTGTTATGTGAGGTGCTCTCTCTAAGATCTTGTTATGTGAGGCGCTGCTTCTCTCCAAGATCTGGTTATGTGAGGCGCTGCTTCTCTCTAAGATCTTGTTATGTGAGGCGCTGCTTCTCTCTAAGATCTGGTTATGTGAGGCGCTGCTTCTCTCTAAGATCTTGTTATGTGAGCCGCTGCTTCTCTCTAAGATCTGGTTATGTGAGTCGCTGCTTCTCTCTGGGATCTTGTTATGTGAGGCTCTGCTTCTCTCTAAGATCTTGTTATGTGAGGCTCTGCTTCTCTCTAGGATCTTGTTATGTGAGGCGCTGCTTCTCTCTAAGATCTTGTTATGTGAGGCGCTGCTTCTCTCTAAGATCTGGTTATGGGAGGCGCTGCTTCTCTCTAGGATCTTGTTATGTGAGGCGCTGCTTCTCTCTAAGATCTGGTTATATGAGGCGCTGCTTCTCTCTAAGATCTTGTTATGTGATGCGCTGCTTCTCTCTAGGATATTGTTATGTGAGGTGCTGCTTCTCTCTAGGATCTTGTTATGTGAGGCTCTGCTTCTCTCTAGGATCTTGTTATGTAGGCGCTGCTTCTCTAGGATGATCATGTTATGTGAGGCGCTGCTTCTCTCTAGGATGATCATGATATGTGAGGCGCTGCTTCTCTCTAGGATCTTGTTATGTGAGGCTCTACTTCTCTCTAGGATCTTGTTATGTGAGGCTCTGCTTCTCTCTAGGATCTTGTTAGTGAGGCTCTGCTTCTCTCTAGGATCTTGTTATGTGAGGCGCTACTTCTCTCTATGATCTTGTTATGTGAGGCTCTGCTTCTCTCTAGGATCTTGTTATGTGAGGCTCTGCTTCTCTCTAAGCTCTTGTTATGTGAGTGGCTCTGCTTCTCTCTAGGATCTTGTTATGTGAGGCGCTGCTTCTCTCTAGGATCTTGTTATGTGAGGCGCTGCTTCTCTCTAGGATCTTGTTATGTGAGGCTCTGCTTCTCTCTAGGATCTTGTTATGTGAGGTGCTGCTTCTCTCTAGGATCTTGTTATGTGAGGCTCTGCTTCTCTCTAGGATCTTGTTATGTGAGACGCTGCTTCTCTCTAGGATCTTGTTATGTGAGACGCTGCTTCTCTCTGGGATCTTGTTATGTGAGGCTCTGCTTCTCTCTAGGATCTTGTTATGTGAGGCGCTGCTTCTCTCTAGGATCTGGTTATGTGAGGCGCTGCTTCTCTCTAATATCTGGTTATGTGAGGCGCTGCTTCTCTCTAAGATCTGGTTATGTGAGGCGCTGCTTCTCTCAAGATCTTGTTATGTGAGGTGCTGCTTCTCTCTAAGATCTTGTTATGTGAGGCGCTGCTTCTCTCCAAGATCTGGTTATGTGAGGCGCTGCTTCTCTCTAAGATCTTGTTATGTGAGGCGCTGCTTCTCTCTAAGATCTGGTTATGTGAGGCGCTGCTTCTCTCTAAGATCTTGTTATGTGAGGTGCTGCTTCTCTCTAAGATCTTGTTATGTGAGCCGCTGCGTCTCTCTAAGATCTGGTTATGTGAGGCGCTGCTTCTCTCTAAGATCTGGTTATGTGAGGCGCTGCTTCTCTCTAAGATCTTGTTATGTGAGGTGCTGCTTCTCTCTAAGATCTTGTTATGTGAGGCGCTGCTTCTCTCCAAGATCTGGTTATGTGAGGTGCTGCTTCTCTCTAAGATCTTGTTATGTGAGCCGCTGCTTCTCTCTAAGATCTGGTTATGTGAGGCGCTGCTTCTCTCTAAGATCTGGTTATGTGAGGCGCTGCTTCTCTCTAAGATCTTGTTATGTGAGGTGCTGCTTCTCTCTAAGATCTTGTTATGTGAGGCGCTGCTTCTCTCCAAGATCTGGTTATGTGAGGCGCTGCTTCTCTCTAAGATCTTGTTATGTGAGGCGCTGCTTCTCTCTAAGATCTGGTTATGTGAGGCGCTGCTTCTCTCTAAGATCTTGTTATGTGAGGTGCTGCTTCTCTCTAAGATCTTGTTATGTGAGCCGCTGCTTCTCTCTAAGATCTGGTTATGTGAGTCGCTGCTTCTCTCTGGGATCTTGTTATGTGAGGCTCTGCTTCTCTCTAAGATCTTGTTATGTGAGGCTCTGCTTCTCTCTAGATCTTGTTATGAGGCGCTGCTTCTCTCTAAGATCTTGTTATGTGAGGCGCTGCTTCTCTCTAAGATCTGGTTATGGGAGGCGCTGCTTCTCTCTAGGATCTTGTTATGTGAGGCGCTGCTTCTCTCTAAGATCTGGTTATATGAGGCGCTGCTTCTCTCTAAGATCTTGTTATGTGATGCGCTGCTTCTCTCTAGGATATTGTTATGTGAGGTGCTGCTTCTCTCTAGGATCTTGTTATGTGAGGCTCTGCTTCTCTCTAGGATCTTGTTATGTGAGGCGCTGCTTCTCTCTAGGATGATCATGTTATGTGAGGCGCTGCTTCTTCTAGGATGATCATGATATGTGAGGCGCTGCTTTCTCAGGATCTTGTTATGTGAGGCTCTACTTCTCTCTAGGATCTTGTTATTTGAGGCTCTGCTTCTCTCTAGGATCTTGTTATGTGAGGCTCTGCTTCTCTCTAGGATCTTGTTATGTGAGGCGCTACTTCTCTCTATGATCTTGTTATGTGAGGCTCTGCTTCTCTCTAGGATCTTGTTATGTGAGGCTCTGCTTCTCTCTAAGCTCTTGTTATGTGAGTGGCTCTGCTTCTCTCTAGGATCTTGTTATGTGAGGCGCTGCTTCTCTCTAGGATCTTGTTATGTGAGGCGCTGCTTCTCTCTAGGATCTTGTTATGTGAGGCTCTGCTTCTCTCTAGGATCTTGTTATGTGAGGTGCTGCTTCTCTCTAGGATCTTGTTATGTGAGGCTCTGCTTCTCTCTAGGATCTTGTTATGTGAGACGCTGCTTCTCTCTAGGATCTTGTTATGTGAGACGCTGCTTCTCTCTAAGATCTTGTTATGTGAGGCGCTGCTTCTCTCTAGGATCTGGTTATGTGAGGCGCTGCTTCTCTCTAATATCTGGTTATGTGAGGCGCTGCTTCTCTCTAAGATCTGGTTATGTGAGGCGCTGCTTCTCTCTAAGATCTTGTTATGTGAGGTGCTGCTTCTCTCTAAGATCTTGTTATGTGAGGCGCTGCTTCTCTCCAAGATCTGGTTATGTGAGGCGCTGCTTCTCTCTAAGATCTTGTTATGTGAGGCGCTGCTTCTCTCTAAGATCTGGTTATGTGAGGCGCTGCTTCTCTCTAAGATCTTGTTATGTGAGGTGCTGCTTCTCTCTAAGATCTTGTTATGTGAGCCGCTGCGTCTCTCTAAGATCTGGTTATGTGAGGCGCTGCTTCTCTCTAAGATCTGGTTATGTGAGGCGCTGCTTCTCTCTAAGATCTTGTTATGTGAGGTGCTGCTTCTCTCTAAGATCTTGTTATGTGAGGCGCTGCTTCTCTCCAAGATCTGGTTATGTGAGGCGCTGCTTCTCTCTAAGATCTTGTTATGTGAGGCGCTGCTTCTCTCTAAGATCTGGTTATGTGAGGCGCTGCTTCTCTCTAAGATCTTGTTATGTGAGGTGCTGCTTCTCTCTAAGATCTTGTTATGTGAGCCGCTGCTTCTCTCTAAGATCTGGTTATGTGAGTCGCTGCTTCTCTCTGGGATCTTGTTATGTGAGGCTCTGCTTCTCTCTAAGATCTTGTTATGTGAGGCTCTGCTTCTCTCTAGGATCTTGTTATGTGAGGCGCTGCTTCTCTCTAAGATCTTGTTATGTGAGGCGCTGCTTCTCTCTAAGATCTGGTTATGGGAGGCGCTGCTTCTCTCTAGGATCTTGTTATGTGAGGCGCTGCTTCTCTCTAAGATCTGGTTATATGAGGCGCTGCTTCTCTCTAAGATCTTGTTATGTGATGCGCTTCTTCTCTCTAGGATATTGTTATGTGAGGTGCTGCTTCTCTCTAGGATCTTGTTATGTGAGGCTCTGCTTCTCTCTAGGATCTTGTTATGTGAGGCGCTGCTTCTCTCTAGGATGATCATGTTATGTGAGGCGCTGCTTCTCTCTAGGATGATCATGATATGTGAGGCGCTGCTTCTCTCTAGGATCTTGTTATGTGAGGCCTCTACTCTCTAGGATCTTGTTATGTGAGGCTCTGCTTCTCTCTAGGATCTTGTTATATGAGGCTCTGCTTCTCTCTAGGATCTTGTTATGTGAGGCGCTACTTCTCTCTATGATCTTGTTATGTGAGGCTCTGCTTCTCTCTAGGATCTTGTTATGTGAGGCTCTGCTTCTCTCTAAGCTCTTGTTATGTGAGTGGCTCTGCTTCTCTCTAGGATCTTGTTATGTGAGGCGCTGCTTCTCTCTAGGATCTTGTTATGTGAGGCGCTGCTTCTCTCTAGGATCTTGTTATGTGAGGCTCTGCTTCTCTCTAGGATCTTGTTATGTGAGGTGCTGCTTCTCTCTAGGATCTTGTTATGTGAGGTGCTGCTTCTCTCTAGGATCTTGTTATGTGAGACGCTGCTTCTCTCTAGGATCTTGTTATGTGAGACGCTGCTTCTCTCTGGGATCTTGTTATGTGAGGCTCTGCTTCTCTCTAGGATCTTGTTATGTGAGACGCTGCTTCTCTCTGGGATCTTGTTATGTGAGGCGCTACTTCTCTCTAGGATCTTGTTATGTGAGGCGCTACTTCTCTCTATGATCTTGTTATGTGAGACGCTACTTCTCTCTAGGATCTTGTTATGTGAGGCTCTGCTTCTCTCTAGGATCTTGTTATGTGAGGCTCTGCTTCTCTCTGGGATCTTGTTATGTGAGGCGCTGCTTCTCTCTAGGATCTTGTTATGTGAGGCTCTGCTTCTCTCTAAGATCTTGTTATGTGAGGCTCTGCTTCTCTCTAGGATGATTTCCTTTTTCTTCATATTCTTCAAACATTCCATATCGACCACTAGTTAAACCACTCTTTGTTGTTTGTATGTGATCTGAGCCTAAGAGCGATTGTACGTTGGGCCAGTTATGCGCCTACAAGTAGGCTAGCATATTAAATTTCTGCGATGTATTTTATTTACTAGGGTAGCTTCTCTAGGCCCCTACCTCTGTCGCCTCTTACGACATGCCTTGTATGTCGCAGTGTTACTATTCTTTGCTCCCCGTATACCCCGACACCACATGGACGATTTTAATAGTATTATCTTTCTCTCTTTCTCTCTCTCTTTCTCTCTCTCTCTCTCTCCAACTTTAAACTCCCATCGGAGCAATAATCTTCAACAAATTTCTTCCTCCGCTTCCTCTCTCTTGTCATCCCTTCCAATTCTTTCCACGTCTTGCCTATTCTTTTAATCTCAGTCTCTAGCTCTCTTCTCCAGGTATATCTAGGCCTTCCTCTACTCCTCCTTCCCTGTGGGTTCCAAAACAGAGCCCTTCTTACAATGCTCACATTCGACCTTCTCAGTGTATGTTCTATCCATGGCTAACGTCTCTTCCTTAACTCTTTTTCCACTGTTATCTGCTGAGTTCTTTCTCTGAGTTCATCTTTCCTTTTTCTGCCCGTTATAAATTCAGAAGTAGTCATAGCGCTAAATTTGGCGCCTCTGTCACACATTTTTGCGTGAAGACTTGCTCTCTGTATCACCAGCGTCCTTTACCTTTTAGGCGAGTGGTTCTCCAACTTCAGAAGTACTTGTAATTTAGATCCCCAAGTAAAGAATCAGCGTTTTCTGTAATTCAACCGCGCACTGTGTGTATACCGAGAAATGTTTGCCTCAAGCTGGCCTTGAACCCCCGGAATTTTCACGGCATGTAAAATATCATTGAGCCTAGTTAGACATATTGGCTGGCGACCCACTTACTTGTCGTAAAATATCATTGAGCCTAGTTAGACATATTGGCTGGCGACCCACTTACTTGTCGTAAAATATCATTGAGCCTAGTTAGACTTTGGGTTAGTGACCCTCTTACTTGTCGTAAAATATCATTGAGCCTAGTTAGACATGTTGGCTGGCAACCCACTTACTTGTCGTAAAATATCATCGAGTCTAGTTAGACATGTTGGCTGGCGACCCACTTACTTGTCGTAAAATATCATTGAGTCTGGTTAAAAATGGGACTAGGACCCACTTGCTTGTCGTAAAATACCATTAAGCCTAGTTAGACATTGGGCCGGCTTCTGCACATCTCTGGTACATGTGGTGGTGACTGTAGAGTCCAATCCTAGAACACAATCCCCTAACACAAGTAGGACATACATGATCAAGGTTAGACATGTGGGTGTTGTGTGCTCTGTTTTTTCAGCTCAGCTCGGTTTTTTTTTTCTATGCCTCAACGGCACGACAATTCATATCTATGTGAACTCCTCTTGTGTTGTTACAGTGCCACATTTGGAGATCTTGCTCCAGGGATTCCCACGGAGCGAAGAATAATAACTCTGTGACCTAAAAGATTATTGTAAGAGAACGACTGAGGTAGGGGCCTAGGAAGCTACCCTAGTAAATAAAAGCATCGCAGAAATTGGATGTGCTGACTTACGTGTAGGCGTATAACTGGCCCAACGTACAATTGTTCTTATGTTCAGATTACAAACAAATCTGAAAGATTGATTTAACAAGTGCTTTAATAAGGTGAGTTCGTTGAAGAAGAAATTGAGTGGAGATTTATTGTTTCTACATGTTTGATTGATTGATTGATTGATTGATTGATTGATTTGATAGAACTATCATCATTACACTTCGGTGAGTAACCATGTATGCTCCCATCTCTTTCTTGCACAAGAAGATCTCATCTTCAGTGCACGAACTCCGTAGCACCGGCGAGGGTCCCGATGTAATTTTGAAGATGATGAAGATATTTTTGTAGGAATTTTATTTTAAATCTTTTCAAATGAATTTTACCCAGGCAGCGACTTTCCAGCCTACTCTTCTCGATTTTGAACTGCCATGGGTTCTTTTAAGTGCTCAAATTGAACACTGGACCTACGTTTTATCGTCCGACCCCGATAGGACTAGGAACTCGGTCTCCCCTACACTGAGATCAGGGATAAAAAATACAAAGGGCTCCTCAAGGGAGTAAATCTTGTACCTTAACACAAGAAGCGAGCACGTAACCTCTACGTCAAGAGACCCTTGTCTCTGCATGATATGCCCTTCAGCACATCGATGAGAACTGAGCTCTGAATCAAAAATTGCAATCTTCAAAGAAGAGAGTTTACATTTACACACAATTTTTCAGTTGTTTTTATTCACATATAATGTCTTTCCGGCTTTTAGCGTAATTTGTCTTAATGTCTCCAGGCTATGAACACTTTTTGTTATCAACGTATCTATATTGATCTCTGCTTTCTCTTATGTGTTTCTTTATTTTAACTTCATTTTCTCTGTGTCTGCAATTTTCGTTAATCTGTGGAGGAATGTCTATCCATATGTCTTAATGTCTGTCCGCTTATATGTATTTATCTGTATGTGATGTATATCTGTCTATATATCTCTGTCCATGTATGTGTGCAGGAATGCCTATCTATATGTCTCAATGTCTGTCCGCTAACATGCGTTTTTGTCTGTCTGTGATGTATGTCTGCCTATATGTCTCTGTTCATGTATGTGTGCATGAATGTCTATCTATATGTCTTAATGTCTGTCCGCTTACATGTCTTTGTCCACAACCAATTCTAGGTAACTAGGACAGACAACTGACAAAGGGTTCCCTGACCTAGATCAGAAAAGGGGGCTGGAAATTACAGATATTTGATAGAACACTGCAAGCTTTTTTGCAATTTTACACAATTCTGTGAGTCTATGGTTATTTATTGGTGAAAAATATTCATAATATTGATATTCCTTATTGTTAAACTTAACTTGTTGCATAATATGACTTCGAGTTAGCATTTTGTGTTGATTTTAAAATGAATTCGTCTATATACACCAATACTGGAATGCGAGGCCACGTGGTGGTAGTTGTGGTCTGATTTCCATAATTCTTACCTGAGTCCGAAGGCCCATACGTTTATAGTTGGCTCTGGTTTGTCCGTCTGTGATGTATGTCTGTCTATATGTCTCTGTTCATGTATGTGTGCATGGATGTCTATCTATTTATCTTAATGTCTGTCCGCTTATATGTGTTTGTAGTCTGTGATTGTATGTCTATACAGTGTTGGCAGTTCAAAATCGAAAAGATCAGGCAGGAAAACCGTTGCCCGAACAAAATTCATTAGGAAGATTTTTTTTTAAAATTCTTACAAAATATTTTAACCATTTTCAAAACTACATCGGGAACTCTCGCCGGTGCTAAGGAGTTCGTGCACTATTGCTGTGATCCTCATGTGTAAGAAAGATATCTAAGCACACATGGTTACTCACCGAAGTGCATTGATGATGAACCTATCACTCAATCTAGTTCATCATCCGACTCTTGTTTTGTCCTTGTCTACAGAAAAGCAATGCCTCGTAGTTCTAGTTGTGGATGTCTGTAGCTTAAGCGGTATGTCCGCCTGCCCAGCGTGTTTGTAGCGCATTGGACGACGTGTGACAAGCCCCCTGTGATTGCGGTTCAATTTCGGGGCTTGCAGAAAAGCCACAGGCTCTCCAGATTTACGGTGTTCGTGGCACCGAACCGAAGGGTTGCGATGTCCATGGCACCGAGCCGAAGAGCTGAAACTTCTGGATCGAAAAAAAAAAAAAATTTAAAAAAAAAACAGCTTAAGCAGTAGTGAGCTCGATCACAACCAAAGAGTTCCTGGTTCAAATCTCGCGGTGGACAGTTTGGAAGCAAATTTGTTCCCGTTTTCTTCTTCTTCTTCTTCGAACGCTCCATATCGACCACTTGTTAACCACTCTTCTGTGTTATGTGTATGTGATCCGAGCCTAAGAGCGATTGTACGTTGTGCCAGTTATGCGCCTACAAATAGGCCAGCACATCCGAATTCTGCGACGCAATTTATTTACCAGGATAGCTTCCCTAGACCCTTTCCTCAGTCGCCTCATACGACATGCTTTGTAGATCGCAGTATTACTATTCTTTGCACCCCTTGAGAGCCCTGACAATACACGAACGAGAGTAGTAGTAATATTAGTACTCATAACTTTGTTTGTTGCGTGCGTTTTGAGCGATCATTCGATTAATCAAACTGTCCAGTAAGTTGAGCGAGCATTCGATTAACCGAACTGTCCAGTAAATTGAGTGATCGCCTTCTGGTGATAACGGTCAAAGCATACGTTGGATATAGCTATAAGATTAATATGTTAATAACCTGCATATTTTGTTTGTATTTTCTTCTGCATGCGCCTACGCATTTATGCATGTATAAATACATATCTTAATGTATTTCTATATTTGTCCTCTCTATCTATTCCTTGAATTAAACAACTAAAAACAGTATGGAATGGGACTGACAGAAAAACAAAGCTAAGAATGCTAAAAGAATGCATATTCGCTGTGGAAGGGCATGGGTGTGAATCATGGACGTTTAACAATGCGGTGGAAAAATATATATGTGATTTTGAATATAATAAGTGTTACAGAAGAGTCCTTCGTATATCATGGACATATATGTGATTTTGAATATAAGTGTTACAGAAGAGTCCTTCGTATATCTTGGACATATATGTGATTTTGAATATAAGTGTTACAGAAGAGTCCTTCGTATATCTTGGACATATATGTGATTTTGAATATAAGTGTTACAGAAGAGTCCTTCGTATATCTTGGACAGATATGTGCGTTTGAATATAAGTGTTACAGAAGAGTCCTTCGTATATCTTGGACAGATATGTGCGTTTGAATATAAGTGTTACAGAAGAGTCCTTCGTATATCTTGGACAGATATGTGCGTTTGAATATAAGTGTTACAGAAGAGTCCTTCGTATATCTTGGACATATATGTGCGTTTGAATATAAGTGTTACAGAAGAGTCCTTCGTATATCTTGGATATATATGTGCGTTTGAATATAAGTGTTACAGAAGAGTCCTTCGTATATCTTGGACAGATATGTGCGTTTGAATATAAGTGTTACAGAAGAGTCCTTCGTATATCTTGGACATATATGTGATTTTGAATATAAGTGTTACAGAAGAGTCCTTCGTATATCTTGGACATATATGTGCTTTTGAATATAAGTGTTACAGAAGAGTCCTTCGTATATCTTGGACAGATATGTGCGTTTGAATATAAGTGTTACAGAAGAGTCCTTCGTATATCTTGGACATATATGTGCGTTTGAATATAAGTGTTACAGAAGAGTCCTTCGTATATCTTGGACATATATGTGCGTTTGAATATAAGTGTTACAGAAGAGTCCTTCGTATATCTTGGACATATATGTGCTTTTGAATATAAGTGTTACAGAAGAGTCCTTCGTATATCTTGGACTAAGAAGGGGACAAATAGATCTACCCAGAAAGAAATCAAAATCAAAGAAAACTAGGTGATGCTACAAATAAGGAAGAGAAAATTGAAGTAATTTGGTCATATAAACACAAAGGGCTGGAGAAGACCACCATGGAAGGAGACATACCGGCAAAGAGGAGAAGAGGAAGACCATGAAGAAGATGGATTCAGGATGTAACTGATGGTTTTAACATGACGGCTGCAGAGGTGGGACATCTGGCCTATGAGAGAGAGAGAGATAAATTCTGAAGAACTGTTGAAGTCGCAAAGTTCTGCTCATGACTAGCTATTTGATGATGATGATGATCTATTCCTTCATGTTATCGTCTTTCTATCTATTCCTTCATGTTATCATCTTTCTATCTATTCCTTCATGTTATCATCTTTCTATCTATTCATTTATGTTATCATCTTTCTATCTATTCATGTTATCATCTTTCTATCTATTCCTTCCTGTTATCATCTTTCTATCTATTCATGTTATCATCTTTCTATCTATTCCTTCATGTTATCATCTTTCTATCTATTCATGTTATCATCTTTCTATCTATTCCTTCCTGTTATCGTCTTTCTATCTATTCATGTTATCATCTTTCTATCTATTCCTTCATGTTATCATCTTTCTATCTATTCATGTTATCATCTTTCTATCTATTCCTTCATGTTATCATCTTTCTATCTATTCATGTTATCGTCTTTCTATCTATTCCTTCATGTTATCATCTTTCTATCTATTCATTTATGTTATCATCTTTCTATCTATTCATGTTATCATCTTTCTATCTATTCCTTCCTGTTATCATCTTTCTATCTATTCATGTTATCATCTTTCTATCTATTCCTTCATGTTATCATCTTTCTATCTATTCATGTTATCATCTTTCTATCTATTCCTTCCTGTTATCGTCTTTCTATCTATTCATGTTATCATCTTTCTATCTATTCCTTCATGTTATCATCTTTCTATCTATTCATGTTATCATCTTTCTATCTATTCCTTCATGTTATCATCTTTCTATCTATTCATGTTATCATCTTTCTATCTATTCCTTCATGTTATCATCTTTCTATCTATTCCTTCATGTTATCATCTTTCTATATATTCATGTTATCATATTTCTATCTATTCCTTCATGTTATCATCTTTCTATCTATTCATGTTATCATCTTTCTATCTATTCATGTTATCATCTTTCTATCTATTCCTTCATATTATCATCTTTCTATCTATTCCTTCATGTTATCGTCTTTCTATCTATTCCTTCCTGTTATCGTCTTTCTATCTATTCATGTTATCATCTTTCTATCTATTCATGTTATCATCTTTCTATCTATTCATGTTATCATCTTTTTATCTATTCCTTCATGTTATCATCTTTCTATCTATTCCTTCATGTTATCGTCTTTCTATCTATTCCTTCCTGTTATCGTCTTTCTATCTATTCATGTTATCATCTTTCTATCTATTCCTTCATGTTATCATCTTTCTATCTATTCATGTTATCATCTTTCTATCTATTCCTTCATGTTATCATCTTTCTATTCCTTCATGTTATCATCTTTCTATCTATTCCTTCATGTTATCATCTTTCTATCTATTCCTTCATGTTATCATCTTTTTATATATTCATGTTATCATCTTTCTATCTATTCCTTCATGTTATCATCTTTCTATCTATTCATGTTATCATCTTTCTATCTATTCCTTCATGTTATCGTCTTTCTATCTATTCCTTCATGTTATCATCTTTCTATTTATTCCTTCATGTTATCATCTTTCTATCTATTCCTTCATGTTATCATCTTTCTATCTATTCCTTCATGTTATCATCTTTCTATCTATTCCTTCATGTTATCATCTTTCTATCTATTCCTTCATGTTATCATCTTTCTCTCTATTCCTTCATGTTATCATCTTTCTATATTCATGTTATCATCTTTCTATCTATTCCTTCATGTTATCATCTTTCTATCTATTCATGTTATCATCTTTCTATCTATTCCTTCATGTTATCATCTTTCTATCTATTCCTTCATGTTATCACCTTTCTATCTATTCCTTCCTGTTATCATCTTTCTATCTATTCATGTTATCATCTTTCTATCTATTCCTTCCTGTTATCATCTTTCTATCTATTCATGTTATCATCTTTCTATCTATTCCTTCATGTTATCATCTTTCTATCTATTCATGTTATCATCTTTCTATCTATTCCTTCCTGTTATCATCTTTCTATCTATTCATGTTATCATCTTTCTATCTATTCCTTCATGTTATCGTCTTTCTATCTATTCCTTCATGTTATCATCTTTCTATCTATTCCTTCATGTTATCGTCTTTCTATCTATTCCTTCATGTTATCATCTTTCTATCTATTCCTTCATGTTATCATCTTTCTATCTATTCCTTTATATGATAGTTTTGTCTATCTATAAATGTCTTCATATCTTCATATCTTCATATCTTCATATCTTCATATCTTCATATCTTCATGTCTTCATATCTTCATATCTTCATATCTTCATGTCTTCATATCTTCATATCTTCATATCTTCATATCTTCATGTCTTCATATCTTCATATCTTCATATCTTCATATCTTCATATCTTCATATCTTCATGTCTTCATATCTTCATATCTTCATATCTTGATGTCTTCATATCTTCATATCTTCATGTCTTCATATCTTCATATCTTCATGTCTTCATATCTTTATATCTTCATATCTTCATATCTTCATATCTTCATATCTTCATGTCTTCATATCTTCATATCTTCATATCTTCATATCTTCATATCTTCATATCTTCATGTCTTCATATCTTCATATCTTCATATCTTCATGTCTTCATATCTTCATATCTTCATATCTTCATATCTTCATATCTTCATATCTTCATGTCTTCATATCTTCATATCTTCATATCTTCATATCTTCATATCTTCATATCTTCATATCTTCATGTCTTCATATCTTCATATCTTCATATCTTCATATCTTCATATCTTCATATCTTCATATCTTCATATCTTCATATCTTCATGTCTTCATATCTTCATATCTTCATATCTTCATATCTGTGTCTTCCTATGATTGTCCTTCAATTCATCTTCTTCTTCGAACACTATATATCGACCACTTGTTAAACCACTCTGCGTGATTTGTATGTGATCTGAGCCTAAGAGTGATTGTAAGTTGTGCCAGTTATGCGCCTACAAGTAGACCAGCGCATCCGATTTCTGCGACGCGTTTTATTTACTATGGTAGCTTCCCTAGGCCCCTACCTCAGTCTCCTCTTACGACATGCATTGTAGGTCGCAGTGTTACTATTCTTTGTTTCCCATGTGGGCCCCGGCAATCCATGACAATGACACTACAAGCAACCAAATACAAGAAGTCAAAAACTTACCAAGCATATTCACAGAAGATGGAAAACTAGACAGAGAGATAGAGGCTAGAGTGGTAAAAAGCAAATGATGTAACCTACCAACTAACCCCATTGTTAAGGCATCCAAACATCTCACTGACAGCCAAACAGATGAAAAACAACATTTTTATGCCTACTTTGTGTTACCAGTGCCAAACATGAACAAAGGCACAGTCGCATAAAAATAACTACATGTGAAATGCAATGCCTATGAAAAGTTACCAACAACACCAGAAAAACAGTCACCAACATCAGCATAAGAAAGAAAGTTGGAACAAAACCTTTGCTTGAATTAGTTATTGATTATTGGTTACTAAACTGACGTCAATGCACTCCGGGCAGATCCGTTGGTGCTTAGTCTCCCCCAAAATATATCGAATAGTATGCATGCTAATGGTTCCCATGGTTCGCTTATTAAACACACTCCTCACTCTGTCTCTCATGCATCCAGTTCCACTTGTACAACGGGTAACTCCAAACTGCTTAAATCGCTGGATCGATTCAACATCTATTTTAGTGTCTTCATCCAACAGACAGTCGCGAAGAGAACGAAGAACATCCACCTTATCCATCTTCAACTCCCCCTAAATCAATGCTGTTGATGCAATCCTGTTCGCTCTCTCATTGCCGCAAACGCCAGCATGCCCAGGACATAAGATCCACGTAAGCCTCTGGAGGTTAGAAACTTCTATAGACGACATCCACTCATACTGAAATCTACCCTTCTGTAACTGCTTGAATTACATTGAAAAACAAAGCATGAAGTGAGACAGCCATTGAATAAGAAGACAACAAAACTTCATTGAGCACACAGTTTTCTATAACATCACATCAATAAAGAAGGCAGGAGAAAGATCTCCGAAAAAATACGGATAAATGGAACAGCAGAATTGTGTCAAAAAGTTTAAAATAACTATCACTCAAGCCACTAAAGCAGCGGAAGATAAAAACAGAAAAGCACAACACTGTGCAACAAACTGGTAATGGTGTGACGACAAAAGAAGAAGAAAAATACGATTTAAATCAAACTAAAATATGGGGGTCTGTGAATGATTGACAACACCCATTTATAAAAATATTTCAATCCAGAAGCACTTGAGCTTTCAGCTCTTCGACTCGGTGTCATGGACATCGTAGCCCTTCGGTTCGGTGCCACGAACACCACAAATCTGGAGAACCTACGACTTTTCTGCCAGCCAGCGGAATTGAACCCGCACTCACAGAGGGCTTATCACCCGTCGTCCAACGCGCACCATAAAAACAGCAAGT